>JANJGK010000022.1:20107720-20141152 GCA_039081455.1 Macrobrachium rosenbergii | reverse complement strand
AAAGGATACATAAAGATTATTGTCGCTTTATGCCTGTCACTTGTTTATCTTTTCGTAGTGAGTGGTTCCATTATTATTACTCCTGTACAGGTTACATAATAAGTACTTTTTTTGGCACTGAAATTATTATTATTATTATTATTATTAGATGAAACCTATTCACATGGAACAAGCTCATCAAAGGGGGCTTTGAATTGAAATTCTTTAAGCTTCCAGAGAATGTTGGTTTCAACCTCCAACCGCAGCAGACCCCCACACTGCAGCAGTAACTGATCACGATACAGAGCCAGTCATTTTTCATCGCCCCTGGGGGAGACGCGAACCCGCGACATCTGAGTGGCATGCCACGGCACTAACCACTATACCAGCCAAAATGACCAAAGAAAATTAGTTGATAAGTCAATTTAAAATACATTTCTCTCTCTCTCTCTCTCTCTCTCACGTGCATTCGTTACCTCTTCTTCTTGTTTGCAATAGAACAAACATCTCTCTCTCTCTCTCTCTCTCTCTCACACACGTACATTCGTCACCAGATCTTGTTGTTTGCAATAGAACAAACATCTCTCTCTCTCTCTCTCTCTCTCACGTACATTCGTCACCAGTTCTTGTTGTTCGCAAGAGAACAGAACCAAAGTTAAAACAAACATCTCTCTCTCTCTCTCTCTCTCTCTCTCTCTCAAAGCACATTATTTCTCTTGGTCGTCCAACTTGAACAAAATTGAAATGTAGGCGCCGGGAAAGTTGGAAGAGCTGAGCCTAATTGATACAGACTTTAATGCAGTACAGTGATACAGGATGCTGTAATTTCGTGGTTAGTGAAAGTATTAAGGCCCTTGGCGTATTGCAGCTTGGAGCTGATGGTGATGTTGATTTGATTTATATATATATATATATATATATATATATATAAATATATATATATGTATATATATATGTATATATATATTGTATATATATGTGTGTGTTTATTTATATCCGTTACGCAAATTATGGATGACAATATATCTTTTTTATTTTACACATATCGTTGCTTTAGCGAATGTAATTTTGGCTGTTACGAAAATGGGAAGAACTCTTGCAAATATATATGGTAATCAATTTGGTATTTAAATGTATATATATAGATGTGTGTGTGTATATATATGTATATATATACTGTATATATATATATATATATATATATATTTCTGATTTCTGGTATTTAAATGTATATATATATATGTATGTATATATATGCATATATATATACTGTGTATATATATAAATTTCTGATTTCTGACTCACATCAGGATCGAACCCAGGTTGTTCAATTGAAAGGCGAGACCGCTGCCAACCAAGCAACACAAGTCGTAAAAGAAGTTGGAACCTGAGTACCGCTGTACCTAACGCTTCGCCTGGGCAGGCTAATGTATATCCAGTGTGTGTCAAAGGGCCCTTGACGAAGGAGGCATGAGTTCCTGAAAGCACTTTATGTAAAGGAGTGTCTAATATGAACTATGAAATGCGTCTCACGAGAGAACGGATTCAACACTGACTTTAGGTACCCGTGAAGTTTTGTAGTAGATAAACAGTATGGATGATTCAAGATAAAGTTATTTAAGAATATCTGAAACTGCTCGAAGTCGCTGATATTAGTCGTAAGGAGTTGAGAGAGAGAGAGAGAGAGAGAGAGAGAGAGTCGTTAGCTTTAATTCTGCCTTTGTTATACGGGAAACAACAACAGGTGACATATGTGTGTGTGTTTGTGTATGAGAGAGAGAGAGAGAGAGAGCGAGAGAGAGCGAGAGAGAGAGAGAGAGAGAGAGAGAGTCATTAGCTTTAACTCTGGTTTTGTTATATTGGAAACAACAATAAGTAACAAATGTGTGTGTGTGTGTGTGTGTGTGTGAGAGAGAGAGAGAGAGAGAGAGTCATTAGCTTTAACTCTGGTTTTGTTATATTGGAAACAACGATAAGTAACAAATGTGTGTGTGTGTGTGTGTGTGTGTGAGAGAGAGAGAGAGAGAGAGAGAGTCATTAGCTTTAACTCTGGTTTTGTTATATTGGAAACAACAATAAGTAACAAATGTGTGTGTGTGTGTGTGTGTGTGAGAGAGAGAGAGAGAGAGAGAGAGTCATTAGCTTTAACTCTGGTTTTGTTATATTGGAAACAACGATAAGTAACAAATGTGAGAGAGAGAGAGAGAGAGAGAGAGAGAGACTGAATTATATTACAAATGAACGGAGATTTTGAAAATCAAAATCTGTATTAACAATCAACTCCAGAAGAAAATAAATACCTGCTTGTCATTAGTCCGTGCTCGCACACCTGGAGGTGGTTGGGAGGTGGGGGGGGGCGTTGTTGGGGGTTGGGGGAGTGAGTAATCCACCTCACTGATATATAAAAAGACCCTGGAATAATATTGGTCAGTAGAGTAAGTAGAGAGAACGATTCATAGTTAGAGGAAAGCTTAACTCTCTCTCTCTCTCTCTCTCTCTCTCTCTTTCTTACTATAGACTTTTTTCTCTGTTTTACAATATGAATAGGGTTCATCTCCTGAATAATAATAATAATAATAATAATAATAATAATAATAATAATAATAATAATAAAGTGAATTTCAAATCACATACAGG
Organism: Macrobrachium rosenbergii; assembly: GCA_039081455.1. Classification (NCBI taxonomy): domain Eukaryota; kingdom Metazoa; phylum Arthropoda; class Malacostraca; order Decapoda; family Palaemonidae; genus Macrobrachium; species Macrobrachium rosenbergii. The sequence continues at coordinate 20,138,536 of JANJGK010000022.1, read as the reverse complement.
CTATCTCTCTATTTCCTTTTTTCCTAAAAGAACGATACTCTTCCACGTGAGTTAAAACTTAAAAGAACGACATTCTCCCTCGTGAGTATAAACACAAACACGTTCAAGCGTTCGGCTTTACAAGCTTTGCTTACCTAAGCCTCGATTTTTCTGCTTCGCTTGTTGTTGCTTGTCATTTGTTTGTTGTTTCTTTGTTTTATTCATCCTCATTCACTCCTCATTTCCCGAAGGGTCGTGCAAGAAGGGAGAGAAGGAGAATGAAGGGACGACGGCCTTAGTTACGGAGAAGCCAACCACACCTCAGCCTTTCAGTCGACTGTTTTGTGGTACGTGTGTGTGTGTGTGTGTCTGTGTGCGTGATGTTGATGCTTTTATTGCATGTCATCTCTCTCTCTCTCTCTCTCTCTCTCTCTATATATATATATATATATATACTCGTATATATATATATTCACATATCTATATATAGTCTTATTTTTTGGCAAAGGCAGATGTAAATTAATCATAGCAAAGACATTTAAACTTTAAAAAAATTAATGAGATAACAAAGGGTATATATTGAATTTCTTCATATTTCTTAATCCCCATCAAAAGTCTAGGAGTTTAACTTTCAAAAGTATAGAACGCCTTTTGCAACGCAAAGGGCAGGTTATGTCACTCGATAAAAGCAAAGAGAACGAAAGAGAACCCCTCTTTATTTATTTATCGACTTGCGCATTCGCTCATTTCTATAAATTTACTCATTTCCAGAGGGCTGCGGCCGCGCCAAGGTCACCATCCCGCGGATTGTCGGAGGATCAGTGGCATCTATGCGCGAGTATCCGTGGCTGGTCTTCCTGCTCATGCGCACTAAGGACGACGGGTTCACCTGCGGAGGTTCGCTCATTACGAAAGACTACGTCCTGACGGCGGCTCACTGCGTCTACGGGTAAGAAAGCAATGAGTAAGTGTATTAAAGACGTGTTTGATAATTTGGTAATGCGGTAAATAAGAGAGGAAATTAGAATGATGCTTTTTGACAGAAGGGAAGTCAAAGCAGGTGGCGTCCCACAGGGTTGGTCGGTGCACCTCACGCGGTTTGCACTGCAGGCATTACTTGAGGTACTTTGCGGCGTCCCTTCGGCTCCTAGCTGTAACCTCTTTCACACACATACGTACATACATACACGAGGGGAGAGAGACAGAGACAGACAGAGAGAGAGAGAGAGAGAGAGAGAGAGAGAGAGAAGCTAACCACTGTTATATTTCAGGCACATCGAATCCCTTCACGTCTACCCATCTGCCCACAAATACCCAAACCTGCAGAGTAACGACGAGTACAGGATTGAATCCGCTCAAATTATTGTCCACGAGAACTACGAAGATGTCGGGGTAAGATTAAGAATCAAATAAAGCAAAAGAAAGAAAATAGAGCAAATAATCTTAAGAAACGATTGTGTCTTCGTGTGTTTTATACAGCGATGTAGATGGTGGCTGTTGCTTTAGACTAAACTGGCCCAGTAGGCCTACTAGTGCTGGCGGTCAGTAAGTGTTGTAAGGTGTATAGGGAAACAAAGGGCCTGGTGTGGACGTCTGAACTCATCTTGCTCAGCTTTCACCATGTCTTTGACTCTAATAATAATAATAATAATAACTAGTACTACTGATTAATCATCAAAGTGAGTAAACCTCTAATTATCTTCGTCTCGTGTTTCAGAAACAAAACAACATCGCTTTGGTGCTAGATGGAGGAACAAGTGTCCTTCAAATAATAATAATAATAACTAGTACTATTGTTATATTATCTTCTGGTTGATCAAATCTCTAATCATAATCTCGTGTTTCAGAAAAAAAAACGACATCGCTTTGGTGAAGCTGAAAGAGCCAGTGTCCTTCGGGAGAAACCTGTCCTCGGTATGTGTGGCGAACGACGACGATACGGACACTTTAGCAGTCGTGGCAGGATGGGGGAGACTCAATCACGGTGAGAATTTAAATTTTTCGTCTCAAAAATTCTTAAGGAACCTGAATTCTTTGCTTGGGATTAGTGCGTTTCTGGGCGGTGTTGATATTACCTAGAATAAACTTACAGAGTTAAGTAAAGTGCTTCTTTTCTTAACTAGGGAATCAAAATAAAATAAGCCTTGTCAAGAATTTAACATCTGAAATGTTCTTGTCCGGTGAATCTCGGCAACCATTCCGTGGAAGCCCTATCGCTTATTCCGTAGGCCTAGTAATGTCACGCATTCTACGTCCTGGAAATTCACGAGGACAATGGTGTTTAGGGAAGTTTTTCCATTATTTATAATAATGCACTGATGCATTGTCAATATACGTATCAATATGCGAAAGACGCTTAGCAACCTCGTTCCATTATATAAAAAAACGCTTGTAATCACGAAGGGTATAACTGAAAAATACTATACCGCCTTTTGCTTATGTTTTCGTTTATGTTTATGCCTTTTGTTTTCCTTTATGATATTCGCAGTCTTTTGTTCATGTTTTCACGTTCATCGCCAAGGGGCTGGTACTAAACACGGCGCCCAGTTAGCACGTCAACTGATAGTTACTATCATTAGAGTTAATATATATATAAGCATATATATATATATATATATATATATTCACACCACCGACTTACAATATATATATATATATATATATATACTGTAAGTCGGTGGTGTGATTGCTTACCTCGTCCACAATACATATAATTGAAACTTAAGAGCGTTGCTGAAAAAATTTCATTATTTACACACATTATTAATGATCTGAAAGTTTATCAGATACTCTTGTAGTATGATACTGCAATAGTTATTTTATTTCTTCACATTCTTACTAGTTATTAGTGGGGGTTGATATGACTTTGAGTGGCTGTAATGTTGGATAGTTGGTGCTACCTTTTCGACAGAAAATGGCCGCGTCTCTGACAGAGAATAACCTTGACTTGGGAGGGAAACTTGCCTAAAAACATTTCCCAGTCCTTTTGAATCTGTTTCCCCTTCATGCACAGGCCCTTTCTTCCTTCAGAGATTGATGGTTCCTTGTGTCCCAGGTAACCAAGAGGTAGCATTTCAGCCCAGCACATATCCCTGTACTCTAGACCTTGTCCCTGTAGACCCAGTGTGATATAGTCCTCCAGCACTACACAGCTACTTAAAACCCTGTTCCTTCCATGTTCCAGATGACCCAGAAGCCATTCCATTGCAGCTCATGGAAGTAGCACTGCAAATCAGCGACCAAGAAGACTGCAGGAGGATTTACGAAGGATGGCAGAAATCACGGAAGGCATGATCTGCACTTTCACGCCTGGGAAGGACGCTTGCATAGTGAGTGGCACTGATGACGGTGTGTCTTTGAAACTGTGCTTGATACTGCAATAATAATTTTGCTTGTATTTCAATAGATTATTTGCAGTTTATCTATTTATTCGTTAATTTGTTTACTTATATTTTTTTCTAATAACTGGTCTCTTCTTTCTGTATTTCCTATTACTTTGCGGGACTTTCAAATGAATACCATATTCTTTGGAAACTTTCATTTCAAGTCAATGAACCCTGTGGGCTTGCTCCCCGTATTTGGTTCTGCATCAAGATTTCCCAGAAAATGACCTTTATTTTTTCAGGGTGATGTTGGACGACCTCCACTGGTCAGCATTGACCCTAACACTGGGGTGTATACGATTATACTCACGAATGACTTGCATCTTTCAGGGTGACAGCGGGGGCCCTCTGTTGATTGAGGCTAGTCCTAACACTTGGGTTCAAGTGGGAGTGGTGAGCTTTGGGCAGGCTGTGCTGGAGATGCCCCTGGGGTCTATACCCGGGTGTCCAAGTATGTCGACTGGATCAAGACGCATGTTCAGAAACCCAACTGCTGATTAGCTCGCTGGTAACCATGGCAACGATCTAGACGCTCACCAGTGAAATGACTGGGAAGTTACCTGGACTGATATGAATTTGGACATGGAATTTTCCCTTATTATCTTGTGAAAACTTTTTAATTTTTGGAATTTTAAAGTCATTGGTAGAAAATGCCATTAGACCTATAAAGTCAGAGGCTAATGTTATGATCATTCTTAGTGGAACAATGATTTCAGAATTAAAAGATGAGCATTCTGACTGTCCCTCTCTGATACCTGAGCTTCAGAACCTATTGTAATTCATCATTCATGTTTCTCCCTACTGAATGAGGCTGAAATCGTCATCCTTTACAGAATAAATCTAGAGCGTCTGGTCAGGGTCTGTAGCCAGCAAGATTGGATAAACATATACGTTCTTGAAAATAATGAAGAAAACAAGAGTCTACAGCTAAAAAGACTTGTCATAAGAACGTTAAAAACGAATCTTGTCAACTGATATTATTCTTATTAAATATCATTCAGTAGATGAACCCTATTCATATGGAACAAACCCCCCAAGGGGTCCACTGACTTGAAATTGAAGCTTCCAAAGAAAATTATGGTGTTCATTAGAAAGAAGCAACTGAAGGTAATGGGAAATACAAAAAGGGGAGATCAGTTATTAGAAAAAAAACAGATCAATTAATAAACAGATAAACAAAAATGTAAGTAGAATATTAAAATATTAATATGAACAACAAAGATATCATGGACTGGTACATCTCAACATTCGTGAAAAGAAACCAGATAAAAAAAAATGGGGAAAGATGAACAAAGAGCATTAAAGGGAAAGAAAAAGAAGAACAAAGGGCATGAAAGAGAAAGAAAGAATAGGTGGAGGGATGAAAACAAACCCGAGGTAGGCCGATACTGGAAACTCTTCCTCTTCCTCCTCCTCCTCCTCCTCCTCCCCCTCCCCCACCGATGGGTTCCACAATGCCTACGCCTTTGTGCTTCGCTTTTGTTCTTGTGCGACCGCCCAAGTTTATTTATTCTCTCCAGAAGAAAGTGAAGCTGTTTTGTTAGCTAAACCCCCCCTCCTCCCCCTCTCTCTCCCCCCACCCACATACACCAACACACACACCCACTCATACAACATCCACCTCCAGCCTTTTCCGTTGTCGGTTTCCTAGACCTAGACCCATACGTCTGACGGCGATCGTTGTTTTGTGACGCCAGAAAATTCACGATCAATCATTCATTCGCCATTCCTACCGCCCCCAAAACGTCCTTCTCCCTCCCCCACCCCCCCCCCTCTCCAACCCCGGCAGTTTCCCTTGTCGGTTTCCGAGACCTAGACCCATACGTCTGATGGCGATCGTTGTTTTGTGACGCCAGACAATTCAAAATCAATCATTCATTCGATCTCTCGTCGTCTGTCGAGAGACACAGCTACTTGTTCTTGATTGAAAGGGAAACCAGGAATTGAAAAAGTTAACATCAAAGGTTACTGAGACTTAGACCATTTATATAGAACTGTTTGGAATTAGGGAAAGATAGATATTTTAAAAGGTGTCATAAGCAGAGACAAGTATATGTAAGTAAGAAAAAGATATATTGAACTTTGGGAACCTAAAAAAAAAAGCAAATAATCCAACAATTATGGTTAAAATTACCGATTTATTTGAAGAAAGTTTGTGGCGGAAACGTTAGACTCATGTTAACTCAGTTAAAGTATTACATGCCTTACATAAAATTATGAATATGTTATGGAAATGTTTGCCTGTCGGAAAGTTGCTAACTTCTTTTTACTATAAATTGAGAGCTTTTATCTTTCAGGGGTAGGTTTGCAGGGACTCAAAGAGGCTAATCATTTGCCGCCGAAACCTAAACCCGAGAGTTCATGAGTCCTGTTTCTCTCTCTCTCTCTCTCTCTCTCTCAGTGAGCGTGTGTCTTTCTGTCCCTGTATTTCTGCCTCTCTCTCTCTCTCTCTCTCAGTGTGCTTGTATGTCTCTCTCTCTCTCTCTCTCTCTCTCTCTCTGTATCTTTATGTCTGTATTTCTGCTTCGGTGTATGTGTGTGTATGTGCGTGCGCGCGCGTGTCTTTTTGTTTCTTTGTACTTCTGCTTCTCTCTCTCTCTCTCTCTCTCTCTCATCAAGAACTACAATTAATGCTATGTGGATAGTGATATGTTATATCCACGTAGCTCAGGGCAGTGGGGTTACACAACAGTCAATCACATCAGTTGTCTTATTAAGGGAAACTAATATCTGTACCCATTATGTAACGAAAGGCAGATCTATGTTTTATTTTTCCTTTTGTATTTTTTTCGGGTTTGGACAAGATAAAGACATTAGGTTGCCCGCAATACATCTGTCACTACTTGTTCATTTCTTACTAATCATTTGAGAAACGAAAGGAAAGGGAATATCCTATAGAATCGTTCGTATCCTGGTCTTGGTACCTGTAGTAACATAGATACCTTGCAATCAACCAATAACGTCAAAAAGGACAGTTTCCTTGAGCGTACTACAAATTCACCTCTGCTCAGAACAGTACGTGAAAGCTTGGTGTTATTGGTTTACACCGCGATGACAATATATGAGTTGATTTTACCCTTTTAACCTCACAAAAAAGAATAGTTGTCTGTCGTAGGAATATTATGTTACGTATAATATTTATCGAGAGTTTGCTAGGAGTCTTATCTTGGCTACAATTATAAGGTGGAATTGTATGTTTAGTGCAATTGTAGAATCTTCTGATGTCCAAATATTTAAGCGTGGAGCAAATTCATCCCTGCTCCGGGCTGATGACGTGTCCTGAATTCCAGGTGTATCGGTTTTATTTTCTATTCCCTCATATTTATCCATTTATTTATCACATTTCCTTATAATTTCTCTCTCTCTCTCTCTCTCTCTCTCTCTCTTTCTCTCTCTCTCTCTCTCTCTGTAGGCTGATTTACCTTTGGGGCCTTATTAGGCTTATATTATCAATCTGTTGACAGTCCACTGAGGGTTTTAGGCCGAAGATTTGAAGAAATAAAAAAACTAACAATTTATATATAAGTACCAGAGGATTTTCATATCTTTCTGATATATATAACGCATAAGCATCTCGAGGACGAATTTGCCACTATAGTTTCCTGTTCAGTGGGTCCCTTAATTAAGGGAAAGCCCTTTTTCATACGTCATGCTGTTTAGATAAGGCTTCCCTTGGCGGCGGCGGTTTGCAAGGAGAAAATTGGAATTTCCTTATCTGCTCAGCTGCCGTGCTAAGAGGCAACGTAATTATCTGTCTAAGGAAGAAGGAGAAGGAGTAGGAGGAGGAAGTGGAGGAGGTGGAGGAGGAGGAGGAGGAGGATGAGGGGGAGGAAAACGACAAAAAATGTACCAGATTCGAAAGGGCACGTAGAAAATGTGGATGTTCTCGTATGCTTTTCTGGCCGTTTGTAAAAAAAAAAAAAAAAAAACCTGTTTTTCAAGGCAAGGAATAACAGTTTCCCCGTAATTTATCTTGGACATTCACGCTCGCCAAAAATAAAATAAAAAAGAAGGTACTGTATGCCCACTTGGGTGTGAAATTGAGGAAGGGAGGGAGGGTGGGGGAGGGGGGTTTGGTGAGATAAAAACCTTGCTCGGATAATTTTGTGTAAAAGTGATGTTGAAAAAAATAAAATAAGTTTTTTTTTTATATTTTATAGAGCGTGGTGCTTATATTACTGTAAAAACTGTTCATAATGAACAAGATACAGAATTTATTTTCCTGTAGTTTACACGTAAGTCTATAGCAAGGTAGTACAAAGATAATACAAAGATTTTCGGTCCACTGGAGAATAATTTTGATTAGACTGACTCTGCAGAACCATGCATATTACAAACTTTGACCGAAAGTGTCGAAGTAGACTCTTGAACGAAAAATTCTTAAAATAAAATAAAATTAATTGAAACTGGATTATTTAATTAAACTGATGCCCTTCCAGTATGCTCGAATCTTTTGTGGTAAATTTGAACGGAAGCCCTTCTATATCTGAGTAGGTCTAACATGGTTTATATATCTGAGAATAATTTGTTCTTTCATTTTATCTGGAAGACGGCCTGAGGACCCACCAAAAAGATCGACAGATCTAATTAGTTATGCTAAAAAGCCTGGTCATACATTAGGCTGGTAAATTTAGTTCGGTCATACTTTTCGGTTCGCTGTAAGCCGTGAAATTATTTTAGAGATTTTTGAGTATGTCAGTCAGGAGAAGTATGGAGTCAGAACCCCTCAAACTGCTGTTCTATTGGAAACCCTCAAAATACTTTTTTTTTTTTTTGGGGGGGGGGGGGGAGGGTCTGTTTGTTGGGCATAGACCCATACCAGGTTTCTCATTCCCTTGAACCACATTATCCCACCTACTGACTGCATTTAAGAGAAGGCTTATGTTCCTAATGCGTCTTCTATCTATGCTACTTCTCCCACGTCTTCTCAAATGCAACTTCTTAATGATTTTTTTTTTCTGTCCTTAAAAGCAAGGGTCGGACGTTTTAAAAAACTAACTTTTCAAACTATTTTTTCCTGTACTTATATGAAAGTCATACATTTGAAAAAAAAAAACTATCAAGTTATTTTTTCCTTGTATTTAAAAGAAAGAGTCACACATTTAAAAAAAAAATTTCAAACTAATGTTTCCTGTATGAAGCGAGACAAACATTTTCTATCTAACATAATTATAAGCTTTAGTACGTCAGAGATTATCATCAATAAACAGAAAAAAGTAACTTAATCTACAGTATTTTTTCCTGTATGAAACGAGACGAACAGTTTAAAAATAAACATATGAGCTTTAGTACGTGAGAGATTATCATCAATAAACACTGGCAATAAAATTGTCGGAACTGGGATTAGCTTTCACGGTCTCACCTTGAATTCACGGAATATCTAGCACCGAGGGAGGGAAGAAAGTGTGTTATTTTGTGTCACTTCCTGCAGTGGTTAATGAGAAATTTTAAAACAAAATGCGACATTTTGAGCCGTGTCACTTTCGAATGTGTAAAAGTGTGTCAGGAACCCCAAATTGGGAGTGACTGGGAGAAAGAGGACAATTATTGGCCTGTTTAGTTCCGCCGCTGACTGGCGTCGCTGTAAGCTGAGTTGTTGTTGTAGCATGTAGTGGCTTTCGATAAATCCGTCTCATGAGCGGATGTGACTGATACCAGAAGGTCGTTGAGCGGTGACAGACAGAAGAAGGTCGTTTTAGTCGTCTTAAAAGGCGAGTCGGCGCCCAACTTGCGCCATTGTGTTGTTAGCGGACGCCTTAGGAACCAACTATCTTCACAGCAGGAACGATATTTGTCGTGAGTTCGACAGCAGGTAAGACTAGTTTCGTTGATTCAGCTTGAAAGCTTCAGGCCTATGCTATATATATAGACTGACTTTCGTTGATTCAGCTTGAAAGCTTTAGGCCTATGTTATATATATAGACTGACGTTCGTTGATTCAGCTTGAAAGCTTTAGGCCTATGCTATATATAGACTGACGTTCGATGATTCAGCTTGAAAGCTTTAGGTCTACGCTATATATATTGACTGACGTTCGTTGATTCAGCTTGAAAGCTTTAGGCCTACGCTATATATATAGACTGACGTTCGTTGATTCACCTTGCCAGCTTTAGGATAGACTGACGTTTGCTGATTCAGCTTGAAAGCTTTAGGCCTATGCTATACATACAGACTGACGTTCGTCGATTCAGCTTGCAAGCTTTAGGCCTATGCTATAAAGGGGAGTCATCGCCGAACTTGTGCCATTGTGCAAAGAGCGAGCGATATTGCCCTGAGTTCGATAGCAGGTAAGACTTATAATATTATTGCTTAAAGGAAAGAGTGTTAATTGGAATTAACTAATATTTAAGTTAGATTTAATTTTTGCTCACATACTGTATCGCCATGTCTGATTTGGGGTCCCCCTTTGTGAGTGACTCCGTTGGTTCACCTATTGAAGGCTGCGAAGGAAAACAGTAACTTCTCTCTCTCTCTCTCTCTCTCTCTCTGTCTCAGAAGTTCTGGATTAAATTCAAGGCCCCAGAAGAAAACAGTAACTTTCTCTTTCTCTCTCTCTCTCTCTCTCTCTCTCTCAGAAGTTCTGAAGTAAATTCAAGGCTGCAAGGGAAAACAGCAACTTCTCTCTCTCTCTCTCTCTCTCTCTCTCTCTATATATATATATATATATATATATATTTAATTCCAGTCACTGTAATCAGTGACAGTAGAATGAAGTATCACTGGCTGGCCATAGCTATTAGATACACCCAGCACTAACCAGATAGATAACTAGGCATATAGGGATAGACAGAAGGAGATAGGCAGATAAGTATTAATCTCTTCTCAGGTTAAAGAAATCTCTCCTTTGCAGAAAGGTCGATTGATTCCCCGTCAGCGGAGACAGTTCGACAAAGGGACATGTCTGCCAAAATCTCCCTCCTGGTCGTCCTATCCTTGGTGCTCTTCGGTAAGTGACCCTAGGTCAAGTGGAAATCTTAAAAAGAATCTTTTAGTTACATTAAATTGAATGTAGAATTTAGGCCAAAGGACAAGACTGGGACCTATGAGGTCATTCAGCGCTGAAATAGGAAATTGACAGTAATAGGTTTGAAAGGTGTAACAGGAGGAAAACCTCAAAGCAGTTGCACTATGAATCAATTGTTAGGAGAGGGTTGAGGAAAGTAAGATGGAAGAAAGAGAATATGAAAGGAGGTACAGTTAAAGGAATGAAAGGGGTTGCAGCTAGGGGCCGAAGGCACTACCCAGCTACGGGGCTTTTAGTTACAGATATTATTTGCAAATGTATTTTAGTTTAGTCTTCCTGAAGCAGAGGTTGGGAGGGAAGGCTTTAGATGAGTTTAAACGAAGCTAGCTTCAATTTCACGCCCCCAAGAACGGCTGATTAATGAAGTCACGATGTGGCGTCACAAAAATGAGGCTCAGGTTTCAATTTTAACGTCAAGAGACAATCCTCCACCGTCACACGCCATCGAGGTGAAATTGGTAGCTGGAGAAATTTGCTCGGCAAGATGAGGAAAATGGGTCTGTGATGATTTTTCCCACGTAATAAATTCTCTAACTAAATTAGTAATTAGTCTTTCGTTTCACGTTCCACACAGGTTGCAGAGCTGCGCCGGAGAGGAACGTCACGGCTCAGGACGAAGCCGCTCTGGAAATCGTGAGTAGTAGACCGACTGAATCACCTCTGAGCCGTCAGGTTCTTTGCGGCGTCCCGTAGGCAACTAGCTGCAGCCCCTTTTATTCCTTTATACCTCCGTTCATGTTCTCTTTCTTCCATTTTACTTTCCTTAAAACCCTCTCCAGTGCAACCCCTTTCATTCCTTTTACTGTACCTCCTTTCATATTCCTTTTCTTCCCTCTAACTTTCCTCCAACCTCTCCTAACAATTGATTCATAGTGCAACTGCTTTGAGGTTTTCCTCCTGTTACACCTTTCAATCAAACCTTTTTCTTGTCAATTTCCGTTTCAGCGCTCAATGACCTCATAGGTCCCAGCGCTAGGCATAAGTTCTATTCTATTTTATCAGAGTAGTTTTAGTTGAAGTGATTTTCGTTTTCGGTACATAGAACGTGTCTCCTTTTTCAGCATTATTCTTCTTTTTTTAATATTATTTTCTTATTTATGTTTGAAGTCCACTTTTTCCTTAGCCTAAATGTAAGGCATTCTGGTACGTCAATATTTTTATTCCACTCAATCTCTCGGCAGATGTTGAAGACTATACTAATTTACATATTATTTTGGATGTCTTCCTGTTCACTGACTGCAATTTGTTGTTAATTAAATACAAAAATAAACTCCACAATTTGCATATTTTTGCTATATTTTTAAAGAAATTTGACTCTCAACTGTTTTACATAATATCTCAAAGTTTATCCAGCCATACGCTATAAGTAACTGATATAAATTAATACAACACTGTCATTTTAAATGTTTGAAAATTGCTTTTTTTTAATGTCATCACAGTTACTGATTAATAAAAAGTAAGCATTATCAAGCTTTGGCACTCTCCATCTGCTTACTTTCTCCTCACAACACTCCCGTCCTTTATTGAAAGATGTATCGATATCTAAATAATGACACTAATAGGCCCTTATTTTTTTCCCAATTCTCTCCGATTCTTTTAATGAAAGATCTATCGATATCAAAATAATGACACTAATAGCCCTTTATTTATTTTTTTCTCCCATTCTCTCCACAAGTTCCGACCGGAAGAGCCTTGTTCCAGCGAAGGAGGAATTTGTGGTCTCGAGTCCTACTGTCCTGCTAAGGATAGGTTCCCCGAAAAGGGCCTCTGTCCTATGCAACAGGAGAAGGGCGTGGAATGTTGCAGGATTGGTAGGATTCATTAATATCCTTTTTTGACGTAGGGATGGTGCTTGTTTTAATTATTTTATTTTCCTTCTATTGTAATTTATCTTTGTTGTGTCATTTCAGAGACGAATATTATCAAAGAGAAAATTAAGATGAATATGACAGAAAGTACAAGAGAATTTTTTTGTGTCTGTTAGTATTTGAGTTCATTTTGAATATATTTGAAATGTGTTCATCCTTCATATAATTCCTTTTCCTTTTTTTGTTATCATGTCTTACGTTAATGGACTAATTTTAGAAATATCTTAAATCGAAAAATAGAAATATATCTTCATATTATAATTTATATCGCATTTCCTCTTTATGTTTTCAAAGTACATATCTACAAGTAAATGCGAGTTATCTATTCTTGATCATTTTTCAGTGAAAAACTAATTGATTTCCTTCAACAGCTCGACAAGTGAGTCTTAAGAAAGGAATATTAAATTTTTTCCATTTTTAAGATACCTTCTGATCTCCTTTCTGTATTGCATATTACCTTCTGTTACTTCTTTCGAATGAACACCATAATATTCTTTGGAAGCTTGATTTTCAAGTCAATGGCCCCTGCGGTGGGCTTGTTGCTTATGAATAGGTTTCCTGTTCTGAATAATAATAATAATAATAACAATATTTTTTTAATCTTCTGGTTTTACAGTTCCCCTGAATTTGCGGGACTGCAGGAGGAAGGGTGGAGAATGTCTTACACCAGAGGCCTGTGGAAGATCCATTAGAGAGCCCTTTGGTGTCTGCCCAGAGGGAGAAGTCTGCTGTGTTCTGCTCTGAGAATTTGGTCTGGAACCTCAGTGACTGATTCTTCAAAATCATTTAGGTGTTTGAATTGATTATACACTTATTTATTCTTTAATTGCTGGTGTGTTCTGGTCTGAATCCTCGGCGAATGATTCTTCAAATTCATTTAGGCGTAATCATTTAGATTAGACACTTATTTATTCTTTAATGACTACTGTGTTCTGATCTGAAGATGTGGTCTGAAAGCTCAGCGACTGACTCTTCAAAATCATTTGGGTGTTTGGACAGATTATACACTTCTTTATTTTTTAAATCGCTTTGCTAGGTACCCAGTGACTTCATACCCAGAAGCATTTCAACCAATTTGGTTCAAAATGCCTCTGAGATTTCAGCCCGCATTTGGTTGGAATCTAGTAAGTCCACAAACAGTCTTCTGAAGTTTTCAGCTGAAATCCCCATAACTCCTCTGTCCAGTTCTCAAAGGTGATTCCACAATGGTTTCATTTGTTTATTTCTTTGAATCTTCAGATGAAAACCCTTATGGACAGAGTCAACAGACTATAAACCCAATAGGGCTCCAAAGGAAAATCAACCTGGGGGTAGTGCCGTCAGTGCACCTCACGCGGTGCACTGTAGGCATTACTTAAGGTTCTTTGCAGCATCCCTTTGGCCCCTAGCTGTAACCCTTTTCATTCCTTTTACTGTACCTCCATTCATATTCTCTTTCTTCTATCTTGTTATCCATCCTCTCCTAACAATTGTTGTATAGTGCAACTGCTTTGAGGTTTTCCTCCTGTCACGCCTTTCAAACCTGTCCACTCTCAATTTCGCTTTCAGCGCTGAATAACCTCACAGGTCCCAGCGCTTGGCCTTTGGCCTAAATTCTATATTCCATTCCATTCTATTAAACCTGCAAAGAGGGACAAGGTATAGGAAAAGGTGATAAACAGAGAAACACGGGGGAATAGGAAATAAAACCGATACACCTGAAATTCAGGAGATGTCAGAAGCAGAGAGCAGGAAAGAGTTTGTTCCTTGCTTAAATATTTCGGGAATCAGAGGATTCCACAACTGCACCAGGCAAACTACGCCACATTTTAGTTGCAGCCAAGAGAAGGCGGCCTTTGAAATCCTGTTGGCTTTTCCAGCCAGATCTTTGGAATTCAGTGCCACTAGCTGCGTCACAGTGATTTATCACCTTTCTCTTCTGAATTCATGCTGAATTTACATTCTGGGTCTCTGAAACGAATTTATGTTTTAGTGAGTAGGGTGACAGGGATATTCAGTGTTACTTCGGGGGACCTAGGGGGGGAAAAAGCACCCCTCGCCCCCGGCCAGGTTAGGAAATGGCACCCTTAGTTAGTGAACTGTCTAATGCCTTAACTAAAATTTAAGAATGCTTCAACAACACTGACCTGATCTTTCGAAGCTCTGGGATGAATCCAAATTGAATTCCTCACTGATGCTCTTGACTTGAATCCAAAGCTTCACGTTTTGAAAGGCTTCAGACCATTCCTACCAACCAGAAATGATCATTCTGAAAGTAAAAGGCAGACAAATACTTTACCAAATACTTTACCAAATACTTTACCAGAAACTAAAACGATCCTTTTTTTATTAGTTTTCTGTAAAAGAAAACTATTGTGCCGGCTTTGTCTGTCCGTCCGGACTTTTTCTGTCCGCCCTCGGATCTTAAAAACTACTGAGGCTACAGGGCTGGAAATTGGTATGTTGATCATCCACCCTTCAGTCATCAAACATACCAAATTGCAGCCTTCTAACCTCGGTAGTTTTGATTTTATTTAAGGTTAAAATTAGCCATAATCATGCGTCTGGCAATTATATAGGATATGCCACCACTAGGCCGTGGTTACAGTTTAATGGGTCGCGGCTCTTACACCATTATACCTAGACCACCGAAAGATAGATCTATTTTCGATGGCCTTGATTATACGCTGTACAGAAAACTCGATTGCGCCGAAGAAACTTCAGCGCATTTTTTCCTTGTCAGTTTAAATATGTATTTATATGCATGCAGACGTACACTGACTCCTAAATAGAACGATAGTCTGAAAAGATAATTTATCAAAACACTGGTAAGCTCAAATCAGCGCTAGACGCTCGAAGAACTGTACCCAATGTCGAGATTTGGGTTTCGCATAAATCTCTGCCGAATAACATATCAGCCGAGTCAGCAGAAAGGTCAAGGGAATTGTTGTGTATATATGAGACTGTTTCAGAGACGGAGAATGAGAGGAGGTCGTAGTTTTTCTCTTTTTATTCTGTTTTATTTATCCTGCGCCCTCTGTTAGCTATGGAACTTATTATTTCTTTTGCACAAAGATTTACACCGTTCTGTATTTCTTGAGGACACCTAGTTTAGAGAGTTCAATAAGTTACCTTTTGCACTTAAAGTGTTGTGTTCTGTGTTGGTTATGCATAGCAGGTTTACAGAGTCCAATAACACTTATAATAAAAAAATACAACTATTTGCAATCACATACAAACAAAGTTCTGTGGTCAAGGGTTTGTTTATTGCTAAACCTCTTCATTCATCATGGCAAATTTTTAAAAAATAAATCGATTAGCGCGTCCCGTTTTTTCTTTCAATCATCCAACACGCTTGTTGAAGGGAAGATGTTTGAATAACATGCAAAGCCCTTATAGAGAAAAATCACAAAAATCCGATATATATATATATATATATATATATATATATATATATATATATATATATATATATATATATATATATACTTACTTAAAATCTGGTTACCGGCTCATGCTCATAAAAAATCTAGTCAGAAGCCACCAATACTTCGGAATCAACGCATATTTGGAACCTGAAGTCCTAGCTGGCTAGGAGAGAGAGAGAGAGAGAGTTATCGGTCCTCGCATGCATTACTATGTGAAGATTGCACCGTCAAGGACAGAATAACAGGTTCTGGTGGCAATTG
The DNA here is from genome assembly GCA_039081455.1 of Macrobrachium rosenbergii. Classification (NCBI taxonomy): domain Eukaryota; kingdom Metazoa; phylum Arthropoda; class Malacostraca; order Decapoda; family Palaemonidae; genus Macrobrachium; species Macrobrachium rosenbergii. The sequence goes on along the minus strand of JANJGK010000022.1, from coordinate 20,122,614 downwards.
GCAACTCGACGTCATGAACGGACTGTAATTGAGACTAGTTAAGGTCATACAAGCATTCCAGCTTAAGTCTTCTACGGGTGACCACGTAAGTCAAAACTGTGCTATTATTATTATTATTATTGAGAAGACGAACCCCATTCATATGGAACAAGCCCACTACAGGGCCCATTGACTTGGAATTCAAGCTTCCAGTGCAGAAAGGGGTCACTTTTATAAAAAAGAGTAAATTACCTCATTAATAAATAGATAAAAATGTAAGTAAATTACACGGAGAGTTGTGTTAGGGTTGTAATGCATTGCACCTTAAGCTTGAACTTCTGAAGAAGTTCCAATCGCACGACATCCTCAGTAGGGAGGCCGTTCCACGGTCAACGGTGTGAGGAGGAATAAAGGACCTTTGGACCTTTGGAGAAGTTCAACAGCAAGGCGCAACATTTAATGCATATCGGTGTGCGTGTGTGCATTAGTGTCTCTGTGCAATAGTGAATAGTGATTCGTGCTGGCAAGGAGATTGGCAGTTGTGATAAAATTGATTTACAAGCCAGGAGTTCGTCGACAAATGTCTTCCTTTTCCTGAAGTGAAATAATCTCTTTATAATACAGTAAGTTTTTTATTCCAACCGTAACCAACTTAATTTTTAAACGAAATGTTTTTTTTTTAAACTGTTCTCTTTCATGTACAAGTTCCAGTAAGAATGGTGATCATCAAGTGAAAAGTCACTTTGACTGCCTAACATTTTGCTCTGTAAAACAAATAAATAAAATCCTTGAATCTATTAGGCCTATGTTTATGTGTATGTGATGGTCTTATTTGATTGCATGAGTCCAGAGGCATAAGTCTTTTTTTACGACTACTGGTCCACACCAGGCCTCGTATACGGTAAACTATTCCACACTTTAGTTGTAGCCAAGAGAAAACTACCGTTGAATTCTCGTTGACTTTTTTTCCCGCCAAATCTTTGGGATCCAATGCCGCTCGCTGCGTCACAGTGATTTATCAGCTTTCTGATCTGAATTTTTACTGAATTTATATTCTGAATCTCTAAAAGGACGTATAGGACCTGAGCTGTATAAGGCCAAATTAATCTCAGACCAACAAAGTGCGTGTGGTTGCATTCCTCTCCCAGAGAGGACTGCATATAGACTGTGTAAGTTTATCTCTTGATTTGTATGTGTGTCTCTCTCTCTCTCCCTTGTAAATGCAATGAAAGACGTGATTGACTGGTTGATTTATGGTTACTAAAGGTGGCGTCGCAACAGAGACTGTCACAGTTATCGAACTGATAAGATTGTCTGCGTGGTCAAGAAACCAACGTCCACTGAAACATGTCAGGAAGTGACTGTCTCCAGGAATTATTTTTATTCCACCACAAGTCATTTGAGAGCGCCATTGCTGAGCAGCGAGTAAAAATCATTGCACCAGAAGTCATTTTAGAACTTCGTTGCTGATCTGCCATTACTTCTCGTCCGCGCAATGCCGTGGAAGCAGCAGAAAGGAGAACTACGCAGTCCACAATAACTGTCTGCCTGTTAGCACCAGATATCTCCAGAAATTTTATGATGGGGTTCATTGAAATTCTGTTGATTATAGTTTGTAGTCGATCCTGACGTGCACCTAGGATTTGTGTCTATGTGTGTGTGTGTGTGTGTGTGTGTGTGTTGTGCGAAGTAGGAGTGGCTCTACGTGGCTTTTAGACGCATGGAATTGTCCTTGAAGATAAAACGCACTGATGACTTGGTATGATCTGAGGAATATTTTCCAGTGGAATCCAGTTACCTTTGTTTAAGTATTCTGACCGTACTCATCTCTGTTTGTCATTGCGTATTCCCTATTTATTATCGTGTATTCTTTATGCTTCGTAGAGCCTACCATATGTGTATTCTGGAGAGAGCGATAATGATATTTACTGACAAAATCTATTCTACAGCTTGGACGCCGGTGAATTATTGGAAAACCCAGTCTCACGCGCAATCAGATTCCATAGATATGGCGAGTTAGATTTCGTTTTAATTGCATGAAATACACCTCTCACTTTCTCTCTCTCTCTCTCTCTCTCTCTCTCTCTCTCTCACACACACACACACGCGCACACACACACACACAGGGTCAATCATCAAAATAATTACAGATTAAGAGGGTAAAACATACCTTGTACACAATTTCACGTAGGCGTGTTCCAAAGATGTGCTTATTCTTACCCAGTAAGAAGAAGAAGAAGAAGAAGAAGAAGAAGAAAAGAGAGAGAGAGAGAGAGAGAGAGAGAGAGAGAGAGAGAGAGAGAGAGAGAGAACGTAATGCCTAAATTATAATCTCTATTTTTTCAGGCTCGAAAACCCCTGTATAGGGCTTTGTGAGTGCAACACAAGATGATGACGTCTGTCAAAATCGTCCTCCTGGTCATCATCTCATTGGCTCCTTGCGGTAAGTTGTCTCAGGTTAACTTCAAATGATCTCAAAATATAGGCCTACTGTTATCGTTGGTCATCATCACCAGTATTATTCCTTTTTTATACATAAACAAGATTATGTCAGCTTTAAATGAAGATGAAGTAATTCCTAAGGATTTAGAATATTCAATATTCATTCATTAACGGAGCTTACAGCCAAGTGTCTTAGTAACGTTCGTCTCTGCGCCAGTGACGGGCAAATGTGAAATTAGGCCTAGTCTCTTGTTGTCTTCGACAAAATTTGTAATGAAGACATACACTCTTTAGAATAAGTTTTTGCAGGTTTTAATTTCTCATAGGTAACTTCTCATATCTTATGTCTTGTAATTTTAATTTTCAAAACAGAATGCAGAGCTGGGTCGGCAGACGACGGTGCTCCAGAAAGCGTAAGTACCAGAGTCAAACATTTTTTTTTTTTTTTTTACTTTCCGGAGCAGATAATTAATGAATATTTAAGTCGTTGTGGCAAAGTTATCAATTGCCAGTTCCCCTTCGGTGCTTATTATTCCGAGGTTGAGTGACTTTGATGTGAAACGATGTTTGTAGTTCGATATTTGTGAAAGTTAAAAAAAAAACTGTCGTGGTGTAGGCCAAGATCTAGAGAGCCTATATACTCTCTAGACCTACGTGTAGGCTACGTTCATGAACCTCACATGTTTAAAATCAATTACAGATACCGAGTTTCTCTTATCAGTTCAATAAAGATTCGTCCTATACCACATTCTTTGAATTTCTTAAATTGTAAGCTTGATGGGTTAGTTAAAGGCATTAGATTTTTCTAACGAAAGCTAGCAGCTCTGTGTTATGCAGACTTTTTAAAATACTTATTCGTGGTATTTCACCGTTCTCTTAAAGTGGTATACTCCATTCACTGTGGAGTTATTGCTTGTATTTCTTTATATTTATTTGATTTTTGTTGTTAGTCTTCGGATATGGGCCTAGAATAACTGCGACAGTAACAATATTGGCGCTAAAGTAGCAACACGATGGAGAGTGAGCGAATATTCTCGTCACCGTAGCGACCTATTTTGTCAGATTTCAGCAAAGTTGACAAAATGGGTTGCTTTTCAAATTTCCTTTCTTGGTGTAACTGGACTTAATTTTTTATTTTTTTGTGCAGCGGGGATGAGAAGTGTCTATAATATTACAGTTTTCAAAAGTTAGAAATGAACAATTTTTGCCTGAAACTGGTGAATTCAACTGATACTGAAAATGTGCAAAGAGATGTGACTGTATTGAATTGAATATTAAATTTGGGCTAAAGGCTAAGCACTGGAACCTATGAGGTCATTCAACACTGAAACGGAAAATGACAGTAAAAGGTTTGAAAGGTGTAACAGGAGGAAAACCTCAAAGCAGTTGCACTATGAATCAATTGTTAAGAGAGGGTGGAAAGTAAGATGGATGAAAAAGAATATGAAAGGAGGTACAGCAAAAGGAATAAAAGGGGTTGCAGCTAGGGGCACTACCCGCTTTAACGGGAGAGGTATAACTGTAGGCTTATCAGAACCCCTTCGGCGATTCTACAATGTTTTATCTCTCGTTCAGATTGACGCTTTTATTATGCGTCTCTCTCTCCCACAGGGGGATAGTGCCGTCAGTGCATCTCACGCGGTGCATTGTAGGCATTTCTTAAGGTTCTTTGCAGCGTCCCTTCGGCCCCTAGCTGCAACTCCTTTCGTTCCTTTTATTGTACCTCCTTTCATATTCTCTTTCTTCCATCTTACCACCATCTAACAATTGATTCATAGTGCAACTGCGAGGTTTTCCTCCTGTTACACCTTTCAAACCTTTACTCTCAATATCCATTTCAGCTCTGAATGACCTCATCATATAGGTCCCAGCGCTTGACCTTTGGCCTAAATTTTACATTCTAATTCTAATCTAATTCTCTCTATATTTTTTCTCTCTCTTTTAGCCTCTCCAGGAAGAACCTTGCTCCAGCGAAGGAGGAATATGTGCCCTCGAGGAGTTCTGCCCCGCCAGGTTCAGAATCTCTGAAAAGGGACTGTGTCCCACTCAGCAGCACAAAGGCGTGGAGTGCTGCGGGATGAGTATGATTCGCCTATGTGGTCTTTTAAATAATTTTTTTCTTATTCATCCCATTTTTTTAATATATATATTTTTAAAGATGCATTAAGATATTGCGACTATTTAAAGTTATAGTTAAGTGCACTGAAGTGGACAATTGAAGGTAATTATTGCAATATTCGTAAGATCATTTTTTTTTTTTGACATTTTTGCTGAATGATTATGATTTATTTAAGTTTTTTTTTTATCTCACGTATTATTTTTTTTATCTCACGTATTATTTTTATGTTTTCTTGTAGTAATGAGTTTGCATAGTCTATTATTGCCGCCATGTTAGGGCGTTTTAACTAAGAAGCATTACCGTAGTTAGCAAGCTTAATAATCTTAAAAGCGAGGAAACTTATAAATCAAATAGGTATCGTTGCTTTTCGTGATGAAGTTCGCAAATTAATAGAATATTTTAGTGAAATGGCAGAAGAGCTTTGCATGAAACTCCATATCATTTCTCTCTCGAAGAGGTTAAGCAATGTCTCACATACTGTCTTTTCTGCCCCCCTAGTTCCCTCCAACTTAAGGAGCTGCGAAGACAGAGGTGGCGAATGTTACGCAGCCGAAACGTGTCGAAAGATCCCCTCTGTCACTTGCCCAGCGGGAGAAGCTTGCTGTCTTCTCGAGTGAACTCGGGGCCTGATTATAAGTCTCATCGACTACCAATTCTTCGAGATCTGTGGGGATCAACCCAGCTAACTTCGTCTCGAAACCCTCGGCGTTTAATACCTGCTGGCTTCGTCACCTGCAGAAACTCTTTGTTGGAATTGCGTTCACTGCCTCTTTGGGATATAACTGATAGAGTTGTTGTTATTATTATTATTCAGCAGATGAACCCTATTCATACGGAACAAGCCCACCATAGGGGCTGCTGACTTGATGTTCAGGCTTCCAAAGTATACGGTGTTCATTCGAAAGAAGCAACAGAAGCATCAGAAAAGAAAAAAAATAAAAAAAATAAAAAAATAAATTGGTAAAAATTAAGTAAATGTAACTTATATCTTTTAAGTTTCAGTACATACACATTATATCCTGTAGAAATGTGGCGAATTTAGTCCTATAGGGTACACGTGATTTCTGTTTATTTTTTATACCTTCAGTAGTTTAATGGTTGGAGACTTTAGTTAAGAGTAGGCCTATATGATATATGTAATTTCTGTTTATTTTTATACTTTCAGTAGCTTAATGGTTGGAGAATTTAGTTCAGAGTAGGCCTATATGATATATGTAATTTCTGTTTATTTTTATACTTTCAGTAGTTTAATGGTTGGAGAATTTAGTTAAGAGTAGGCCTGTATGATATATGTAATTTCTGTTTATTTTATTACTTTCAGTAGTTTAATGGTTGGAGAATTTAGTTAAGAGTAGGCCTATATGATATGTGTTTCTGTTAATTTTTATACTTTCAGTAGTTAATGGTTGGAGAATTTAGTTAAGAGTAGGCCTGTATGATATATGTAATTTCTGTTTATTTTATTACTTTCAGTAGTTTAATGGTTGGAGAATTTAGTTAAGAGTAGGTCTATATATGTAATTTCTGTTTATTTTTATACTTTCAGTAGTTTAATGGTTGGAGAATTTAGTTAAGAGTATGCCTATATGATATACGTGATTTCTGATTGATTTATACTTTCCAGTAGCTTCCTCGCTTGTTTAGATTTCACTGTTGTGTACACTTTACAGCAACTCTGAGTTCAATAAACGTTTCCAAGCGATTAAAAGTGTCCTCTTCTTTGATTTATTAGCCTAAGGGCAAAACGTAACGTGAACGCTTTTGGTACAGTGCAAATCCTTCCACTGACTATTTTATATTTAATTTTAAAATGTATGTTCTTTGGTGTTTTGTATTTGCAGAGTTGCTTAAACGGATGTAATTCGAAATTTGTCAGAATCTTCTGCCGAATTCCCCTTCTCCCTCAAAGTGGCCAGACTTTGAGGGAGTCTTGAACGAACAAGAAAGGCAAACGGCGGGTTATTTTGCTCGTGCAGCGTAATTGAAACGCATTACACACACGCATGATTTACAGTCTAGCAACCGCCCCCCACCCCAACCCACTCTCTACCCACGTGGGAAGTGGGGGAAAACACGTCTAATGGATGCTGATAAATTAAGAGGAAGACCTAGGCGGCCCCCACCCACCCTACAAAGATGGTAAGCTAACGTGCGCAGTCAAAAACTTTTAACAAGTCACGAAAGTTGCTGGTGATACGGCTCAGCTACCCTTAAATGAAACTGTTACTGATATCCACTCCAGACTGAATTCTTTCATCTCTGTAGTAGTGAAAGGAAATTGATTGGGAAGAAGCCTTGGCCACGATAACAGTGGATAAAGAAGGGAAATCGTAAAAAAACGATAATTTGACCATTTGAACATGTAGCACAGCACCAATTGTACGATGAGTCAAGAATTTGTACAATAATTCAGTGCAGATATAGCTTAAATTGAAAATTTTTGAGGATAATATTGATGGAATTACGATGCTTTTGATGTACAATATTTAGGGCAGCTCCACTTGTCATAGTTTTAGACACAGTTCGGTGTCATCATGGATTCAAAGTGTGATCTTGTTATTCCGTGCTGCGATACGAGTGTTTATCACGCTTCTTTGGTTAAAACAAAGATTCTACCGCCTTCTTTAGTGCTTTTGTATCGAAATGTCGTAGGGTAACTTACCTACAGTACAATCTACAGTTATTTTGTTCATATTTTAGGGAAATGCATCTGCAAGTGGTTCTAACTTGATTGGTTGAATGCAATGTCTGAATAGAATCGTTATATTTCAAATAATGACCTGTTTGTCCCAGTGAAAGTTTATTTAAAAGCCTAAATTTGTCCCTTTACTTTATATACTACTTTTGTTAATAATACAACTGAGTTGAGACTATGAAAAAAAGGTGTTCGTAAGTTCAGAGGTAAACAATACGCCTGCCGAAGTCAACGGTGTGAAATGGGTTTCGGATGCACACCATTTCACCCAGAGCGTTTTTATTCACTTTCCATATATTTTAATGCCATTGGAAACTCATCTCAATAAATATTAGACCAAAAATGTAATTAGCAACATTTCCTAAAGGCTGGTTTCTTCGTTAAACTTGGAATTGACGACAATTACTCGAGACCCTGGGTAGGGAATTTCAACGGAACAGCCACTGTCGGTTTTTGTGAGCCTGTTCCAGTTTAGTTCATTTTATGCTTTTCATTTAAAGAAAATCTCGTTCCTATGGTATATTATATATGTAGTCTTAATCACATATCTGTTTGTTATTATGTAGTCCTAATCACGTATTTTACTTTCAGTGAAATTTGTATTTCCGTCGGTAAATTGTTCCCAAAGGAACATACCAATCTTTAGCTAAGGGCAGTAGGTTTTTCGCGTAGTTGCCGGTACTTCATGAGGTAAACCTGTCAGTAATAACAGCTTTACTGTCATTAATGTTAATATGAAGCCTCATATTGACATAATTTGCCCATGACCGTGAAATACGCCACATTGTAAAAGAATACAGGTGTACCCTTTAAAGCACACGAGCCCTAGGCCTAATCGAAAAACTGCAATAGACATGAAATTCTGTTTTTTATTAAAAATTCTGTGGTGAAAATTATAATAATAGTAATTGGAAAAGTGGTACAATTTAAGTCAATGCTTTCCAGTACTTACTATATTTTGAAAGGCCCCAAAACCCGGGAAACTGCTGCCAAGATTGTCAACCGGAGATGTTCTCCCGCCAAAAGATAGAGGTGGCTGTTCGTTTTACCTCCCCGTAAAGCTTCATATACAGTAATTTTTATCAGCTCCAAGTTTTAAGTAGAATCTAGTGTATAGAAAATGTTTACAGTTTCTAATATTTATTGTGACGTGCTTCAATTTGCGTAAAAATATAAGGAAAATATACGAAAACGTTCCGCAGGAAAATAGTGTGTATCCGAAACTCATTTCAAGACGCTGACTTCGGCAGTTATACTTTTTACTCTTGAACTTAGACATATTTTCACTCGTCACTCAACTCGATATTGTTATTAAAAGATAATATGTATTTGAAGGGGCACTTTTAGTTTTTAATTAAGTCTCCATTTTAAAAAACCAGGAAATTATTTTGAAATGTAACGATGCCATTCGGACATGTTACATTCAGCATGTCAACATCGAGCTGCCGACCGATCACGCGTCGTCGTCATCCTTAGACCTGGAAACGTTTTTTTTTTCTGTGACAATTCTGATAGTGTCTTCTAATGAACGTTTTTTTCGAGATAATGCCTTAATTAACATCCCAGGTAAGTTTCTGGTTTCGCAAACGCTTGAATTAAAGGAATGTTAACTGAATCTACCGTTCTTGACAGATGTCGAGAGGTTCCTCTAGGCAGGTTGCTGCTACCCTGCCTAGATAATATTTGATTTCCACATTTAAATGTCAGCTTTTCTTTTATTTAATAAATCAGAACGCGTTCAGTTTTGGTTCTGTAGGTAATATCCGTTTTATTTTCATTAGAATTGCGAATTGCATGTTGAAAGTTCGATTGTATTGTGGAAGGTTGCTGCCAAATGTGGTCGTTTGTTATTGAATATATATACGTAAAATATTTTTCATGGTTCCTCGCAGTTTTAGCGACTAAAGAATATAATGCGAAGGATGGGCTGCTTACTACAGCTTTTGGTACTAAGGTTTTACATTTACATTTTACAATAAAAGGTTTTTACATTTTACTAAGGCGCCGTGTTAAGTACCATCCCCCTCGGGGATGAGAACGTATAAGCATGAACAACGGAGGCTAAATATCACAAACATAAACATCAGACATAAACAAAAACATAAATGAAAGGCGGTAAATACCCTGCTCGGTGACTGGCAGGAACCAGCTCATGGCAGTAGCCTTCAGTTTATACCGTATTTTCAAGTACTAATGAAATTTGAGCAGTCTGTTATCAGATTATGGTTAGGTCATATTTATGTTATACAATATATGACTGTAGGATTTGTTTGGCGATGGGGTTAGATTAAGGGACCCTATATAAGGTTAGGTTCGGGAAGGGTAGGCTAGGCCGAATCCCCGACACACTGCCTTTTATTGTAATGAAAGCAGTTATAAAATAATATTTGTAACGCGGGAAACTTTCAGAAATTAACTCTCGTCTTCTGTATCAGTTACAGATGACACCTTAAACACTAAAATTTGTAGGAGAATGCATAGGCCTATAAAAATTTGTCAGCTTACATAACATACAACATATTTCACTGATTTTCGCATGATTATCAATTTTATAACATAACCATTTACTTTTTGGCTTGTTCAGCCAATATAGATTCTCAAGTGCCGCACATTGAATTGTATACGACCTGTTATTAAGTTACGACTGCTAATGTATAAGAGGTTTCACTCAAGCTCTGTTAGGCCTACGTAGGCTAAGGCGCCATATATTTAGTCGACATTTACAAGTTATACCTACATTTCGGTGCAATTTCATTTCCGGCAGAAGTGCAGTGGAGGAACAGTTGTTCGCATTTAGGTGAGAACATGTTAATATCATTACAGAAACAGCGGGAGTAATTTTTTGGGGGGAGCGGGTGTTAAATCTCCAATAAACCAGGAACACAAAATTTAGTTATTACGGCACCAGCACCATCCTGGATTTGTAAGTAAACGCTCCCACGCATTTTCCCCATCCTTTTCGGGGATTCAAGCTAGAGAGAGAGAGAGAGAGAGAGAGAGAGAGAGAGAGAGAGAGAGAGAGAGAGAGAGAGAGAGAGAGAGAGAGAGCCGTTGACACTTTCAGAGCGCATGGTAATCTTAAGAGCAGAGTCGACGACAAACTACCCAGGCCGATGTCATCGCTCCGGTTCAAAGGGCTTCTTTCTCACGTAATTTCTCCTCCTCTCGGAGTTTGTTGATTGTGTGCATAATGCATAGAACCCAGTGAGGTACCAGCTAATTAATTTCTGTGTTCACTACCACTCACTTTTTTCGTTCGAGATTATTTGTGTTAACCGTTGAAGTTTTCAGTCTTTTGTGTGTGTGTGTGTGTGAGTGTGTGTGCTGCATGTCCTTTCGTTTTGGTTTGTTAATTCGTGCGTTGACGCGCGCGCGCGAACGCACACACACATATATATATGTATATTTATAATATCTGCACGAAAAATATTACTAAGTAGAAAGTGAAACGTGACATTCGAATAAGTTATTTATATACTGATGTGAGCAAGAGAGACATTCCATTGTCAGTTAAACAAAGAGAGAGAGAGAGAGAGAGAGAGAGAGAGAGAGAGAGAGAGAGAGAGAGAGAGAGAGAGAGAGAGAGAGAGAGAGAGAGACTTAATTAAATTAAAGAGGAACATACCCCCTTCTGGAGCATATGAGACTCATAATTCATTAAGCCTCGTTGACGTAAGCGACGAAGCGTTGGGAAGGAGAGTTTTTGGACGCTTATAGACTCGCAATTATTAATGAAGGCTGTTTGTTCCCTTTCACGAGGGAGGGAAAAGTTGAGATTTCTTCTCGTTTTCTGTTGACTTTGAAAGCTCTCGTTTAAATGAACAGGGTAGCAGTCATTCAGGTGTGCGTTTTAGTCTTGTTGACGGCAACAAAATGCAAGAGTTTGCATAGTTTGATATTGAGAGCCGAGCGGGCTGGGAATTTTTTTTTTTTCCTCCCGTAGAGGGGTAGGGCTGTCAGTGCGCCTCACGCGGTGTACCGTAGGCGTTACTGAATGTTCTTTTCGAAGCGTCCCATCGGCCCCCTAGTTGCAACCGCTTTCGTTCCCTTTACTGCACTTCCTTTCATATTCTCTTTCTTCCATCTTACTCTCCACCTAACGATTGATTCATAATGCAACTGCGAGGTTTTCCTTCTGTTACACCTTTCAAACCTTTTATTGTCAAGTTCCGTTTCAGCGCTGAATGACCTGGTGGGTCCCAGTGCTTGGCCTTTGGCCTAAATTCTGTATTTATATACTTACTGATATACCGTTCTTTTTGACAAGAATAACCATAATTAGTGATTCATATATAAAACATTCTTTGGCCTTCACTGAAATAAAACAAAGTCAGTTTATCAACGCATCGGATATTGCTGTATCAGAAATACCGATATAATATTTCCATAACGTCAGTGGAATTTTTGCATTGATTTTAATGACTCAGTTTCAATATATCATATTCTGCAGCATGATATCTGGTGAAAAGTGATGCGGAATCATTAGCCGTCATTGATATAGGAAGTAAAAATGATTTGAAATAGTTTATACTCGCACAGGCATTCGTATATTCCCAATTCATAATCTTTAGCCAGCTGAAATGATTTTATGAAGAGTAATATTGACATTAAGATAAATATTTTTTTTAAACATTTAGTGGCCTTTGAGCTTGTTTTTATAAAATATTCCACCTTTCTGTATTTACTTAGTGGCGTTTGAGCTAGTTATTTTTTTTATAAAATGTTCTCTCTTTCTGTATTTGCTCTTGAAACTTACCATTAATGCAAATAAGATGAAGCTAGTTGTTTATATGTGGCTATAGGACGATATTTTCTGTAATGGGAGTGCAGTGTGGATGTCGTATACATTGACAGATTAAAGGAATGCGAGGTGTATAGGTGCATTGTCTGGGTTGAATATGCGGAATAAGGTTTGTCTAAGGCAGAATTGTGGATGGGAGAGGACTGTCTAGGAGGTTTGGTATTAGCAATCACTGCTTTAAAATGGAAGACTGCAGTGTCTGCAAAAATACAAAACTGAGAAAAATGGTAGATACTCCCCTTGCCTCACTACTGATTTTTGCAGATACTGCAAATGGGACCCCCTAAATACTCGTGGAAAGCACTGAAGATTCATTCTGAAACTGCAGTAACTTAGTGTTTCACGAGCCCAATAGGTGGCATATCTCAGTTTCGAAAAGTTTGCAGATACTGCAGTTTTCCATTGTAGGGCAGAGTAAATGGTTGATGTGCGTCAGGGGAGTGGGTTCTACCAGTGGTGGGAGTGGGAGACTTAAAGAACTTACGGACTTCTGATGGGGCAATGGAATGTGACCTTTGGAATTTGGGGCTGTTTACATGACAGGAAAAGGGACCTAGGAATTTATGACCTGCTGCCATTTTAGGAGAGAGTAACACAGCCTATAAATTTATAAGGCGCTGAAGTAGCGACCCCTTAGGGAATCAGTGACGTCATTGCACCTCAAGCGGTGTACTTTAAGCATAACTAAAGGTCCTTAGCAGCGTCCCCTTCGTCCCCTAGCTGCAACTCCTTTCATTCCTTTTACTGTACCTCCATCCATATTATCTTCCATCTTGTTTTCCACCCTCTCATAACAGTTGTTTCACAGTGCATCTGCGAGGTTTCGCTCCTGCCACACCTTTCAAACCTACCTACTGTCAGTTTCCGTTTCAGCGCTGAATGACCTCATGGGTACCAGCGCTAGGCCTTTGGCTTAAACTCTATGTTCCATTCCATTCCTGAAGTAGAGTGTAGGTCGTCATTATTGTAAATATCATCGGTATGATCATCATCATCAGCAATTAAGGTGGACTGTGTTAGTACGCTTTACGTCAGTGGCTCTTAACCTTTTTACTACCACGCCCCCTTTAAGAGTTGGTCCTTCCCCCAACGCCCCCCTTGCATCTATGAGTAAAATTCCCTCCCAGATTGAAAGGAAAATAAAAAAAGAAAGAAAGAAGGTGGTGTTTTTATTCTTTTGGGAATGAATTAGTGAGATACTTGACTCTACTTCTTATCGACTCTTGTTAGGGGAATAACGAATATAATTAGAGGACTTTCAATTTTTCCGTAGGGCTCGCGCCCCCCTTGGGAACTGCTGACGCCCCCCAGGTTGAGAACCACTGGTTTACTTATAATACGCCACCGTTGATACAAGTGTAAAGTTAAAATAGCACCCTGATACAACAGCAAAAATTATTAAGCACAATTACAGCTTTCACGTTCACCCGCTTAATGCAAAAAACCGCAAAAATAATTAAAATGTCAAGAGGAAAATTAATAAATGCATTTGTTCTCCGCCCCATTTTCCTGTGTTAGCGAACCCTCCCTTCCAGAGATGACTGAATATAAAAATTAAACTGAATATAAAAATTAAACTGAATATAAAAATTAAATACTCGGAGTCTCGGCCGAATAATTCATCCTGCGACAGATGTTCTTAATTATTATTATTTTGTTTTTGGCTGGATTTTGCGGACAGTTAATCACGGTGTGTATAAAAATTCAGAGAGAATTTATGCGTATTCGTAAGCACATATACAGTATACATGCATATATCTGTGTATCTGCTTATATATGTATATGTATAATATATATATATATATATAATATATATATATATATATATATATATATATATATATATATATATATATATATATATATATATATATATATATATATATATGTGTGTGTGTGTGTGTGTGTGTGTGTGTGTGTTTGTGGATTTAACAGCAAGAGCCCGTGCTGACATAAGGCCACCTTAGTCTAGAGCGAACGACACAAATCTCCGAGAAAAGAAATGCTGATCTCGTAATGTTGGTTTCAAACACTGTAGTACATTCGATGTAAAAACATCGCAGAATACATGAAAGTTACTATCAGAATGATTCGTATACACCAGCATCACTCTCTCTCTCTCTCTCTCTCTCTCTCTCTCTCTCTCTCTCTCTCTCTCTCTCTCTCTCTCTCGCTTTGGTAACGCTCTTGTGATCAAGACGTCTCTTTCTTCAGGGGAAACGCCGCGTCTTCCTCCTCCACTTGGTAAACAAGGCAGTCAGCATCCAGTTTGTTTTCCATCGCTTAGTTAGAAACACCGATAAAAAAAGGGAGTAAGATATTCGGTTCGAAGTTTCTCCAGCCGACCCGATTCAATCTCTCCTCGGGAGATTTGGCAACGCTTTTAAAAGCCGGACTAAAACCTCGTTTAACTTCGTCTTTGTACCAGCAAAAAAAAAAAAAAAAAAAAGTGGGATCTTCACGCCTTGCCGGCTGATCCGACAGCAATTTATTTTGCTAGATGGCCGTGGTGGTGGGGTGTTTGTGATTGTATGTGCAAGTATGTTTAGAACAAATGCTTGGTTGCATTTGCATGTTTGTCAACATAAGGCCACACCAGCAAGATATTCGGAGCTGTTTATGTTTTGCCACCAAAACTTCGTGTTCAATATTGAGTATCTTGTTTCCCAGCTCTGCAGACAAAACTGAATGGTTTATGTTAGTTCTCTTGTTCGTTGTAGGGGGGTAGTGCCGTCATTACACCTCACACGGTGAACTGTAGGCATTATTCAAGGTTCTTTGCAGCGTCCCGAAAGGCTCATAGCTGCGACCCCTTTCATTCTCTTTACTGTATTCTTCCATCTTACTTTCCACTCTCT
>JANJGK010000022.1:20090405-20097620 GCA_039081455.1 Macrobrachium rosenbergii | reverse complement strand
AATGCACATGACAGCGGACTGTTTTAATCAAATTGTCTGACAGCTTCACTGCTAACGGCCAAAAATATTCCACTGGAAAGGTAGGGGATGGCTCTACTGAAACTGACACAGGAAAGCTTACTGGAAATGGTAGAGGAAGTCTTTGCTGAAAATGACAAGAGAAAGGTCTTGGTGAAAATAGTGCGTCACTGTGTCATCGTCTGGAGTGTAGATGGGGGGAGCATTTATTTGAAAGTTTTTTTTTTTAACACACGTTACAATCTACAGCAGTTTCTAGATTTTTCTCTTATTTTCGAAGACTTCAGTTTGACGCTCAGTATAATAGTTCTGTCAGTCTCTCTCTCTCTCTCTCTCTCTCTCTTTCTCAAGCACTGAATTCAACTATATTTCATTTGTTCATCAACCATTCTCTCTGCGTTTCCTTTATTCTTGTCCATTTACTTTTTCTTCCTAAAGTATTCGATCAGATTCATTCCCTTCTTTCTAAATTTCTACGCTGCTATTTCTCTTCGTCTATTCTCCAACTGTCATTTTCGAAAGAATAATGAATTATAATAGAAAACAAACCCATGAAAGGAACAGGATAGCAAAATACACGTGAAAATAAGGAAAAACTTGAAAGATCATCCAACCCTTATGAAGATGAAGAACGAACCGTAAGTTTTTTCAAGGGAACAGGTTTATACCTTACGCCAAAGCATTAACTTTTTGCATTATTTTTTCATTATAATCATGCTTTTATCTCTACTTTCAAACGTTTTAGTGTTTTGCACAAGCGTCAAGTGACGCCAAGGAAAGCTTAGAACTTCCGCCCTGTAGCGCAGTTAATCACAGCCTCTCGAGAACTCACGAACGCAAATAAGAATAAAAACCCTTTTTACTCCTTCAGCCCTGGTGCCATTGTATAAAGAACATAAAACCTGGGATAATCTCTCGAATGCTTTTATTAGTCCGACTTCCTCGTTCGAGTCTTCGATACAACCCGGCAAACGATGTTTACTAAAGCAATTAATCACAATAATCCATTTCAATAGGTCGAGATTCTGAAGGGGCTATTCAGTTTCTTACTGACCTTCATGTTGGTATTCAGAGGTGTTCCTAAAGGAGGTATTGATTCAACCACTGTAACATTGAGAAGCGTATGGGCCAACACTTGCAGATTTGGTAACTGCGCTGCGTTAGGTGTTGTAGATGTATAGAGAGAGAGAGAGAGAGAGAGAGAGAGAGAGAGAGAGAGAAGGTACTGATTCAACCATGGCAACATTGAGAAGCAGAGACAGGATTTGGTAACTGTGCTGTGTTAGGTGTTGTAGATGGAGAGAGAGAGAGAGAGAGAGAGAGAGAGAGAGAGAGAGAGAGAGAGAGAGAGAGAGAGAGAGAGAGGACGTCGTACACAAGTGAAGATATTTCCAGGATTATGTTACGACAACAATAAAGTCTCTCAAAATCTATAGCTATCAATTCTTTGCTATCATTTAAACAACGCTAATGATAACTTTAATTTAACCCTTGTAAAATATAAGTCATTCGTCTTCACTTACATCAACAATCTGCAATGCTTATGAATTGATAAAAAATTTGATAGAGATTTAGTTTTTTGTTTTTTACGTTCCTGCATAGAAAATTAATGCACACAGCAAAACAAACTTATTAAAACTTTATACATTTCCTAGAGACCGATTTGACTTTTAGTGAGTTATATGACTGGCAAGAAAATGAGACACCAAAAAATGTTACCGACAATTCTCCTTATATTTTAATAACTCACATTTTTATCTATTTTTTATAACTTTGTTAATTTATTTTTGTTTTCTAATAAGTGATATCTTGTGTATTTCCCATTACCTTCTGATAATTCTCTCTGATGAACACCATAATATTCTTTGGAAGCTTGAATTTCAAGTCAGTGGCCCTTCGGTAGGGTTGTTCCATATGAATAGTGCTCATCTTCTGAATAATAATAATAATAATAATAATAATAATAATAATAATAATAATAATAATAATAATAATAATAAAACTCTTTGGAAGTTTGAATTTCAAGTCAGTGACCACTTTTGTGGGCTTGTTCCATATGAATAGGGTTCATCTTTCTAATAATAATAATAATAATAATAATAATAATAATAATAATAATAATAATAATAATAATAATAATAATAATTGGTTACAATCTTTTGAACCTGACGGAATTCCTCAAGTTAGTTTATTGTGAAACACCAACTGGAAAGTAGAGGAAAAACCGCAAAGAAATGATCTTGTTAAATATGGAAAACAGATAATATTAATATTCCTTCTAGCCACTGATAAACCAGAAAACGTTCCCGGACCAGTCAAGCCCTTCGTATACGATACAAAAACAAGTAAAAAAATGCGTCGAAGTTTCTTCGGCGCAAACGAATTTTCTGTACAGCAGGTACAGCGTATAATCAAGGCCACCGAAAATAGATCAAGCTTTCGGTGGTCTAATGCTGTATGAGCGCTGCCCATGAAACTTTCAGCCACGGCATGGTGGTATGCTGTCCTACATATCGTTGCCAGACGCATGATTATGGCTAACTTTAACCTTAAATAAAATAAAAACTGCTGAGGCTAGAGGGCTGCAATTTGGTATGTTTGATGACTGCAGGGTGGATGATTAACATACCACTTTGCAGCCCTCTAGCTTCAGTAGTTTTTAAGATCTGAGGGCGGACAGAAAAAGTTCGGACGGACAGACAAAAAGCCGGCACAATAGTTCTCTTGACAGGAAACTAAAATGAAGAGTGGAAATCATCTGTGGGAATACAAATGAAGAGACGAACAATGTCGATAATGGAATACTCCTCGGGTGGTTTAATGAGCAGGAACAGTAAGCAGGTTAACTTGAGCAACAGGAGGAAAATCGATGTCCTTCGAGATGAGTTTAATAAAATAGAACGAAAGAGGATATAAAAGATTCCGCCACACCCAGCTCACCGTTACTAAGCGGGTCTCCTCTTTTGGTCTCATTCCTCTTCCTCCTTCTTCTTCTTCTTCTTCTTCTTCTTCTTCTTCTTCTTCTGGGAATAAGACGAGAATCCAGGACAGTTACTTTTAGGGAGATTCGTCTCTCTCCGGTTCTCAAGGTCGCTTGCAGCTGTATGTATTTTTTTTTTATTCTCGTAGCTGCAATTCTTTTGTTACTAATGCAATTACAAATATATATATACACACATATATATACAGTATACATACACACACACAGACACACACACACACACACACACATATATATATATATATATATATATATATATATATATATATATATATATATATATATGTATACAGTATATGAGAAGTGAAATATACTTACATCGGGGTGAAAAAGGATTGCCTTAATATCTATCGCTAACTTTTGACGACTGACAGTCTGACATCTACATATGAATACATATGTGCACACTGTCTCTCTCTCTCTCTCTCTCTCTCTCTCTCTCTCTCTCTCTCACACACACACACACACAAAGGTTACAAAGGCGTAACTGGAGGAAAACCTCAAAGCAGTTGAACCATGAAATAATTGCCAGAAGAGAGTGGAAAGTCAGATGGAAGAAAGAATATGACTGGAGGTACAGTAAAAGGAATGAAAGGGGTTGCAGCTAGGGGCCGAAGGGACGCTGCAAAGAACCGTAAGTAACGCCTACAGTGCACCGCGGGTGAGGTGCGCTGACGGCCGTACCCCCCTACGGGAGTATATATTAAAATGGACATATATTTTGTTTCAGTAAGGTTCTTTAGTTAATTCAAGATTATTATTAATTTTTTAAATATTTTTACTTCTCGGCAGTAAACTAAAACATGTAAATAATGCACTGAGGTTTCTTCGGCGCAATCGAGTTTTCTGTAGATCGTATAATCAAGGCCACCGAAAACGGATCTACCTTTCGGTGGTCTCGGTATAAAGCTGTATGAGCCATGTCCCGTGAAACTTTAACCACGACGCGGTGGTGGCCTATGCTATATCGTTGCCAGAAACACGATTATGGCTAACTTTAACCTTAAATAAAATAAAATCTACTGAGGCTAGAGTGCTGCAATTTGGTATGTTTGATGATTGGAGGGTGGATGATCAACATACCAATTTGTGGCCCTCTAGCCTCAGTAGTTTTTAAGATCTGAGGGCGGACAGACAAAGCCGGCACAATAGTTTTCTTTTACAGCAAACTAAAAAATTATCTTCCCAGCAGCCTAAATTTGTCCAACAGTTATAAAAAAAGATACATGAAAATCAATTGACACCAAGATGCCGAAGAAGTCCTTGAAAAACTGAGGAACTGGTTTCTAAGCTTCAAAATCAGTCTGTTGCTATGTCACTTACAAAGTTGACTTTTTGCATTTATTTTTTTTTTTACTTCCTTTTCATCCAGAGCAGAGAACAGGTTTATGTTGAACCTGTCTGCTGTAACTGTAACTAGCTGAAATCATCGGCAAAACCCTAATTTGCAATGCACCCTCACACTGTAACTTCAGAATTTCAAGAGTTCGAGCGAATATGCAATGCATTACTGCCCTAATGCTATGCTATTCTCCTTACATTTTGATACGTTTTTATCTGTTTATAAATTTCTTTTTTCTTTTTTCCTCTTTCTGAATTTCCCTTTATCTTCTCTTGCTTCCTAATGAGCGCCATAGTCTTTGGAAGCTTGAATTTCAAGTCTATGGCCCCTGTGGTGGGCTTGTTCCATATGAATAGGGCTCATCTTCTGAATAATAATAATAATAATAATAATAATAATAATAATAATAATAATAATAAAGTCTATGGCTCCTGTGGTGGGCTTGTTCCATATGAACAGGGTTCATCTTCTGAATAATAATAATAATAATAATAATAATAATAATAATAATAATAATAATAATAATAGTCAACAGTTACATCAGCACTTGAGATCAATTAAGTAAACACATCACTTTAAATCGCCACAGAACAGAGCAGAATATACAGTAGAATTTAGCCCAACGGCCAAGCAAGCACGGGAACATATGACGACGCGGTCATTCAGCGCGGAAAGGGAAATTGAGAGTAAAAAGGTTTGAAAGGTGTAACAGGAGGAAAACCTTTTGCAGTTGCACTATGAAACAACTGTTAGGAGAAGGTTGAGGAAAGTAAGATGGAAGAAAGAGAATATGAACGGAGGTTTATAAGGAATGAAAGGGGCTGCAGCTATGGGCCTGAGGGACGCCGCAAAGAACCATCTGAAGTAACGCCTACAGTGCACAGCTTGAAGTGCACTGCCGGACCTAACCCCCTTCGAGGAAAATAAACTAGTAAGTAAATGAGTGTCTTCCGTAGGTACAATTAAAACGCAAGCCATCAAATACCTCCATGACATTTGTCGAGATGAAAAAATGGCGAAGATGCATCGAGTCGTGACCTTTCTCCATCGCATTCGAAAGGTCTCGGGAGATCAGAGCACCCACGAAATAATCCTTGCCCTTAACTCTTTGCCATTTCTTTTTTTTTATATAGGGTCAACCGTTTAGCAACGGCATTATTAACGGCAAGTAATGTTACCGAGAATCACTGACATTTATGCAGACATTTCTTCAATGTTTTAGTGTTGAGCTGAAGATCTGGTTGAAGAGGTCACCAAGCAGATTTTGAATTCTATATGTCAAGCGACTGCCTTGTTTATAAAAGGTTGAGTGCTTTGAATGTGAGTTGTAAGCATAAACAGGGTATAAAAATGAGTGTATGAATATGCAAATCAACTATGCAATAATGTAACGAGGAAACAATGGAACCCTTTATAATTCGATAATGTTACCAATGCCTTGTTTTCAATGGGACTTTGAATTGTGGTTTTTCTTGCACCCGCCAAAAAATTAACCTCAATTCGAAACGAATTCAGGAATATGCTGCTGTATTCCAGTTGATGACGGGGAACCATGTTCCAGTAAAGACAATGATATATCTGGATGATGATGATGATTACTATTATATTTAAAAGATAAACCCCTATTCATATGGAACAAGTCAACCCCAGGGGCCACTGACTTGAAATTCAAGCTTCCAAAGAATATTATAGTGTTCATTGGAAACTAACAGAAGGAAATTGGAAATACAGAAAAAAGAGATCACTAATTAACAAAAAATAAATTAACAAATTAATAAACAGAATGCAATGAAACATGACCAATGACAACATCTCGCAGCTTCTCCATCCTCTGTCAAAAAGAGGCCATGAATTGGGACACTAACACTTGACCTTTCAACTCACGGGGGTGGGGGGGTGGGGGGGGTGGGGGGGCGTTAGTCCTTTGACCTAAACTTCGATGCTTGACCTTTCTCCGAGAGCAACGAACAATGTATTTTTTATTATTATTATTTTTACAGTAGCATTGACCTTAAGGGCGCATCTTCGCTACTTGCAAGGTCATGTAATGGTGTTCCGTGAGGCTTATTCCTGCATACCTTTGTATCTTGTGGCCGAAGTTGTAATAATAATAATAATAATAATAATAATAATAATAATAATAATAATAATAATAATAATAATAATAATAAATAATAATAATAATAATAATAATTGTTGTTATTATTATTATTATTATTATTATTATTATTATTATTATTCAAAGGATGAACCCTATTCATATGGAACAAGCCCACCACAGGGGCCACTGACTTGAAATTCAAGCTTCCAAAGAATATTATGGTGTTCAATCGAAAGAAGTAACAGAAAGTAAAGGGAAATACAGAAAGAGGAGATCAGTTATTAGAAAAACAGATAAATTAACAAATCAATAAATAAATATAGACGTAAATAAATAATTAAAATACAAGGAGAATTGTATTAGGGTAGTAATGCATTGCATCTTCGCCTGAACTTCTGAAGAAGTTCCAATCGCACGACATCCCCAGTAGGGAGACTGATCCACAGTCCAACGGTGTGAGGAGGATTAAAGGACCTCTGGAACTTTGGAGAAGTTCGACAGCGAGGCACAACATTCACTGCATATTGGTGCTTCTGCTCTTCAGCGAATCCTACTCTAGACGATGCTAACAAGAAATGACAGTAATACGAAACGATATATGTATATATATAATCATGAAGCTACAAATGTCGCTTAATAAGAATTGTCGCCGAAGGGGAATTTATATAAGTGATAAATGAATTGGTATCCAATTCATTTATCACTTATATAAATTCCCCTTCGGCGACAATTCTCCAACGGAGATATCCCGAG
>JANJGK010000022.1:20065405-20087905 GCA_039081455.1 Macrobrachium rosenbergii | reverse complement strand
AAAAAAAAATAACTCTGCTCCTGCGATTATAGCAGCGAATTGGCGATTATTTAGATATACTTGGCAACCCCTGGAAGGGTCGCAGAAATGAGAAAATAAAGAAATTAAAGAAAATAAAGCAACAGGAAGTCCTTTGTTCCTCACACCGTCGGACTGTGGAACAGCCTGCCAGAGATATCTGGCAACTGGAACTTCAGAAGTTCAGGCGAAGGGGCAATGCTTTACTAACATAATACTATTTTCTTTGCATTTTAATAAATTTTTTTTATATATTTGTTAACTTATTAATTTATTTTTTCTTTTTTTTATAAGTGGGATTTCTTCTTTCTTCCTAATGAACACCATAATATTCTTTGGAAGCTTGAATTTCAAGTCAGTGGCCCCTTTGGTGGGCTTATCCTATATATGAATAGGGTTCATCTGAATAATAATAATAATAATAATAATAATAATAATAATAATAATAAGAAGAAGAAGAAGAAGAAGAAGAAGGCAATTATCTCTTCCCATTTGAATACGCCGTTCCATTGCATTATCAAAACCAGTCATTTTCAGATTATTCAGTCCGTTCAGAACTCTCTGTCAAACTTTGTGATTCTCTTTCTGCTTCCGTGTTCCTTCACTCTTGTCTCTTTCCATGTTCATGAAGCGTTTTTTTTTTTTTTTTTTTTTTACCCCATCAGGGTCAAAAATCCACGATTGACCTCTGCTTGACATCTGGGCATTGCTCTCACTTTCAATCCCATTCTACTGGTATGAGATTCCTGCGGCGTCGTTCAAGTTAACCGGGTCGTCATACATCTGGCAACTGAGTGATTACAGTAGCTGCCAACGAGTCTGAAGACGCCATTATCGTGCACTGGCACTCTACAGCAGAAGTTGCCAGTGCGTCTGATTTCTTAACGGTAGGTTGCTTATCCTCGATAATGAAACTTTTTGATTCGTGTCTGTAACTGAGGGAGATTAAGTTGGAAAAACGAAAGTGGCACCGAAAACTTAGCGTCATTTATGATTTAATATTACTGTTTGTAAAGCTTTGATTATGTGAACCATTTAATGCTCTCACAGATAATATTATTATTATATTATTATTGTTTATAATAAGTTCACCCTTGTCTCTGACTAGTTTCACCTTACTTCAGCTATTAAATAAATACTATATGTTTTATTAATATAGCATCTATTATTCGTATTGCTTCCTATCTCAATATTCACTAAATTTTTTATGCATTCAAACTTATTCATTTCATTCATTTCTATCCTAACTCCGTGTTTATTCAATATATCCGGTTTCCTCGACATGTTAATTACTTTCCTAACATCTGTTATTTAGTATGTTAATTACTGATTTACCATTTGTTATTTAACATTTGTTTTCTATAATTTTTATTCATTAATATTTCCGATTTCCTCGACATGTTAATTGCTTATCTAACATTTGTTATTTAACATGTTATTGCTTATTTACCATTTGATAATTTAACATTCGTTTTCTACAATTTTTATTCATTATTTTTTTCATTTCATTCATTTCTTCCCTTTCCACATATTTATTCAATATTTCCGGTTTCCTCGACATGTTCATTAATTATTTAACATTCGTTTTCATTCGCTCATTTCCTTATTCTGTCCCACTGTACATTGAAATAGCATTTTCCCTAAAGCATGTAAACGGCCTTCCTCCAAGAATACCCCGGGGGAAGGCCTTATGCTAAACCGATGAAAGGTATTCGTAACATACCCAGGGGTATAATGCCTCGGGTAGCAGTGAGAATTTGCTAAATATATAGCAGAGAACGCCACAGGCAAGAATATCAAGAATGTTCTTCTACTCAAACGTGACAAAGAATAAAGCGATATTCTTCCAAGATTTCTCTGACGTGGAGTTCGTTTGCACATACACTCATAAACATACACACAAACACAGACGCACAATGATTAACAATATCGGTTCCCTAGTGAGTTTATTTCATGTATACACATATGTATAGATAGATATATATATATAAATATATATACATAAATTTATATATACATATACATGGATAGTATATTTACTTTACTTCATTATTAGCCTGTTTTGCACGAATATTTTCACTTTTTGTATTGTAATAATAATAATAATAATAATAATAATAATAATAATAATAATAATAATAATAATAATAATAATAATAATAATAATAATAATAATAATGCAAATCTTCTTCACAATCCCGTGAATATGTTTATAAAATCCAAAATCCACATTTATGTAAAGTTCTGTATTTACAAATAATAAAATAAAATGAATTCCAGGAGCTTTCGAGAGCCTGCTCAGCTCCCTTCTTCTAGCTGAAGGAGGGAGCTGAGCAGGCTCTCGAAAGCTCCTGGAATTCATTTTACTTTATTATTTGTAAATACAGTACTTTACATAAATGTGGATTTTGGAATTTAATAATAATAATAATAATAATGTATATATATATATATATATATATATATATATATATATATATATATATATATATATATATATATATATATATATATATATATATATATATATACACACATACATACACACACACAGTATATATAAACCAAACCAAGAAACCTCACCAGACATACACGTAATTATCAAGAGTCACTGTACATAGGTGACATTAAGGTTTACCCCAGGAACAACCTTTGAGTGGCTAAACAAACCTCAACCCGCCCTTTCTCGTCTCATAGATGTTGTTCAACCCCCTTGCCCTTATTTCTCTGACCTTTTAAAAAGGGTCACTGGACCAATGGTGTTCCTCTTCCCCTCCATAAAAAGGAAAATGAATGGGCACTACTTTCGTTGAGATCTTTTAATTGTTGCTTATTATTATTATTATTATTATTATTATTATTATTATTATTATTATTATTATTATTATTATTATTATTATTATTATTATTATTAATCAGAAGATGAACTCTATTCGCATGGAACAAGCCCACCAAAGGGGCCACTGACTTGAAATTCAAGCTTCCAAAGAATATTATGGTGGTCATTAGGAACTGGTGTAATAGATGGGAAACCTCGCAGTTGCACTTTGAATCAATTGTTAGGAGAGGGTTGAGGGGAGTAAGATGGAAGAAAGAGAATATGAACGGAGGTACAGTAAAAGGAATGAAAGGGGTTGTAGTAGCTATGGGCCGAAGGGACGCTGCAAAGAACCTTCTCAAGTAATGCCTACAGTGCGCTACATGAGGTGCACTGACAGTATTAACCCCGAATGGGGAGAAAAGGTGTTTGATTTACCTTTCTGTACATAAATCTAGATAAGTTTAAGCCTTCAAAACACAATTAAATGGACAAACAAAAGATTTCTTCGTAAAGACAGAAAGTGTCAGTTTCTGTATATGTAACCCTGGACGAAGTTATGGCTTCAAAACACAATTAAAAGAAAGTGTCAGTTTCTGTATATGTAGCCCTGGACGAAGTTATGGCTTCAAAACACTATTAAAAGAAAGTGTCAGTTTCTGTATATGTAACCCTGGACGAAGTTATGGCTTCAAAACACAATTAAAAGTTCCAACAAAAGTTTTCGCCATAAAGACAGAAAGAGTCAGTTTCTGTGTACGTAACCCTGGATAAAATTGGGCCTTCAAAACAATTAAAAGGACAAACAAAATTGTTAAGGACAAACAAAATTGTTCTCCATAAACACTGAAGAACTGCGGCACAAGACGACTTTCCAGATGCAGACGCCGTTAAATTTTTTCTTGTGCTTCGAATCGTGACCGTTTTCTCTTCCTTCTTGACCTGACCTTGCTCACCTCTTCGCGTAAACAAATCCCTTGCTCCGCCTCCTCTTCCTCCTCTTCCTACTCCTCCTTCTCCTGCATTCTCACCTGCATACACTCATCACTCCCTCCTCCTCCTCTTCCTCCTCCACCTTCTCCTCCTTCTCCTGCATTCTCACCTGCATACACTCATCACTCCCTCCTCCTCCTCTTCCTCCTCCACCTTCTTCACCTGCATGCACTCATCACTCTCGTGCCCGGGCACTTCCCCGAATGGCAATGATGGTTCTGGGGGGGCATCACGTGTAGTACGCTTCCTTGTTTAATGAGTGTCGTAGGTCGAGCCGTGACGTGTGCTGGAGTATCCTGAAGTTCTTTTTTATTTTTTTTTAAATTTACAGTTGTATTTCTCTTGTGACTGTTGCATTCTCTTCGTGGTTGGACTGTAGAGTGACAGATTCTACGTCTGAGCGTTTTGCAGTTAAATGGCAATGCATGTGAGGGTTGGACTTTACCATGTAAGACTCCACGTATAACGCTTTGCAGTTAAATGGCAATGCATGTGAGGGTTAGACTTTGCAATGTTAGACTGCGCCTGAACGTTTTGCAGTTGAATAGCAGTGCATGTAAGGGTTAGACTCTACGTCTGAACGTTTTTGCAGTTGAATAGCAATGCATGTGAGGGTTAGACATTACTTCTGATCGTTTTGCAGTTGAATAGCAATGCATATGAGGGTTAGACATTACTTCTGATCGTTTTGCAGTTGAATAGCAATACATGTGAGGGTTAGATTTTACGTCTGACGTTTTGCAATTGAATAGCAATGCATGTGAGGGTTAGACATTACTTCTGAGCGTTTTGCAGTTAAATATCAATGCATGCGAGGGCTAGATTTTATGTTTGAACATTTTGCAGTTGAATAGCAATGCATATGAGGTTTAGACTGCAGAGAGACCCTAAAAATAAATAAATAAATAAATATAATAAACAAGTACCTTGTCCTTGCCCGAATCATTCCCAAAACTCAATCATTTATCGCCAGCCGCGAGATCTGTCTTTGGTCAAATTTTATCACAAATAATCAGAACATACATTTTTGCAAAATCTTTCTCGCAAACTGAAAAACATACAAACAAACATACGAAAAGCATAGTAATGTCATTGCCAGAGGTAAATATTTTCATTGAACTTTTGGACAAAAGCAAACTGAAATATTTTGCTGATAAAAAATTGGATTAGTTCTCATTCTCTAATAATACAAGCTTTACGGTTGTCAATAACATCAACAGCTGCAACAGTGTTAATAATATCTATAGTACCTAATACATAAAGGTTTCCTGGCATGGCATTAAATGTTTAACTTTATATATATATATATGTATATATATATATATATATATATATATATATATATATATATATATATATATATATACATACACACACACACACACACACACACATATATATATATATATATATATATATATATATATATATATATACATACATATATATGTACTTTGTGAGTGTGTGCGCGATAGATCATCTGATCATTACAACATCACATTCCAGAAAGACTGACAAGAATCCACAAACATCACACATTCCAGAAAGACTGACAAGAATCCACAAACATCACACATTCCAGAAAGACTGACAAGAATCCACAAACATCACACAATTCCAGAAAGACTGACAAGAATCCACAAACATCACACATTCCAGAAAGAATGGCAAGAATCCACAAACATCACACAATTCCAGAAAGACTGACAAAAATCCACAAACATCACACATACACTGACAAGAACCCACAAACATCACACACTCCAGAAAGACTGACAAGAATCCGCAAACATCACACAATTCCAAAAAGACTGGACAAGAATCCACAAACATCACACGTTCCAGAAAGACTGACAAGAATCCACAAACATCACACATTCCAGAAAGACTGACAAGAATCCACAAACATCACACACTCAAGAAAGACTGACAAGAGTTCAGAAATATCACGCATTCCAGAAAGACTGACAAGAATCCACAAACATCACACACTCCAGAAAGACTGACAAGAATCCACAAACATCACACATTCCAGAAAGACTGACAAGAATCCACAAACATCACACAATTCCAAAAAGACTGGACAAGAATCCCCAGACATCATCGCCAACATACGTAATCATTAAAAAGCACGCCAAAGCAATCATCTCCGACCACAAACAAATCAACCACACATTATCTTCCCCCAACTAAGCTTCGCGCAGGATTTCCGAAAAGTCCTTGCAGAAGGATCCCGAGATTCGTACAGCTCCCAGAGAAGGGGCGACCCTCGGCCGAGCGAGTCAAGTGGGACGAAAAACTTGCTCTGACGAAGGTGCTCTCACAAAAAAATCCGGAGGGGGGAAAAAAATAATGAAAATAATCGTAGATACCAACTGCTGCTTAGGTCCAGAAGGACACGGCCATATTTAGAAGGTGCAATCAGGCTGGTCGACTGAAATGAGGGGCTTTGTTTGAAGCATTTTGATGGAATGAAAATACTATCAGGGGGTTTATTGTGGGATACACAGAATGTACATTTCTGGACGAACGCCTTTTAACCTGAATATACATGATTCTGAATTCCAAACAGTAAGTATTTTTGAGGAATAAAAATACTATCAGGTGGTTTATTGTGGGATACATAGAGTATACATTTCTAGACGAACGCTTTTTAACCTGAATATACATGATTCTGAATTCCAAACAGCAAGTATTTCTGAGGAATAAAAATATTATAAACTGGTTTACTCTGGGATACATAGAATATATATTCTAAACGAACGCCTTTTAACCTCAATATACATGATTCTGAATTCCAAACAGTAAGTATGTTTGAGGAATAAAAATATTATAAATTGTTTTTTTCTGGGATACATAGAAGATACGTTTCTCGACGAATGCTTTTTAACCTGAATATACATGATTCTGAATTCCAAACAGTAAGTATTTTTAAGGAATAAAAATATGATAAATTGGTTTATTCTGGGATACATAGAATATGTTTCTCGACGAACGCTTTTTAGCCTGAATACATGATTCTGAATTCCGAACAGAAAGTATTTTTAGGGAATAAAAATATTATCAAGTGGTCTCTTCTGGGATACATAGATTATATAGAATTTACATTTGTTGACGAACGCTTTTAACCTGAATATATATGTATATAGATATACTGTATATACTATATATAATATATTATAAATATATTTATATATATATATATATATATTATATATATATATATATATATATATATATATATATATATATATATATATATATATATATATACATGCGCGCGTGCTTGCATGTGTGAGCGCGCTGTGTATTGTTTGTATTCATTCATACGCTCCAAGCAACGCAAAATGCCCTAATCAGCATAACAATGACAGGTAGAAAAAAAAAAAAATCCGCGATAAAGTCTGCGGAATTACCACTCCATACACCACGTATTCTGGCGTACCCATTTTCTGTTAAAGATTTACTTCTAGAAAAAAATAACGATTACTGTCTTATCCTGCTATGTTATGCATTGTAACGAGAAATATATACATCATTAATATTAAATAACAATGGTCAGATATAATGGATATATATAAGAATATAGATTGCAATATTAACATTTAGAAAACATTGAGTACCTCGACACACTACAAATTTTTGGGAAATATTTTCCAATTAGGTATATATTACCTGTCTATTTGTTATTATATGTACATATTTATGTATATATAAACATATATTTATATATAAATAAAATACGCATTTATATGCACTTACATTTATATATATATATATATATATATATATATATATATATATATATATATATATATATATATATATATATATATATATATATATAGAACATTATGGAAACGATCACACCACATGTAAAATGTTTGACCATGAATGCCAAAAAATGGTCGAGAGTGAAAGTAACGGAATACCGAAAGACCTTGAGCTAGGACCGTACCGGTTCTGATAATAATAATAATAATAATAATAATAATAATAATAATAATAATAATAATAATAATATTATCATTATTATTAACACCTGCCGTGAAATACTTCTTTATTATTGGTTTCATCGAGTTGCCTGGTGATGATGATTTCCTAAATGAATTGGTGTAGACACCCAAAGTAGAAACGTGTAAAACTCTACGGTAACTCCACTTCATTTTTCATCGAAGGTTCAACAAATAAGCAATTACATTACACACGATTATAGCACGGAATAACTGATAAAAAAGGAAAAAAATACGTAACTAATAAAAACACAAAAACAAGGCGTCATAATGGAGTTATTCTATAAAGGAAATGCGATAAAAAAAGCTAGTTTATTTCACTGATCTTGAAAGGAAATGAAACTCTTTATCTCATTATGACGTTAGGTAATCGCCCATTACAGACTCGATTGCATTTTTCCCGGTATATTAAACTCTCAAGGCAGAGGGGAAATGAGAGTATGATGACAATACCTAAGCAATAGAAATTTCGTAAGTTCTATTTAATAATAAATGATTCAAGTTGAGTTTATTGTAGTTTAGGAACGATTTACATCACTCGGGTCGACTTCGCCAGATAGGATAATTCTTCAAGGTTCATATTTCTTGTTTACAATCGAAAAGTCAAGAGATATATTACGTGATTTACGAATTAAAATCTCAACTCTTAGGCAACAGTTGGAACTGGAATGTAAAATTTAGATTTAGGCCAAGCGCTGGGACCTACGAGGTCATTCAGCGCTGAAAGGAAAACTGAGAGAAAAGAAGGTTCAACAGGTGTAACAGGAGGGAAAACCTTTTGCAATTGCACCATGAAACAATTGAGGCGAAGGTTGAGGAAAATAAGATGGAAGAAAGAGAATATGGACGGAATTACAGTAAAAGGAATAAAAGTAGGCTGCAGCTATGGGCCTGAGGGACGCTGCAGAGAACCTTTAAGCAAATGCATACAGTGCCCCGCATGAGGTGCACTGACGGCACTAACCCCCCGTACGGGACTTAAAGAACTTCTGTCTCTAACATTCCCCAGGCGACTCACGTTTCACCTTTTGGTCTTTTGCGGTTGGCAGAGGTACGATAATTATAACGGAGACTCGGAACAATGCACTGATATCAAATAAGGCCAGGCAAGACCGGGCTATAATGCAGGTAACGGGAGTTTTTATTCAATGCTGAAGGATGGAAGGATACCTTGAAGAAAGACAAAAAAAACAGGGGAGGATAAATTACGTAAATCTGAGATAGTTTTGATTATATATATATATATATATATATATATATATATATATATATATATATTATATATATATATATATATATATATTATATATATATATATATATATATATATATATATATATATATATATATATATATATATATATATATCTATATATAATGTGCACACACACACATAATTAAAACTATCTAAAATTGACTTAATTTATCATATATATTATATATACATTATATATAATATGTATACTGTATATATATATGAATATGTAATATATATATATATATATATATATATATACATACATATACATATACATATACATATACATATATATACATACAAATACACACGTACACACTAAAACACTTGCACGTGATAACTGGACAAATTTGACTAAATAAATTTATATTTTTTTACCGGAGATCAAGAAGCTTAGACCCTACGGTACTTCAGTATCCCCGCTATTATTGCAAAGAGAATGGTAACCACTCGTCGAGAAGACACTTTGCTCCTAGCTTAGTTCTAGCATAGAGGTCAGAGTTGTGTAGAATATGGTGAAGTTAATCTAGTCTACAATATGGCGAGGATAATTTATGCTCTGATTGTTAAGACTGAAATGTTGATTGCCTGGACGATTGGCTTACATTTTCTCTGTACACTGAGTACAGAGGTACTATACTGATCAGATCTGGGTTCAGAACTACCCAGTGGCACAGCGCTGAAAGGGACATTGAGGAAAACAAAAAGGTTTGACAGGTGTCACAGGTGGAAAACCTTCCAGTTGCACTATGAAACAACTGTTAGGAGAGGGTGCAGAGTAAGAATGAAGAAAAAGGGAGGTACAGTAAAAGGAACGAAAGGGGTTGTAGCTAGGGGCCGAAGGCACGCTGCAAAGAGCCTTTAAGTAAAGCCTACAGTGCACAGCCTGAGGTGCACTGACGGCAATGCACCCCTACGGGGGGAAATAAAATATGGTGAAGGACAGAAGAAAATGCAGTTTTTTCCTTAATGAATAAAAAATTATTTACTTCATATTTTAATATTTTATATTTACATTTTATGTAATCCCACTGCCTCCAGGAGGCGAGAAATACAGATGAGATAATGAGATATTATTCATGCAAACATTCACCATTTTTTTATAAAAAATATTTATAAATACTTCATTTGCATTCAGAATAAAAAGAAAGAAAGGAGAAGAGTTATTTATAAGCTTTATACACAGGGGCGTCAATCACGTCGGGTGGTGGGTGGTGGAGCCAGGAGACATTTCTTCGACTAGAAAATCCTGATGATCTGCGATTTAGCTTGGCATTCGGTCGAATTCCCAGACGTGGTTCTCTCCGACCCAGAAGGGTCGCTCGTGGAAAAATCAGATGACCTGAAGGTGGTCTGAGACACGGGTCTTGGACTTCGAGAACAGGACTTCACAGCTGAGAGGCCTTTTGGTCCCAAGGTCTTGTTTTGGACTCTTCAAAATCAGGACTTCACAGCTGAGAGGCCTTTTGATCCCAAGTCTTGTTTTGGACTTCAAGAACAGGACTTCACAACTGAGAGGCCTGTGACTTCACAGCTGAGAGGCCTTTTGATCCCAAGTCTTGTTTTGGGCTTCAAGAACAGGACTTCACAACTGAGAGGCCTGTGACTTCACAGCTGAGAGGCCTTTGATCCCATAGTCATGTTTTGGACTCGTCAAAACTAGGACTTCACAGCTGAGAGGCCTTTGATCCCAAAGTCTTGTTTTGGACTCTTCAAAACCAGGGCTTCACAGCTCTGAAAGGCCTGTGATCCCAAAGCCTTGTTTTGGACTCTTCAAAAACCACATCTGGGCATTCGGTTCCTATGGCTGTCAGTCAATGAGGAGGGCTATTCTCGAATGTAACTCTGCCACAGCTTACTGAAAGCGGGGTTGAGCTGCCTGCAGCTGCAGGATGTTAGCGTGGGCGCTGGCGAGGGCGCGGTGAGCAGCTGAGACCTCGGGAGTGAAGGCAGTCGGCTCAACTTTGCCGGCAACGCCAGCTGGCACTGTGTGAGCCAGAGGTCCTGGGAACCTCTTGGGGTTGATCAGCTGACCATGGGCGTTGTGGGTGGCGACATTTGGGTCCACGGGGTGCACGAACTCAGGCTGTGGCTGTGGCTGTGGCCGGGGCGCCGCCCTCTGGGTTGCGAATGTGTTCGGCACGTTGAAGGTAGGGAAAGCAGGGGCGTGCTGCTGGACTGGGGCGTGCTGCTGGACTGGGGCGTGCTGAAGTGGGGCGTGTTGAACTGGGGGGCGTCTTGGGGCTGCTGGTGGGGGTGGTGGTGTGGGATTAGCGGCGTGGTGGGCGGCGAGAAGACCGCCGATTTCGGCGGTGACGTCGAATTCGCTGTTGGCGGGGTGGGGGGGAGGTGGCTGAGAAGGTTGCTGGGGCGCGAAGCGATGGGGGGAAGATCCGAATTGTTGCTGGGGTGCAAACTGACGGTTATGAAAAGAAAAATTAATAAATATTAGGAACGATCACACAATACACTTGAGTATGTCAATACACTTCGTAAAAATATGAAGGTTGCTTATTCAATTTGGGAGGACCAAAGTCTCTCTCTCTCTCTCTCACCTGCTGTTGGGGGTTTGGGTCAGGAGCGGCGTCAGCCAGGGCCTTCAACTCAGCAAACTTGTTGAGGAACTGCTGTGTGGCGTGAAGCACGTTCGTGTCCTGGGGGAGATGGGGTTGACTGATTGCCTGCAGAAGGGAAACAAAAGAAACACGGTCATTAATTATTAATGTTATTATTATTATTCAGAAGATGAAGAACCCTGTTCATATGGAACAACCCCACCACCATAGGGGCCACTGACTTGAAATTCTAGAAGCTTCTCAAGAATGTGGTGTTCATTTGAAAGAAGTAACAGAAGATTATTATTATTATTATTATTATTATTATTATTATTATTATTATTATTATTATTATTATTCACAGATGAAGATCCCTATTCATATGGAACAAGCCCACACCCACAGGGGGCCACTGACTTGAAATTCTTTAAGCTTCCGGACAATATTATGGTGTTCATTAGAAAGTAAGAGAAGGCAAAGAGAAATACAGAATGAAGAGATCTCAGTTATTAAGAAGAAAAATACACAGAAACTGAGATCAAAGTCGATTGTTAATGTACAAAAAAAGAAAAGAAAAGATCACACCATCCAGTAATAAAATCTAAAGAGGTTTCAATAAATGCAAAGTTAGCACGGAATAACCCATCGGATTGTGTCTCCGAGGATTATAATGAAGAGACAAAATGTTATAAATAGTAAGCTTACCAAACTAATTTGTACTTTGTATTCCTACTACTCTGTGCCCTTAAATATTGGTTCCTGACTGGGTAAGGCATAACACCGAACGGGGCAAGATTCGTCAACCTTTTGAATTGCCCTGAACGGGCAACATCCCAAGGGCTGGCAGTCAAAAAAGGTTAATGTTCAGATGATAAAGGTGTCGACTTAACAGTAACAAGAAATGTCAAGGCGATCGTCGACCTGACTACGATTTTTGTTTGAAGTTTTCAGTGTGACTGGAACATGAACCTCTTAATTTAAGTAATTTTATTTTAAGGTATTTTGAAATGATAATGGCTGGAAGTAGGTTGTAAGATTTTTGCGTTAAATTTTCAAGTAACTGACACAAAAGCCTCTTAATTTAAGTATTTTTATTTTAAGGTGTTTTGAAATAATACTGACTGGGGCACTTTATACGATTTTTGCATTAAATTTTCAAAATAACTGACACAGAAGTCTCTTAATTTAAGCATTTTCAATTTTAAGGTATTTTGGAATCCAGTAATAACTGACAGTACTTTTCAAGAGAATGGGACACTGTTTAAAATTTCATTTACATAATACATGTGTAAAATGAACATACATTTCGTGCTCTGAATTTGCATTACAAGAGAGATACAGTTATTTTCAATGATCCGTTGTCAATTTCCAAGGAAATCTACATACAAATAGCTCATGCAAAGCACTTATTTTCTTTTTTTTAAATCTCAAGACACAGTGGATACCTTGAACTTCTTCCAAACTCTCGATAAATCTTTGAAAACTAGATTACCATAATGCAAATGTCAAACTGCCTACTCTTTTGTACTTGAAATTGCCTTGTATATTAATATTTTACTTACATTTATTTATCTATTTATTAATTTCTTATCTTTTTTCTAATAACTGATCTCCTCTTTCTGTACCTTCAGTCTCTTCTCTGTAATGAACACCATAATATTCTTTGGAAGCTTGAATTTCAAGCCAATGGCCCCTGTGGTGGGCTTGTTCCATGTGAATAGGGTTCATCTTCTGAATGACAACAATGCATAAATAGGAATGAAAAAAAAAAAATGGAATAAGTGAATGAAAAACCAAAATAAGACAATGAACAACTACAAAGACTTTCCAGATGTTGAAAGATGGAAAATCTTTTGTCAAGAATTTTGCATAAACAGGAATAAAATATAAGAAAAATGAAACACGTGAAAGAATAAACCAATAAGACAACGAACAATCACAAAGAGTTTCCTGATGTTGCAAGTAAGATGGAAAGAAAAAAAAAGAAGAGAACGGGAAACGAAAAAAAAGAAAAAAAAAGACCAGATATGTAACAAAGAGTTTCCAGGTGTTACCGGTAAGATGGAAAGAAAAAAAAAAGAAAAAAAAAATCAGGAAACAAAAAAACGGGCCTGACATATTTACCTGGAAGTGTTGGACTTCCCTCAGGGGCTGGGACTGGGAAAACTGGGCCACGGCCACAGCCACCAGGCAGGAGACTACCACCTGAAGGAGACGCAGCAGAAGGGCTTAGAAAAACTTCAGGAATAGACATCAAAAAATAGCTCAGGAATATATGGCAGGGAAGAACTGTATTAAGTCAAATTGAGAAACCATACTTTTTTTTTTATATTCCAAAATAAAAAGGAAACAAAGTAAGGTACAATTTAATGTAACGTTAGGTACATTAAACTGGATGTTTCAAGTAACGCTTAGGCACATTAAGCTGAATGTTAAATGTTACGTCAAGCACTTGAATAAGGACTTTCAATAATAAATGTGGTTATGATTCAGAAGAGTCTTCTTAAATGAAACAAACAGTTTTAAGGGAATTTCATATCTAGTAATTAAGTGTTCAAAGATGATTAGGAAGGAGTTAAAAGTATTCCATACTCGATTCTGGTATGATTTTTCATGATTTTTAAGCAAGAAAAGTAATTTTTCTTAAAAAAAATAAGAGAAATAATCAAAAGCAATACTTTAATCAATAGGTAATTAAAACTACACCCAGCTGTTGCCCTTATGTATAACAGTGATATGATTTTAAAAATATCTTATCTCGTAGATTGTAATTTTTCATTTAGAGCAATAATTAAAAAAAGTATCAAAGCATTTTGTTAAGTTTGCTTTTAACTGTTATGGATTTATAGAAATGTATGGAAGTATCCTTTACAGAAGGCAAAGAATGTCAACATTTCAAAGAATTTCAAATGAAATTTGTTAAAAATAATACAAAAATACAAAAAATAGGGATGCTGATGAAATAATTCTTTATAGCAGGACACAATTACTATGGACTTTTCAAAACAAACACGTAATATCTAAGAACTATGAAAGGAAAAGGGTTTTATAGCAACGAGAATTTCAAATGAACTGCTTAAAAATATATGATAGCAAAACTACAAAAAATAGGGATGTTGACGCAACTACTTCTTTATAGCAGAACACAATTAACTATGAACTTCTCAAAACAAACACGTATAATACCTAAGAACTATAAGGGGAAACTATACAAGGAAAGGGGCTATAGCCCCGTGAAGAGAACCAGACGACAGCTGTTACTTACTAATGTCCTCATTGTTGTGATCCACAGCAAAACTGTACCACTCGATCCGCTCCGGCCGCGTATATATACACCGACTCAGTCCACCGGGCGTCCCTCAAGGTGCTAGGTCAGGACCTTTTCTGTTCCTCACCCCCTCGCTGCTTGGTCAGTCGATTCCCTCCTCCTCCTCCTCCTCCTCCACCCACTCCTCCCACTTTTTGAAGTCTGGAGCCACTAGAACGTTTAATTCTTCAGTATTTCTTCATATTTTGAACACTGGGGACCTAAATGAGCTTTGAAGGTTTGAGTAGAGGAACAATAAGCGGGGTTACACGGATTCCCGTTTCCATTTCCGCTCCGAGTTGTATGAGGAGGTGGGAGGGAGGGAGGGAGGGAAAGAAGGAGGGGGGAGGGGTTGGAGAGGCGTGGTTGCGATGGCCCCAACACCCAAAATGTCAATGCTAGCGAATACGGATATTAAGCTTGTCTCTCTCTCTCTATCTTTCTCTCTTGTTTTAAAGGTTAGCTGAATGAATACAGATATTTTTAAAAATGTGATGTAAAGTATAATTGTAATATATATATACAGTGCATACATACTTGCATACATAAACACACATACACACACGTATATATATAAAACATATTATAAAAACATATGTATCTATCTATCTATCTATCTATCTATATATATATATATATATATATATATATATATATATATATATATATATATATATATATATTAAAGACGTGTCCCTGTAAAATCTTTCGTACCCTTTAAAATATCATGACACAAAATAGCCTAAACTGTTTGAAACGATACACAGCCTAACAAGGGAAGTGCTTTGCAAGCCCAGCACATCATTTTCGCTCTCTGATCTTAA
Organism: Macrobrachium rosenbergii; assembly: GCA_039081455.1. NCBI lineage: Eukaryota > Metazoa > Arthropoda > Malacostraca > Decapoda > Palaemonidae > Macrobrachium > Macrobrachium rosenbergii. The sequence goes on along the minus strand of JANJGK010000022.1, from coordinate 20,072,119 downwards.
ATTTTCTCCAAAAAACTGACTTCTGTCGGTGCCTCAGTTCCAGCGAATTCAGACTCGTCCGGCGGCGTCTAAAGGTAAACTGCCTCGTCATAAATAGAATGCTTTTGATAGACATGTTCCATTGTTATTTACCAAAACGTTCTCGTAAGATTTACTCAAGGTACAAACTGGAGGAAAGAACTCTTGAAACTGTCTTGAAAAGTGAGATTAGAGAAATGTTATCAGAGTTTCTCAAGACAAAAGCACCAGGATACAGATCTGACGAACAAAATCTTGAAATTATCTTGAAAAATGAGATTTGAGGCATAAAGTAATTTGGTTGTAAGCCACAGAATGCATCATTATTGACCAAAATGTTTCTTAATAGATTTGCTCAAGGCAAAAGCACCAAGAAATGAAAATCTTGAAATTATATAGAAAAAGGAGTTTTGAGACATAAAATCATTTTGTTGTAAGCCACAGAATACACTATTGATTGTCAAAATGTTTACTATTAGACTTGCTCAAGATAAAAGCACCAAGATACAGACCTGAGAAACGAAATCTTGAAATCATCTTGCACCAAGATACGGATCTGAGAAACGAAATCTTGAAATTATCTTGCAAAACGAGATTGGAGACGGCAAAAGGTTTTGTCGTAAGCCACAGAACGTCGCCGGCATGAGAGATTATCTTTTTTTACTGTGTCCATTTTTTCTCTGACCAAATCAAGCAAGGCGATTTGAGGAAAGAAGCCTTGACATTGTCTTGAGAAACAAGGACTGAGACGGCGAAGAGTTTTTCCTACGCCTTGAAAGTCCATCCATCTGTCCGTATCTGTTTGTCTGTCAAAAGGTAAGTCTGGTTTTCTGTCCGTATGTCTGTCCCTGGTAAGAAGAGGATTTGCATTTATTTATAACCGATTAAAACGAAATAGCTGAAACTGTACAGAGTGTAAAGCTGTATGATACTTTCCGGTGGTAGACAGTGTTGTTGGTACCTGTATCAGTGCCAGAAGTACGAATATGGCTAACTTTAACCTTAAGTGAAATAAAAACAACTGAGCCTAGAGGGCTGCAATTTGATATGTATGATGATTGGAGGGTGGATGATCAACATACCAATTTGCAGCCATCTAGCCTCAGTAGTTTTTAAGATATGAGGGCGGACAGAAAAATTGCGGATGGACAGACAAAGCCGCCACAACAGTTTTCTTCTACAGAAAACTAAAAATAATAAATTTTCTTCTCATGGACGCTAAGCCATAGAAAGATGCCGGCATGAGAAATTCATTTTTTTTATTGTGTCCATTTTTTCCTGTGACCAAACCAAGCGAGGCGATAAAGGTACAAATGATCACCTTGACCAATTCCGACACCACGAGAACCGTCCGTCATTCACCGATAGGCTGGACATTTGAACTTTCAAGACCACCATCAATTGAATTGAGTATATACTGTACGTTGCTGTGATTACTGTGCCTCAAAGTTGATGGTACAGAACTAATACCCTGAGGAACGCCTTTGCTCTGAGATCAGTGGATTTAATGTGCCTTATAGCTGATGACAAAGGGTAATTGGTGGCGTTTAGCCTTTGTAATTACGAGTTGTAAAATGGTTTACTCTGATATTTCAAAGCTCTGATATTCTTTTTAGTTTTCTGTAAAAGAAAACTATTGTGCCGGCTTTGTCTGTCCGTCTGCACTTTATTCTGTCCTCAGATCTTAAAAACTACTGAAGCTAGAGGGCTGCAAATTGGTATGTTGATCATCCACCCTCCAGTTTTCACACATACCAAATTACAGCCCGCTAGCCTCAGTAGTTTTTTTTTTATTTTATTTAAGGTTAAAGTTAGCCATAATCGTGCGTCTGGTAATGGTATAGGACAAGCCACCACCGGGCAGTGGAAAAGATTCATGGGCAGCCACTCATACAGCATTATACCGAGACCACCGAAAGATAGATCTATTTTCGGTGGCCTTGATTGTGCGCTGTACAGAAAATTTTCTAGAGCTGCCCATTCACGGAGTATGCGAACTGGGATGGGTCAAATCACTCTTTCGATGACCGCGCACAATTCTGCGTTCGTAAATGGAGACTCTTCATCCAAAAGGAAAGAAACAAAAGATCTGTGATTTTAACGAAGAAAACAGTTTGGAAGTTTCAGAAGTATTCTAGTTTTATGGAGATGATTTCCCACATTGTATCTTGATTGGGTAGAAACGCATTGATTTCAAATGCCTGGTTAAAATCCTGTATGTATATATATATATATATATATATATATATATATATATATATATATATATATATATATATATATAATATATTATATGAGACACTTCACCAAATGGAAAGAAACCAAGAACTGTGATTTTAATGAATAAAACAATTTAGAAGTTTCTGAAATATTTTAGTTTTATTGAGATAAATTACCGCAGCATATCCACATTGTATCTTAATTGGGTAGAAACGCATTGATTTCAAATGCCCGGTTAAAATCCTGTATATATATATATATATATATATATATATATATATATATATATATATATATATATATATATATATATATATATATGACACATCATCAAATGGAAAGAAACCAAGAACTGTGATTTTAGTGAATAAAACAATTTAGAAGTTTCTGAAATATTTTAGTTTTATTGAGATGAATTACCGCAGCATATCCTATATGGATAGAAACGCACTGATCTCCAGCGCACGTTTAAACCTCTGTATATATATGTAATATATATAACTGAAAAAAAAATGACATTGAAAACTGAAGTACCACAAAAAGAACTCTGGCAGTCATTAAGCAACGTCATCCTCCTTGACGTCCACGCTATTTTCATAACTGAACTTTGATGTCCTTGGATACACTGTCATGGTTCTCTGGCGTTTGGTGTTTACTTCTGATTTACTGCCGTCTCGTCTTCCAGAATCATCCCCACTATGAAGATCAAGACGTTTCTCCGAGAAAATACCGTGAAAGGATGAAAAATCAACTATGCTACGGTTAAGCTGGAGGCGTGATTACTGGGCCTCAAAGTTGATGGTACAGAACTAATGCCTTGAGGAACACCTTTCCTCTGAGATCAATGGGTCAATGGATTTGATGTGCTTTATAGCTGATTATACAGAACTAATACCCTGAGGAACACCTTTGCCCCAAGACCAATGGATTTAATGCGCCTTATAGCTGATGAGACAGAACTAATACCCTGAGGAACACCTCTGCCCCCAAGACCAATGAATTCAATTTGCCTAAAACTTGATGATACAAAGCTAATACCTTGAGGAACACCTTTGCCCTCAGATCAATGGATTTAATGCGCCATATAACTCATGATACAGAACTAATACCTTGGGGAACACTTTGCCCTGAGATCAACGGATTTCTTGTGCCTGAAACTCAATGATACAAAGCTAATACCTTGAGGAACACCTTTGCCCTAAGATCAATGCATTTAATGTGCCTAAAAGTTGATGGTACAGAACTAATACCTTGAGGTACACCTTTGCCCTAAGATCAATGGATTTAATGTGCCTTATAGCTGATGATACCGAACTAATACCTTGAAGAACATCTTTGTACTATGATCAATGGATTTATTGCGCATATATTCATCCGTTCAGTTTTCTTACCTTTTATTGGAAACTTTTGAGGTTTGAATAAGATCAGTTATCAGAAACTAATCATTCCAAGATCACCGCTTCATATCAAGTTCATCATTTATCCTTTACTGGCTCTTTTTTTATCATCATTTCTGAAATCGAATCCTTGGATTCGAACAATGGAAACTTTATCCTCAAAATTTCCTAGGCTGAGGCGACGATAGGATTTCCGTTACCGAACGAAATTAGGGCTCAGAAGAGACCGCTGGCGAGAGAGAGAGAACACGAACGAATGCTCCGTTACTTCGCACGAATACTTCGAAATCAATCATGCATGCAATTCGTGACGTGTGGAAGGAGACACTAGACTACATTCTTTTTGTTTCTGTCCAACGAATGCCGGACTGGTTCTGGTCAGTGCTTGGACTGGTGACAATCAACGGTACGTCAGTGGTTTCTCGATCATTAAGCTAGGCACCTTGGATCTGGGCAGTGCCTGGGTGGGTGACCACAGAAATAATAATTTGATCAATCTATTCCTAAGAGGATTTAGTTGGCCAACAGCCTGCAACCAAATTCTAGGTCCATTTCTTCCCAGGGTAGGTTTTGCTGGGTAATTCTGGAGCCGTGCAGTCAAGAGAATTTAAAATTCTGGAGCCATACAATCGAGAGAATCGAAAATTCTGGAACCATGCAACCGAAAAATTTAAGATTCTGGAGCCATGCAATAGGGAGAAATTAAAATTCTGGAACCATGCAATCGAGAGAATTTAAAATTCTGGAACTACAATCAAGAGAAATTAAAATTCTGGAACCATACAATTGAGAAACTTAAAATTCTGGAACCATACAATCGAGAGAATTTAAAGGAATGTACAAGTTCATGTGATTTTTTTTTTACTCTCCACAAAAAGAACGTGAGACAATTCCAGAACGAATGAGTCTCTTTTTCTTCCGGTTGAGTAGTCATGTTTTCCTTTCCAGCAGTTTGAGAGAGAGAGAGAGAGAGAGAGAGAGAGAGAGAGAGAGAGAGAGAGAGAGAGAGAGAGAGAGAGAGAGAGAGTTAATTAACGAATGTTTGAAGGCCTAGAACTCAAAGACTGTCGGTGTTAACACAGGTTTCCTGTACTTAACCTTCAAGAGAAATCTTTACACACACACACATTATATATATATATATATATATATATATATATATATATATATATATATATATATATATATATCAGGAATAATCAACACCACACAATCACGTGTGGAACAGAAATAGATTTCTGACTCACATGAAGCAATTGACAGACCTGGGTTCGATCCTGATAGGAGTCAGACATTTAACATATATACTGTATATACATACATATATATATATATATATATATATATATATATATATATATATATATACAGTATATATATATATATATATATATATATATATATATATATATATATATATATATATATATATATATACAGTATATATATATGGGTATATGTGTTATATACTGGTGTTTTATTGTCAAACGCCAAAGGTGTTTATTAAATATTGCTAATTATTGTCCCTTAAGCTGTTACATATATCTGTCTATCCATCTATCTATCTGTATAGCCTATATATTTACATACATAAGTGTTACATGCTCTCTGAATTTATATTGTCTATAATCTCTGCTTTGTACTTACACCACCATTCATCTCTGTTTTGGATTATCTTTACCTTTTCCATTTGTTGGAGAACAGACTAGAACAGAACAGGAATTCAGGCCAAAGGCCAAGCACTGGGACCTATGAGGTCATTCAGCGCTGAAACAGAAATTCAGAGTAAAAAAAGATTCGAAAGTTGTACCAGGAGGAAAATCCTCTTCGCAGTTGCAACGAGAAGCAATCATCAGAAGAGAGTGGAAAGCATGACGGAAAAAAAAGAGAACATGAACGGAGGTACAGTTAAAGGAACGAAAGGGTCTCGTTTCGAGGTCCTCATTGTCAAGTGTTTTTCCTTCACGAATCCTGTTGTCTTCTTCCCGTGCTTTGGGAGGATCTCAGTCCTCGTTGCCTCTCACTCCTGATCTTCCTTTGTCCCTCATCTTCCTTCTCGACTCTGCATTGTCTCCTGTCCTTGATCTGAACCTTTGTTGAACCTCATTTTTGCACTGGACTTCCACTGCGATTCCTCTTTAATATGTATCACATTGTGGCGATGAACGTAGGGTCTGTTAAACATTGTGTTTTTCCAAAAACATTTCCAATCATAAGTTCGGAAACTATCAAGGAATAGGTAAAATTCGTAAGGTCAGAAACTATCAAGAAATAGGTAAAATTGATAGGGTCTGTTAAACCTTGTGCTTTTCCAAAAACATTTCCAATCTTAAGTTCAGAAACTATCAAGGTATAGGTAAAATTCGTAAGTTCAGAAACTATGAAATAGGTAAAATTCATAAGTTCAGAAACTATCAAGGAATAGGTAAAATTCATAAGTTCAGAAACTATCAAGAAATAGGTAAAATTCATAAGTTCAGAAACTATCAAGGAATAGGTAAAATTCGTAAGTTCAGAAACTATCATGAAATAGGTACAATTCATACGTTCAGAAACTATCAAGAAATAGGTAAAATTCGTAAGTTCAGAAACAATCATGAAATAGGCAAAATTCGTAAGTTCAGAAACTATAATGAAATAGGTAAAATTCAGAAGTTCAGAAACTATCAAGAAATAGGTAAAATTCGTAAGTTCAGAAACTATCATGAAATAGGTAAAATTCGTAAGTTCAGAAACTATCAAGGAATAGGTAAAATTCATATGTTCAGAAACTATCATGAAATAGGTACAATTCATAAGTTCAGAAACTAAAATATTCATAAGTTCGGAAACTACCATGAAATAGGTAAAATTCGTAAGTTCAGAAACTATCAAGGAATAGGTAAAATTCGTAAGTTCAGAAACTATCATGAAATAGGTAACATTCATAAGTTCAGAAACTATCAAGAAACAGGTAAAATTCGTAAGTTCAGAAACTATCATGAAATAGGTAAAATTCATAAGTTCAAAAACTATCATGAAATAGGTACAATTCATAAGTTCAGAAACTAAAATTCATAAGTTCGGAAACTACCATGAA
>JANJGK010000022.1:20057905-20060405 GCA_039081455.1 Macrobrachium rosenbergii | reverse complement strand
GAGATTATTGAGCACCAACGTACGTCTCACGCAGCGGTACCTAAAGAAAGCACCGTGAAAATTTACGACCAAAGCTCATTTCAGGTACTGGAACTTTGCCAAAAATATCGAAGAGTAAAGTAGATCTTGTCTTATGCAACAGCAACTCGCCAAAGCAACTGAAGAACAGAACAAGGGTCATGCAATGGTATTGTGTCATGGCGAATGAGGAACAATGTCAGTGGAATGCTAACCGTCAACGGTTCTTACGGAAACATAAGAATGATAAAAGGTCTGAAAGGTGTAACAGAAGGAAGACCTCGCAGTTGCACTACGAATCAATTGTTAGGAGAGGGTTGAAGAAAGTAAGATGGAAGAAAGAGAATATAAACGGAGGTACTGTATAAGGAATGAAAGGGGTTTGCAGCTGTGGTCCTTAGGGGACGCTGCAAACATATATAATATATATGTATATACCGAGAGAGAGAGAGAGAGAGAGAGAGAGAGAGAGAGAGAGAGAGAGAGAGAGAGAGAGAGAGAGAGAGAGAGAGAGAGAGAGAGAGAAAAACATTCATCACTTCCTTAAAATTCCGTCACATCGCCCGATGCCACAACACAGCCTCGATTAACGACTGACTTATATTTTCACCAAACTTATTTAGACTTGGCCAAGGTGACAACACCATCAAACAGGTACTGAACACTGTGAAGAAGTCCTCATGGAATTCAAGTCGAGTTGAAGGTCTCTCTCCGGACGAGACAGTTAATAAAAGAAACTGGATGCAAGCGCCGTGAGACGCCCGACCTGCGGCACCCCACCCCAGAAACGAACGGCAGAAGAGGAACACGAGGAAAAACCCCCGAACGAATAACACAAATAAGGCCTCTCAGAGTGATAATCTCTCCCGCCAGGTCCTTGGTCGGGATTGCCCACTATAGAACTGCACCTGCTGTTGACATTTGACCAGTGGGGGCGACTGCTTCTTTACGGAGTGTCAGGTTGTTTTTGCTGTCGTTGTAAATAAAGTCCCCGCATCTGCTGGCACGGGCTCTTGATCTCAAAGCAGCGCGGGTGATTCTTCATTTTTGTTGTCACTAGGAGAACTTCCAGATGTATCAGTCACACTTGAAGTCTTGGTAAGAATGTCAGTAAATAACACCATTGGCTCTAAAGAACTTTTCTTTTTCAGTTTAAGAGTTTAATTTGATTTAAATAATTCAAGGATATCCGTCCCATTAAGGAGAGAGATTCCCTCTTTAAATCTTCGTTAGAATACCTTTTCATGCCCCCCTCATCTCAGGGTGTCTCGAAAAACCTGCCAAACTGCCGCCTTTGGATATTATATATATATAATATATATATATATATATATATATATATATATATATATATATATATATATATATATGTATGATATATATATATATATATATATATATATATATATATATATATATATATATATACATACATACATACATATATATATATATATATATATATATATATATATATATATATATATATATATATATATATATATATATATATATATATATACAAATCTTGGAATTTCAAGATAAATATTTCCATGTCCTTGGAATTTTCTCTCCACTTACCTTTTCCTCTAATTATACAAACTTCCACAGTTCATGAGGAATGTCTGTAGCCTCTTTCGGACAAGACACTTATTGCTTTCCTTTCTTCCTGTTTGCACTGAGCCTGGGCAAGATAAGGGCACCAGGGTGTAAGTTTTATCTTACTCTCAATTGAAAAGAAGCCAAGACCTATGCATCAAATCTGGGTCAAACTGGGGTATGTACCCCCAACACAAAACCCAAAATCCTGTTCTTTAAAACTGTCCTTTTACTTGATACTGTTCAAGCTGTTTTCTGCTCTCAATTCACGCATCTCCTTAATGTCCGCAATAAAACTCGTTCGTTGATTGATCTGCATAAATGCAAATGTGTTGTTGTTTTCCTTCAGTTAATGAAGGACCTCATCGAAGCTGTTCTTATTGCCTATATGTGTTTCTCTAATTTACAGGTTCCGTCTAAAGGACGTTTTCTGTCAAACGGTAGTGACGTTTATCGGTACCCTTGGTGGTTTTATATATATATTTTATGCTCTTGCAAAAGCAAGTGGCACAGGATTATTATGTTTTCTGAAATCGTCATCTGCACCAAGTTGCCAATGTTGACGGAATATTCATAGCTTAACATGACCTTAGGAAACATCCATGGCTTCGTCTGACGTCAGCAAAGGACAACTATTGGTAACGCAGTACGAAGCTTGGTAGCAAGATGCTGAAAATAGACTTGAGCCTTTATAACTGTTGTTGTTTTTTGACCCAGTCTACAGAAAACAGTTCAACCAGTCGTTTCCAGATGAAATACAGTTAACAAAGGAAATGCTGTGAATCAGTCATTTCCAGAGGAAACAGTCAACAAGTCATTTCTAGAGGAAACAGTCAACCAATCACTTCCAGAGGAAATACTATGAACCAGTCATTTTCAGAGG
>JANJGK010000022.1:19903350-20057705 GCA_039081455.1 Macrobrachium rosenbergii | reverse complement strand
GTGTGCTAACGAAGTCACGCGATCCGTTCCAGCTCACTGGAAATCTGGAAAGTCGTTCCAGGCGATTTCGTTGGCTGGCGGTAAGTCACGAGTCTAATTTGTTAGGTCACGTGACTTGACGTCTATAAACTCCTCTTTCACGATCGGGGAAACCGTGATCTATTCATTTACGGCCACAGGGAGAGAGAGAGAGAGAGAGAGAGAGAGAGAGTTTAATATTCTAGACTGTTTCCTTGCCGAATCATTTTCAGATGTGTATTATATTTTTATATAAAAATATTATATGCAGTATATATATATATATATATAGAGAGAGAGAGAGAGAGAGAGAGAGAGAGCGAGAAAAGCTAGAATTACTCTTATATATATATATATATATATATACATATACATATATATATATATATATATATCTTCCAGATTGATTTTCTAATAACACCAATTTCCAGAAAACTACGTCAGGTCCAAATGGCATCTGGGTACCTTTCCCTCTCCCCACCCCCCTCCCCTTCACCCACCCCCCAAACACACACACAGACACACACACACACACGCTCATACCCACACGTAAATCCTTTCTTGTGATTTTACGAAGGATAAGAGAGAAACATTATATCCTTGACTAGGGAGTCTTGAGATGTCAAGAGGCGATCTTTTCTTCTCTCCTGTATTTTCCGAAGACTTTAGTAATGTTTCTCACTAACGGCAGTGTTAAAGGTTCTCCGATTTCTCTGGCTCAAGTTTCGTTTTTGGCGTGGTCCTTGTGTTGATCAAAAGACGTGAGGAGAGAGAGAGAGAGAGAGAGAGAGAGAGAGAGAGTCTTGATCTATATTCGGTGGGTCTCAATGACCCAGGTAAACAAACGCACTCAATGAACGTGTATATACGTATGTATATATGGATATATATACAGATGTATATGTATATATATGAATATAAATATAAATATAAATAAATATATATATATATATATATATATATTTATCTATATATATATTTATCTATATATATATTTATCTATATATATATTTATCTATATATATATATATATATATATATGATCCTTTCATTCTTCCATTAATTCTTTAACTTATAATTCTCAGCTGCCCTTTCCACGAAGAATAAGACAATATTATTATTTAATCACACCACCGAAGGTCGAAATGTGTCAACATTTATTTATTGATTTTTATAAAAAATAAATAAATAAAAAAAATATAAATAACGAGGACATGAAATTGACAAAGTAGAGAATATCTCTCTCACTCGTGCATTCTCAACCTTTTTTTTTTTTTTTAACCTGTTCTTTGCGTCATTGCAAACCAGCTGACTTAAGAATCAGTTCATTGTTAACTGTACTGAAAAGTCATGGTCTAAAACATTTGATAACCAGCTGTCATTCATATCATTCCAGAATAGGGTTTTTATCCATATTTTTGACATCAGCTTTCATTTGCTCGGTTGCTTATTTTTAAAAATAATCCTCGTTACTTCTCCGTTGAATTGAATTCGGAATTTAGGCCAAAGGCCGAACACATTCAACACTGAAACGGAATTTGATAGTAAAAAGTTTGAATGACGTCGTCAAAGGTTCCAACGCGTGGCCTCTAGCCTAAATTTTATGTTCCAGTCCGATTCCAGTCACGCAGGGAGTACTTTGAACTGACTTATATTCCAGTTCCAGTCACGAAGGGATTACTTTAAGTTGACTTATGTTCCAATTCCGATGCAGTTCCAGTCACGCAGGGGTTACTTTGAATTGACTTATATTCCAGTTCCAATCCTATTCCAGTCACGCAGGGAGTATTTTGAACTGACTTATATTCCAATTCCAATTCAATTCCAGTTACAGAGGGAGTACTTTGAACTGACTTATATTCCAATTCCAGTCACGCAGGGATTACTTTGAACTGACATATTCCAATTCCAATCCAATTCCAACCACGAAGGGATTACTTTGAACTGACTTATATTCCAATTCCTGCCCAATTCCAGTCACGCAGGGATTACTTTGAAATGAATCATATTCCAACTCCAATGCAATTCCAGTCACGCAGGGATTATTTTGAAATGATTATATTCCAATTCCAATGCAATTCCAGTCACGCAGGGAGTACTTTGAAATGACTTATAAGTACTTTGAACTGACTTATATTCCAATCCCAATCCAATTCCAGTCACGCAGGGGTTTCTTTGAACTGACTTATATTCCAATTCCAGTCCAATTCCAATCACGCAGGGAGTATTTTGAACTACTTAAATTCCAATTCCAATCCAATTCCAGTCACGCAGGTATTACTTTGAACTGACTTATATCCCAATTCCTATGCAATTCCAGTGACGCAGGGATTACTTTGAAATGACATTCCAATTCCAATGCGATTCCAGCCACGCAGGGATTCCTTTGAACTGACTAAAGCGTACAGCAGTTGCCTAGTCTTGTCCAAGCGTCTTAGACTCGCCAGTTGATCAGAAAACTCTTCTCTTCCGGTCAATTTTGTGACAGAATGTGGGTGACCTCGCCTGCCATTGCCAAGTGACGTGGTTCCGGCCCACAGGTCAAACAGGTCGAGTGTTGGAAGGAAGGTCACTGCAGAGAATTCTATATTGGCCTTTCCTTGATCGCAAGAAAGGGGTTTATTTCAAGTACCCCGTAAGGTTTTCCTATTGTTACACTTTTAGAAACTTTTGACTCTCAATTTTCCGTTCAGGGCTGATTGACCTCATAGTTCCCAGCGTTAGGCCTTTGGCCTAAATTCTACGTTCCATTTCATTCCATTCAATGATCACGTAGGATCTGCTGTGACTTATGAGTTCCCTAAAGATTCTTTTTGGAACAAAGCTGCCGTTTTATTTGTGATAAGGCCTCTTCATTATTCCTTCCTATATCATATTTACATAATATTGGGCTCCTGACTGAAATAAATAAATAAGTAAATCATACTTTTTTATTGTTTGTTTTCTCTGTTAAGTCGTTCTAGGTTTCCTTCCCACATCTTATATCTTATTTACATAATTTATTTGTTAAAATGAATAAAAATTCATAATTCTTTTTGGGGGCAGGTTTATTTTTTTTTCTTTAAGACTTTCTAGGTTTCCTTCCTACATCTTATATCTAATTTACACAATTTATTTATTGAAATAAATAAATAAGTAAATCATTATTTCTGAGGCAGGTTTAATATTTTTTTTTGTGGTTAAGCCAATCTAGATATCCTTCCTATATCTTATTTACATAATATTGACCTCCTTATTGAAGTAAATAAATAAAATTCCGCAATAAAGCCTCTGTTTTTCATTCTTGTATCTTATTTACGTAATATTTGCCTCATGAAAATAAACAGATAAATGAAATTTCGCTGAAAGTGGCAAATACTGAAACCAATTTGGAGGACCTCCGGCCACCGAGCAATTATCAAAAAGTTATTTTTCTTACTGTTTTAGGATGTCTTCTAAATCTTTCGTGCTCTCTACGCTGTTGTAGCTATCAAATTTCCTCTGTGCCTGTCAACAGGTCGTGAAAATGTCATTTTGAGAATTTCCAGCGAAACTGAACGAGTTAATGTTGGCTTCTTTGGTTATTGGGGTCATTGTAAACATTCAAAAATTACGGAAAATATGCAGTCGATTTTAAATATGTTTTCAACATCCACCTGCTGTTATTTCCACCAAGCATCCTACACAGTAATAATAATAATAATAATAATAATAATAATAATAATAATAATAATAATAATAATAATAATAATATATTTATATATATTATATATACACACACACATATATATATATATATATATATATATATATATATATATATATATATATATATATACATACACACACATATATATATATATGTATATGTATATATATATATATACATACATAAATCACATCTCCCTCAGATAAAATCTAAATGCATTCGAACAGACACACACACACACAAGTCAGCCTCTCCGTCGGTTAGTAACTGGACATACCAACTTGTCCAGCCAACCTGTCTGGCTGGAAACGTGATTGATTAAGAAACCCTCTGGAAACCTGGAAATTCAGAGGTTAAAAACCCGACCAAGGTGACGATCTCTCTTGTATCGTCCTTGATGAAAACAGAGCAGGTTATACCTCAAGCCTTGGTTGCCTGGCAGTCACCTCACGTTCTCCCGCAAGGTGAGAGTCCCTTTTTGGACCAGATAAAATGCCCCCAAGGAAATAATCCCTTTTTGGAACGACTGAAACGCCCCCAAGGAGAGAATCCCTTTTTGGGACAACTGAAACGCCCCCAAGGGAAGAATCGCTTTTTGGGACAACTGAAACGCCCCCAAAGGAGAGAATCCCTTATTGGAACAACTGAAACGCCCCCGAGGAGAGAATCCCTTTTTGGACCAGCTAAAAGGCCCCCAAGGGAAGAATCGCTTTTTGAAACAACTGAAACGCCCCCAAGGAGAGAATCCCTTATTGGAACAACTAAAACGCCCCCAAAGGAGAGAATCCCTTTTTGAAACAACTGAAACGCCCCCAAGGGGAGAATCCCTTTTTGGAACAACTGAAACGCCCCCAGGGAGAGAATCCCTTTTTGAAACAAGTAAAACGCCACCCCCCCCCCAAGGAATCCCTTTTTGAAACAACTAAAACGCCCCCAAGGAAAGAATCCATTTTTGGACCAGCTAAAACGCCCCCAAAGTAGAGAATCCCCCTTTGGAGCAACTAAAACGCCCCCAAGGGAAGAATCCCTTCATGAACCAGCTAAAACGCCCCCAAGGAGAGAATCCCTTTTTGAAACAACTGAAACGCCCCCATGGGAAGAATCCCTTCATGGACCAGCTAAAACATACGCACGGGACCTGAAACCGATGCACGAAGAGACAAAAATAAAAATAAAAAAAGGGGAGAATTATGGAAAAACTGGCTTACCACCAACGTAGGAGCGACCGACGACCTTGGAGTTCCTGAGGAAGGGAGGAGAAGCCCCACGTAATGGGGTTCACGATGAGTTACTCAAAAGGGCAGAGGTACAACGGGAGGAGGTTTCGTCCGGCCACGCCTTCGCCGGGATGCCGGGGAAATAACACTACCGTTACCTGACGGGGCACTGGTTAGATGTGCTCCTCCAGCATCTGGCCTTGAGATCTGGTCTTCAGTGCACCTCACGCGGTGCACTGTAGGCATTACTTAAGGGTCTTTGCCACCTCTCGAACCTTCTTTCTGTCAGTTTCCGTTTCAGCGCTGAATGACCTCAGGTCCCATCGCTTGGCCTTTGGCCTAAATTCTATATTCTGTCTATCTATCTATCTATCTATCTATCTATCTATCTATCTATGTGGTCTTGAGAGACCACCAATGGAAACCTCTTCAAAAATCTATCTATCTATCTATCTATCTATCTATGTGGTCTTGAGAGACCACCAATGGAAACCTCTTCAAAAATCTATCTATCTATCTATCTATCTATCTATCTATCTATCTATCTATCTATGTGGTCTTGAGAGACCACCAATGGAAACCTCTTCAAAAATCTATCTATCTATCTATCTATGTGGTCTTGAGAGACCACCAATGGAAACCTCTTCAAAAATCTATCTATCTATCTATCTATCTATCTATCTATCTATCTATCTATCTATCTATCTATCTATCTATGTGGTCTTGAGAGACCACCAATGGAAACCTCTTCAAAAATCTATCTATCTATTTATCTATCTATCTATCTATCTATTTATGTGGTCTTGAGAGACCACCAATGGAAACCTCTTCAAAAATCTATCTATCTATCTATCTATCTATGTGGTCTTGAGAGACCACCAATGGAAACCTCTTCAAAAATCTATCTATCTATCTATCTATCTATCTATCTATCTATCTATGTGGTCTTGAGAGACCACCAATGGAAACTTCTTCAAAAATTTGTTCAAATTGTGATTTGACGTCAGGAATCTGATCTGTTTTGCCAGATATCATAATATGTTGTCTCTTACTTCTATAGTTTAGCAATTTCCATCCTCTCACAGTGAGGTTTTATTCTAGGTTACAAAGGCTGTCATTACTGACCAACCAGTGTGTTTATTTAGGTCTCTTTTTATTGACAATAACAATGATTTACCTGTAAAAATACATATAGTGTTATGCCTAAGGAATTAATTTCATTCACTGTCTTCGTCTATGTTTCTCTATCTTTCGTTCTCTCGAATCATTCAACTGCTTTGAGGTTTTCCTCCTGTTACACCTTTCAAACCTTTTTACTCTCAATTTCCGTTTCAGCGTTGAATGACCTCACCATAGGTGAGCCACGTAAAATAAATCTAATCCTCCGGGCCACGTAAAATAAATCTAATCCTTAGGGCCCCGTAAAATATTTCTAATCCTTCGGGCCAGCCCTAGGAGAGCTGTTAATCAGCTCAGTGGTCTGGTTAAATTAAGGTATACTTAACTTCCATTTCCCCTCCATTACTAACTACTTAGTGTAAATTTTGATGGAAAGAGTTTGGAAATTAGCTCTAAGTGACAAACCTACACCTCTTCAAGCTGACATCTGTACACGCGAAAAAAAGTGATATTAATTCGAGAATGTCGAGAAGGACACGAGGTATATATAAATAAATGTAAGACTGATTTGGAAGGTACTTCGAGAGCATATCTGCTGCCGCAAAAAAGTACCGTTGATTTGGTGAATGAATATTGACCTCATTTCAAAGAAGAGTTCGTCATCGCAGGCGCTGATAATTATGTCGGAAGATTGTCACGTGTCAGTCGTAGGATTTTAATGGATACAAAGGACTCTTGGATATTCATTTTATTTAGTCCAATATTCTCCTTGCATTTTAATGCATTTTTATCTGTCTATTCATTTATTTTTTTCTTTTTTAATAAGTGACATCTCT
Organism: Macrobrachium rosenbergii; assembly: GCA_039081455.1. NCBI lineage: Eukaryota > Metazoa > Arthropoda > Malacostraca > Decapoda > Palaemonidae > Macrobrachium > Macrobrachium rosenbergii. Next base: position 20,050,827 of record JANJGK010000022.1, on the reverse strand, counting down.
TCTTTGTGTATTTCCCGTTGCCTCCTCTCACTTCTTCCTAATGAACACCATAATATTCTTTGGAAGGTTGAGTTTCAAGTCATTGGCCCCTTTGGAGAGTTTGTTCCATATGAACAGGTTTCATCTACTGAATAATAATAATAATAATAATAATAATAATAATAATAATAATAATAATAATAATAATAATATTCTTTGGAAGCTTGAATTTCAAGTCATTGGCCCCTTTGGAGAGTTTGTTCCATATGAATAGGTTTCATCTACTGAATAATAATAATAATAATAATAATAATAATAATAATAATAATAATAATAATAATAATAATAATAATATTCTTTGGAAGCTTGAATTTCAAGTCATTGGCCCCTTTGGAGAGTTTGTTCCATATGAATAGGTTTCATCTACTGAATAATAATAATAATAATAATAATAATAATAATAATAATAATAATAATAATAATAATAATAATAATAATAATAATAATAATAATATTCTTGGAAGCTTGAATTTCAAGTCATTGGCCCCTGTGGTGGGCTTGTTCCATATGAATAGGTTTCATCTATTGAAATAATAATAATAATAATAATAATAATAATAATAATAATAATAATAATAATAATAATAATAATAATAATAATAATAATATTCTTTGGAAGCTTGAATTTCAAGTTACTGGCCCCTGTGGTGGGCTTGTTCCATATGAATAGGTTTCATCTACTGAATAATAATAATAATAATAATAATAATAATAATAATAATAATAATAATAATAATAATAATAATAATAATAATAAAGGAACATGAACAAAATTCTGAATCTTCTAAAGTCTTTTAACTGACAAATGTATAACAAAGATAATCTCTCTCGTGTCGTGACGCCACTAGTGAGCTTTCTTAACAGTTATATTTGTAACCTCGTGACAAAAAATATTTGTAACCTCATTTACTAGAACGTGGAAGGACTTGAGTGTCCTGAAACGAATCCTTGAAAATATACGTATAAAAATATACAAACCGCTTCTCTCGTAGCAAAGGACGTCAAGTCACAGCTTCGATGGATATTTTCTTTGTTGTTTGCTTGGCATGCATCAGTCCTCCTCCTCGTCCTCTTTTGGCAAAGGATTGGACATCTGACTGGCTAATCCCTCTCTCATCACCTCACCAATAACGACAGGTGAAAGATTATCGCCTTGAAGAACAACTTGATGTCCCAACACTGACGTGATATTTTGTAGGTCTGTCCTTCTCAATTTCTCTCATATTCCCTCAGAACTGGGATGAGATGTCGCGCTTTTTAAGGAATGATGCTCGAGGAATAATGCATATTTAAAAAAGTCCTTCGTGAACTTTACTAATATGGCATAAGTTTTCAGTATAGGTATGTACACAATACCATTACTTTTTAGTCGGCTAGGACAACTGATTTTGGCGCCGATACGCATGATCACCATGACTGTACTTAAATGAACTGTATTCAAAACTCTGAAAACGTGATTTGAACATTAAAACTTGCCAGCATTATTGAATCCAACCTAACTTAACCATACAGGGCTGAGAAACTAATAAACATCAAATATTACCCTTTTCAAACCAGTCTGATTTATCAGCGTTTCAGAAAGGAATGTTTTGAAAGGAATACGTACATTGCATCAGATTCATTCACCAACACACATTCATTCTGAAGTTCCTCGTCTTACATAAGCATAGTACTAACACCGGGCGACGGTTGGCGGTTGTTTAGTCGTACCTCCTTATCTGTTTCAACCGGCAACAAAAACTAGTCTCTTTGGAGGTTTGGTTCCCCTTAGGGAGAGCTTTACGACGAAGGACGCCGTTTAATATGGTTTGGCAGAGGAAAAAAAAAGAGTGATCCTACAAGAAGGGAAGAAGCAAAGGAAGCAAGAAAGAAAGAATAAAAGGGTAAAAAAGGGGTAAAAAACAAGAACATCCTTGTGCCAAGGCTCCGTCCGAACCCACGTCCCAAGGTCTCACTGGGAGACGCAGACGAAACTGAGAGTGGTTTAAACATTCCGGGCATTTCTGCTACTTTCGACTTCTCTTGTATTCCCCCAGAACTGGGACGTGGAGATTTGCCCCCAACACACCTTGGGGAAACAATTTTGGCAACCAGCTGGTCACCCAAGGGCTGCCCACCAAGCTTCTTCAGAAGCACTCTTGGGCAAAGAGTCAGCTGTTTGGCCAATTTGTTTCCCTTAAGGGGGGTGGGACCAGAGTCTCACCAACATTTGCCCCCCCTCCCCCACCCTTGGGGAAACAATTTTGGCAAGCAGTTGGTTACCAAAGGGTTTCGCACCATGCTTCTTCAGAAGCACTCTTGTGTGAACAGTCAGTTGTTTGGCCAAAAGTGTTTCCCAGGTGGGCCAAGTGTCCAACCAACATTTGCCCCCCCACCACCCCCCCCCTCGCCTTGGGGATACACTTTTGGCAAGCAGCTGGTCACCAAGGGGTATCCACCATGCTTCTTCAGAAGCACTCTTGAGTAAAGAGTCAGCTGTTCGGCCAAAAGTGTTTCCCGGGGGGTGGGGGGGAGGGGTTCAAGTTTCCCACCAACATTTGTCCCCCTTTCAGGAAGTATTTTTTGTCACCGAAGGGCTACCCAACATGCTTCTGAAGAAGCACTATCAGGTAAGCAGTCAGTTGTTTGGTTAAAAGTGTTTCCCTGGGGGTGGGGAGCAAGTGTCCCGCCAACATTTGCCCCCCCCCCTTGGGGAAACACTTTTGGCAAGCACCTGGTAACCTAAGGGCTACCCACCATGCTTCTTCAGGAGCACTCTTGGTTGAACAGTCAGTTGTTTGGCCAAAAGTGTTTCCCCAAGGGGGGGGCCAAGTGTCCCACCAACATTTGCCCCCTCCCTTGAGGAAACACTTTCTGCCAGCAGCTGGTCATCCAAGGGCTGCCCACCATGCTTCTTCAGAAGTACTCTTGGATGAGCAGTCTGTTGTTTGGCCAAAAGTGTTTCCCTGGGGAGGGGGGCAAGTGTCCCACCAACATTTGTCCCCCCCTTTGGGAAAACTCTTTTGGCAAGCAGCTGGTCACCCAAGGACTACCCACCATGCTTCTTCAGAAGCACTCTTGGGTGAGCAGTCTGTTGTTTGGCCAAAAGTGTTTCCCTGGGGTGGTGCAAGTGTCCCACCAACATTTGTCCCCCCCTTGGGGAAACACTTTTGGCAAGTAGCTGGTCACCTAAGGGCTGCTTACCATGCTTCTTCAGAAGCAATCTTGGGTGAGTAGTCAGTAGTTTGGCCGAAAGTGTTTCCTCAGGGGAGGGGCAAGTGTCCCACCAACATTTGTCCCCCCTTTGGGGAAACACTTTTGGCCAGCAGCTGGTCAACCAAGGGCTGCCCACCATGCTTCTTCAGAAGCACTCTTAGGTGAACAGTCTGTTGTTTGGCCAAAAGTGTTTCCCCATTGGGGGGGCAAGTGTCCCACCAACACTTGTCCCCCCTTTGGGAAAACACTTTTGGCCAGCAGCTGGTCACCCAAGGGCTGCCCACCATGCTTCTTCAGAAGCACTCTTGGGTGAGCAGTCTGTTGTTTGGCCAGAAGTGCTTCCCCAAGGGAGGGGCAAGTGTCCCACCAACATTTGTCTCCCCTTTGAGGAAACACTTTTGGCCAGCAGCTGGTCACCCAAGGGCTGCCCACCGTGCTTCTTCAGAAGCACTCTTAGGTGAACAGTCTGTTGCTTGGCCAGAAGTGTTTCCCCATTGGGGGGGCAAGTGTCACACCAACATTTGTCTCCCCTTTGGGGAAACACTTTTGGCCAGCAGCTGGTCACCCAAGGGCTGCCCACCATGCTTCTTCAGAAGCACTCTTGGGTGAACAGTCTGTTGCTTGGCCAGAAGTGTTTCCCCATTGGGGGGGCAAGTGTCCCACCAACATTTGTCCCCCCTTTGAGGAAACACTTTTGGCCAGCAGCTGGTCACCCAAGGGCTGCCCACCATGCTTCTTCAGAAGCACTCTTAGGTGAACAGTCTGTTGCTTGGCCAGAAGTGTTTCCCCATTGGGGGGGCAAGTGTCCCACCAACATTTGTCCCCCCTTTGAGGAAACACTTTTGGCCAGCAGCTGGTCACCCAAGGGCTGCCCACCATGCTTCTTCAGAAGCACTCTTAGGTGAACAGTCTGTTGCTTGGCCAGAAGTGTTTCCCCATTGGGGGGGCAAGTGTCCCACCAACATTTGTCTCCCCTTTGGGGAAACACTTTTGGCCAGCAGCTGGTCACCCAAGGGCTGCCCACCATGCTTCTTCAGAAGCACTCTTAGGTGAACAGTCTGTTGCTTGGCCAGAAGTGTTTCCCCATTGGGGGGGCAAGTGTCCCACCAACATTTGTCTCCCCTTTGGGGAAACACTTTTGGCCAGCAGCTGGTCACCCAAGGGCTGCCCACCATGCTTCTTCAGAAGCACTCTTAGGTGAACAGTCTGTTGCTTGGCCAGAAGTGTTTCCCCATTGGGGGGGCAAGTGTCCCACCAACATTTGTCCCCCCTTTGAGGAAACACTTTTGGCCAGCAGCTGGTCACCCAAGGGCTGCCCACCATGCTTCTTCAGAAGCACTCTTAGGTGAAAAGTCTGTTGCTTGGCCAGAAGTGTTTCCCCAGTGGGGGGGCAAGTGTCCCACCAACATTTGTCCCCCCTTTGAGGAAACACTTTTGGCCAGCAGCTGGTCACCCAAGGGCTGCCCACCATGCTTCTTCAGAAGCACTCTTAGGTGAAAAGTCTGTTGCTTGGCCAGAAGTGTTTCCCCAGTGGGGGGGCAAGTGTCCCACCAACATTTGTCTCCCCTTTGGGGAAACACTTTTGGCCAGCAGCTGGTCACCCAAGGGCTGCCCACCATGCTTCTTCAGAAGCACTCTTAGGTGAACAGTCTGTTGCTTGGCCAGAAGTGTTTCCCCATTGGGGGGGCAAGTGTCCCACCAACATTTGTCTCCCCTTTGAGGAAACACTTTTGGCCAGCAGCTGGTCACCCAAGGGCTGCCCACCATGCTTCTTCAGAAGCACTATTAGGTGAACAGTCTGTTGCTTGGCCAGAAGTGTTTCCCCATTGGGGGGGCAAGTGTCCCACCAACATTTGTCCCCCCTTTGAGGAAACACTTTTGGCCAGCAGCTGGTCACCCAAGGGCTGCCCACCTTGCCTCTTCAGAAGCACTCTTAGGTGAACAGTCTGTTGGTTGGCCAGAAGTGTTTCCCCAGTGGGGGGGCAAGTGTCCCACCAACATTTGTCCCCCCTTTGAGGAAACACTTTTGGCCAGCAGCTGGTCACCCAAGGGCTGCCCACCATGCTTCTTCAGAAGCACTCTTAGGTGAACAGTCTGTTGCTTGGCCAGAAGTGTTTCCCCATTGGGGGGGCAAGTGTCCCACCAACATTTGTCTCCCCTTTGGGGAAACACTTTTGGCCAGCAGCTGGTCACCCAAGGGCTGCTCACCATGCTTCTTCAGAAGCACTCTTAGGTGAACAGTCTGTTGCTTGGCCAGAAGTGTTTCCCCATTGGGGGGGCAAGTGTCCCACCAACATTTGTCCCCCCTTTGGGGAAACACTTTTGGCCAGCAGCTGGTCACCCAAGGGCTGCCCACCATGCTTCTTCAGAAGCACTCTTAGGTGAAAAGTCTGTTGCTTGGCCAGAAGTGTTTCCCCAGTGGGGGGACAAGTGTCCCACCAACATTTGTCTCCCCTTTGGGGAAACACTTTTGGCCAGCAGCTGGTCACCCAAGGGCTGCCCACCATGCTTCTTCAGAAGCACTCTTGGTTGAACAGTCAGCTGTTTGACAAGCAGCTAGTAGCCTGCGGGGTTCCTACCATATCCAGGTGGACCTCCAGGAGGTGGAAATCCTGGTGAACCTTCAGGAGGTGGAGATCCGGGCGTTCCTCCAGGAGGTGGAAATCCGGGCGAACCTCCAGGAGGTGGAAATCCGGGCGGACCTCCAGGAGGTGGAAATCCGGGCGGACCTCCAGGAGGTGGAAATCCTGGCGGACCTCCAGGAGGTGGAAATCCGGGTGGACCTCCAGGAGGTGGAAATCCGGGTGGACCTCCAGGAGGTGGAAATCCGGGTGGACCTCCAGGAGGTGGAAATCCGAGTGGACCTCCAGGAGGTGGAAATCCGGGCGGACCTCCAGGAGGTGGAAATCCGGGCTGACTTCCAGGTGGTGGAAATCCCGGCGGACCTCCAGGAGGTGGAAATCCCGGCGGACCTCCAGGAGGTGGAAATCCGGGCAGACCTCCAGGGGGTGGAATTCTGAACGGACCTCCAGGAGGTGGAAATCCGAACGGACCTCCAGGAGGTGGAAATCCGGGTGCAAATCCAGGTGGACCTCCGGGAGGCCCAAATCCAGGTCTGGTTCCGAAAGGTGGTGGTCCAAAAGGCGGCAATGGAGGAGGTTGGTCTTTTTGGTGTTTAAATTTTTTCATTATTCCAAGGGCATCCAACGCTTTCATCAGCCAATCCTTGAGAACGTTGAGTGACCTCATTATGCCAAGTATCTCTCTGAGTTGCTTGATCAGCGCTCTGGTTGTCGTCCTGTGTCCCTTGGTGTACTTTCCTAGTCTCCTGGGGAATCTCTTCTTCAATTTCGTGAACCATCTTCTTCTTCCGCCGATACTTCGCTCTCCATAGTGGCACGGGAAGCTTTCTTTATCTGGGCTTGAAAGTTGGGTTCCTCCCTCCCGTCCTTCCTTTCGCGAGGTATCAATGTGTGCTTCTTCCTGTGGGGTTTTATCTCGCCAATGTTCGTTTTTGCAGTCCCTCTCGTCAGAATTTCCTTCTTGTCCTTTGGTCTCTCCTTTAAGATTTCCTTGTTCTATGACTTTCCTCTGTTCGATTATCACTTCATCCAACTCCTTGATTTCCTTCGTCAAGTTGTCGATCAGCCTCAGCGCCAGCGCCACGTCCCCTCGAACGTCTTGGGCATTGGAAAGCTCCTTCTGGGCTCTTTCCCTCCGAATATGATCTTGAAGTTCACGGTTCATCTTCCGGGCAATGCTAAGCTCAAGCTGAGCGTCCATGGCTTCTTGTTTGGCTTCATCGTGTCGTTTTTTCTCGTTGTGTAGGGCATTTTTCAACAATGCATTCTCCCTCTCGAGGGAGCTGCAGTCCCTTTTCAGTTTCTCCTCGGTCGTTGACGGACGAATGTAGCTATAATAACTGGTCAACACATTGCCAGTCTCATTCCTGCTTGTGGATATAATAAGGGTACCAGGTAATCCTGCCAAATCGTTCAATAAAGACAAGCTGAATAAACAAATTTTACGAAGAAGTTGCATTTTCTATCGTGCCTTTGTAAGCACCTGTCTTGATGCTTAGTTTGAAAAGGTGGCCGCCTTTTCTCGGATCTCCAAATGGCGGCGGCCTCCTTCGGTGCGTTCCCGGAGACGTCCGAAGACTTACGGAAGGACTAGGGAATATCTTCGAGGAATACGAGGATGATCAAATCAAGAAATTATTGGCGGAAGACACAGTAAGAGTTGGGGGGGCAACTAAGAAATGCGAAATGAAGGAATGGAGAGAGGAGGAGAAATGTCCCAGTTTTTTTGGGAAGTCTTCGGGAATGTGCTGGCGTGTCGCCTCAACTTTCGGTTCCCCAGAGAGTTTTTGGAGTACGGAAGGGGCTCAGACCGTCTCCAAACAGACAGTAAGAGTCTCCAAAATTCGGTCTTCTTCGGAGTTATGGCGCCACCAATTCTCCTTCGATCTGGAGACGTCCGAAGATTTGCCGAAGGATTAAGGAAAACCTTCGAGGAACAGAGGAAGATGTCTTGTGGGTGTCCTCGGGAATGCGCTGACGTCATCGCTCCCTGAGTGAAGAAGAACGACCTATTGAATACCAGAATTCCAGCGCAGGCTTCATTGTCTTCAGGTTGTGGAGCGCTGGGGGTGTTCTTCCGAAATCCTCTTGCGAAAACTTCAGGTGGTTCCGACGCAATCCTCACTTCTTCCTCAGAAGGGATGAGCAAAACTGCTACAGTATCGTTGTTTCTTCAAAACCAGTCGCGATTCACAAGCGGAATTACGAATGCAATTCTCTATACGGCAGAAGGAGTCACCCTGACAAAATTTTTTCGAAAAACGACAACTAACTCTAAAAATACGAAAATCTTCAAACTGAACGAATTTCTCTCACAAGCGTCTTTGCTGGCCAGAGTTTGAAGATTTTCATGTTTGTAGAGTTAATTTTCCCTCTGGTGTACAGAGAATGTAAAAAGTAATTCCACTTGTGAATCGCGTCTGGTTTTGAAGAAACAACCGTGTGTGTGTGTGTGTGTGTGTGTGTGTATGTGTGTGTATGTATGTATGTACATAGGGAGCGGGAGGAGGGACAAACATGGCGAAGTATTACAATTTATTCTGACGCGTTTCGCATTCAGCTGAATGCGTCCTCGGGATTCTGTATACAATAAATAATGACCAATATAATCATATGAATTTGCAAGTTGTCAAAAAAATCGTTCTTATACACTAATTAAAACGAAAACCAAAACTTCACACATACATAAAAGTACACTAAAGACTGACAAAATTACACAAGAAATTAAAAGCATATATGTTGATTAAAAGTTCGGATTATATTGGTCATTATTTATTGTACGGAACCCTGAGGACGCATTCAGCTGAATGCGAAACGCGTCGGAATAAATTGTAATACTTCGCCATGTTTGTGCCCCCCTCCCCCCGCGCCCTATGTAAATACATACATACACACACACACACATATGGTTGTTTCTTCAAAACTAGACGCGATTCACAAGTGGAATTACTTTTTACATTCTCTGTACGACAGAAGGAGCCAGCCTTGCATAAATTTTCGAAAAACGAAAATTAACTCAAAAACATGAAAATCTTTAAACTCTGGCCAGCAAAGACGCTTGGGAGAGAAATTCGTTCAGTTTGAAGATTTTCGTATTTTTAGAGTTAGTTTTCGTTTTTCGAAAAATGTTGTCAGTGTGACTCCTTCTGCCGTATAGAGAATTGCATTCGTAATTCCGCTTGCCAAAAGTATTTCTCCAAGGGTGAAACACTTTTGGCCAAACAACTGACTGTTCAACCAAGAGTTCTTCTGAAGAAGCATGGTGGGCAGCCCTTGGGTGACCAGCTGCTTGCCAAATGTGTTTCCTCAAGGTGGGCAAATGTTGGTGGGACACTTGCCCCCACCCTTTGGGAAACACTTTTGGCCAAACAATTGACTGTTCAACCAAGATTGCTTCTGAAGAAGCATGGTGGGCAGCCCTTGTGTGACCAGCTGCTGGCCAAAAGTGTTTCCCCAAATGGAGGACAAATGTTGGTGGGACACTTGGCCCCCCCCAGGGGAAACACTTTTGGCCAAACAACAGACTGCTCATCCAAGAGTGGTTCTGAAGAAGCATGGTGGGGAGCCACTGGGTGACCAACTGCTGGCCAAAAGTGTTTCCCCAAAGGGGGCAAATGTTGGTGGGGCACTTGCCCCCCACGCTTGGCGAAACACTTTTGGCCAAACAGCTGACTATTCACCCAAGGGTGCTTCTGGAAAAGCATGGTGGGCAGCCCTTGGGTGACCAGCTGCTTGCCAAAAGTGTTTTCCCAAAGGGGGGGGGGGAAATGTTGGTGGGACACTTGCCCCCCAACCTTGGGAAACACTTTTCGCCAAACCGCTGACTATTCACCCAAGAGCGCATCTGAAGAAGCAAGGTGGGCAGCCCTTGGGTGAGCAGCTGCTTGCCAAAAGTGTTTCACCAAGAGGAGGGGTGGCAAATGTTGGTGGGTCACTTGCCCCCTACCCCCTGGGGAAACACTTTTGGCCAAACAACTGACTGCTCACCCAAGATTGCTTCTGAAGAAGCATGGTGGGCAACCCTTTGGTGACCAGTTGCTTGCCAAAAGTGTTTCCCCAAGGGGGCGGTATCAAATGTTGGTGGGCTGCCCCCACTTGCACTGGACTTGTAGGAAGATGCAGTTGTTATGCTTATTCGCAATCTGTCGAAATGGATCTTAAACCAAGGGTGCTGCACTCAACACTATGGCTGTCTGTATGTGTATGGGTGTGGTACAGGTATCGGTTTGGTATGGGTATGGGTATGGCTATAGGTATGGGTATGGATAGGGATATGGGTATGGTACATGTATGGTTATGGGTGTAGATATGGGTATGGGTATGGTACATATGGTTACAGGTATAGGTAGGGGCATGGGAATGGAATGGATATGGGTATGGGTATCGGTATTGGTATGGGTATGGTACAGATATGGGTATGGGTATGCCATGGATATAGGTATGGGTATGTGTATGGGTACGGGTATGTGTATGGGTATGGTAGGCTATGGATATGGGTATGGGTATCGTACTGATATGGGTATGGTTATGGGTATGATACAGATGTGAGTGTGGATATGGGTATGGGTATGGTACAGGTATGGGTATGGTATGGGTATATGAATATGAGTATGGGTACCAGTATGGGTATAGTATGGGTATCAGTATGGGTATAGGCATAGGTATGGGTATGGTATAGATACGGGTATGGGTATGGGCACTAGAAAATGTGAGCTATAGCGAGCATCTGCTCGTGTACACACACACACACACACACACATATATATATATATATATATATATATATATATATATATATATATATATATATATATATATATATATATATATATATATATATATATATATATATATATATCCATCCCAGTAACTGAGCTGTTATAATGATTTGTATGGTCGAGATAAGAATGTGCACAGGAAAGAATACCACAATGCCATTGCCTTTTCGGCCAAATCTGTAGTTTCGTATATCAACCCTCTCAAGTGTTTTGCCTGCAAGAAATGATCAAAATTATTATTATCAAAACAATATTATTATTATTATTATTATTATTATTATTATTATTATTATTATTATTATTATTATTATTATTATTATTCAGAAGATGAACCCTACTCTTATGGAACAAACCCACCAAAGAGGCCACTGACTTGAAAGTCAACCTTCCAAAGAAAATTATGGTGTTCATTAGGAAGAAGTAAGAGAAATTAAAGAGAAATACAGAAAGAAGAGATCCCACTTATTAAAAAAAAACGTAACAAATAGATAAAAGTGTATTCAAATGCAAGGAGAATAGTATTAGGGCAGTAATGCATTGCATCTTCAGCAATGCATTACTGCCCTAACACTATTCTCCTTGCATTTGAATACACTTTTATCTATTTGTTCCATATGAATAGGGTTCATCTTCTGAATAATAATAATAATAATAATAATAATAATAATAATAATAATAATAATAATAATAATAATAATAATAATAATAATAATAATAATAATTCCAGACTTCCTCTGCTAGGCTGTGGGACAGTCCAGCGGGGTGATGACTACTCCGGTATGGAAGATATATTCACATTTAATCAAATCATTCTGTATTTGTAATCTGTACAGCTAAAACGTTATTTAAAAGAAGAAATAAGTTAATTAGGACAACATTCTATCATGAAGAGGGGCGTGTGAAATTTGGTTCAAACCTCTTCATCAACATTGCAAGCAACTCAGATGCAACACGAAGTCAATATCATATTCAAGAATTTGTTCACCCGTCTTGTTTAGTAACAGTGAGTTTAATTAGCAAAATACTGGAAGTATTACCCTGAACATGAAAGAATAAATACATTACATTGTTTAATTAAGGCTTCTTGGGGGCAAATATGAACTGTTTTTTTTTTACTGATTTTGAAATAGGCCTATCCGACAATAACTCTCTCCAATTTTCTTGATTATCGTACCAAATATGAACTGTTTTTGAAATGAATAGGCCTATTCGTCAACTCCTTTTCCTAACTTCTTGATTATCGTACCAAATATGAACTGCTTTTGGACTGAATAGGCCTATCCGACAACTACTCTTTCCAATTTTCTTGATTATCGTACCAAATCTGAACTGTTTTTGGAATCGATAGGCCTATCTGACAACTACTCTTGATTATCGTACCAAAAATCAGCTGTTTTTGTGCTGAATAGGCCTATCCGACAACTACTCTTTCCAGTCTCCTTGATTATCGTACCAAAAATCAGCTGTTTTTGTGCTGAATAGGCCTATCCGACAACTACTTTTCCCAACTTCTTGATTATCGTACCAAATATCAGCTGTTTTTATAGTGAAGAGGCCTAATCCGAAAACTACTTTTCCCAACTTCTTGATTATTCTTGATTATCGTACGTTGCCATCCTATGCATGTACCTGTAAAGGCCGTTGAGCTGTCTCTACTCATTAAGATAAGTATGTTATGGCCCCCGAAGTCATGGAAAGGAGATAGACTTAGTTATCTTTCTCCATGGCTGCGTATCTTTCTGGCGTGGCCAGTTTTTGCAACGAGAAGAAGTTGCTCGATGAAAGGTGATTATCTTAGTCTGTTAACCAGACGAATCATGATGAAAATGGCTTCCTTAAAATCGTTGTCGACGAACGAGAACGAAAACTTTAGACCATTTCTTACTCTGCTGCCCAGCGTAGAGTGAGATTAGAAATAGATTATAGATTTGCACAGCAGTCATACCAGGAAAATAAAGAGGAATTGATAGCTGGTACACTTTTATTTACAGATCTGCCGAAGTTGGAAACTGAAAACAGGAAAGAATTTATAAAAGAATTGTGGCTTTACAGAGACAATAAACTTAAACACAAACAAAGGAGGAATGAAACGAGCAAGGGAGGGGGGGCCGTTTCAAAGGCAAATCCCTTCTACTACTACTACTACTAACATTACTACTATCGTGGTGATGAGGTGGAGGACTGAAGTTGCTTTGATAAAAGCAATAATCAAACGCATCACGAATTACCATAGAGGCGTGAAAGACGATGAAGCTGAGACTGCTGTAGACATGATAAATGGGAGATAAGGCAGGGGTGGGATATCGAAAGAAGAGAAGACGAGAAAAGAAATAAGACTAGATAAAGGAACGCTCCGAAGTTACAATCACTCGCAGAAGGAATATGAAAAACAATGTTCATTTGGTGCACGAAGAATGTTTTATTTGGCAAATATTTCATAGGAAAACGAAGCCTGATTTCATGTATAACATAATGTTTATTTTGTGCACAAAAAAGGTTTTCATTTGGCAAACATATCATAGAAAAACGAAGCCTAATATCATGTATAACACAATGTTTATTTGGTACGCAAAAAATGTTTTATTTGGTAAATATATCATAGACAGAAAAGAGGCCTAATTTATTTTATAACATAATGTTTATTTGGTGCACACAAATGCTTTTATTTAGCAAACACATCATAGAAAAACGAAGCATAATTTCATGTATAACATAATGTTTATTTAATGCACTAAAATGTTTTCATGACAAACTTATCATGGACAAAAAAGAAGCCTAATTTCACTCTCAGCTTTGAGTAGCTAAACATTCCCAGCTTCTGACAAGTGCCAACAAACTCAGAATAACTTATTATTTAAGACGACTGTACAAGTCTACGTTGCCACCTTTGACTCAAACCTCCACGAACCGAACTGAATAAAGCATTCAGGCCAAAGACCAAGCACTGGGACCTATGAGGTCATCCAGCGCTGAAACGGAAATTGACAGTAAAAAAAAAAAAAGGTTTGAAAGGTGTAACAGGAGGAAAACCTCAAAGCAGTTGCGCTACGAATCAGTTGTCAGGAGAGGCTTGAGGAAAGTGAGGTGGAGGAAAGAGAATATGAAAGGTCACAGAGCTTGGCCTTTGGCGTGAATTGTTCCACGCCACAGAAAGTGTGATCGCGAACACAACTGAAAAGAGATAGAAGAAATATAAAAAAAAAAAAATTTTATATGACTCGTATTTTCAATAAGACGGAGTGGTACCGATGCACCGCAATTGCATAATAAGTTGACGAACATATTATTATTATTATTATTATTATTATTATTATTATTATTATTATTATTATTATTATTATTATTATTAACCTATTCATATGGGACAAGTCCACCACAGGGACCATTGACTTGAAATTCAAGCTTCCAAAGAATATTATTACCTATTCATATGGAACAAGCCCACCACAGGGTGCCACTGACTTGAAATTCAAGCTTCCAAAGAATATTACGGTGTTCATTAGGAAGAAGTAAGAATAGGTAAAGGAAAATACAGAAAGAAGGAGAGACCCCACTTACTAAAAAAAAAAAAAAATAAATAAATAAATTAACAAATAGATAAAAATGTATTAAAAAGCAAGGGGAATCGTATTAAGGTAGCAATGCATCGCACCTACGCTCGAACTTCTGAAAGTTCCAATTGCAGATCAACAGGCGTTTATTGATCGGATGGCAAATGAGACGACTTGTTCAGGGGACCAGAGATATGCGACGAGATTCCGGTTTTTGAGAATTGGGGAATCATAATTAGGAATGAGTGGCAAGTGGCCTCAGAGTTGATGGGCTTGACAGATTTGATGAGGTGAATTATGAGGGAGTGATAATAAAGTTCTTGTGGGAAAAAGAAAAAGATTCTTGTGAGTTAAAAAAAAGTTCTTGTGGCTTAGAAAAAAAGTTCTTGTGACTTAAAAAAAAAATTTTGTGGCTTAAAAAAATTCTTGCGACTTAAAAAAAAGTTCTTGTGACTTAAAAAAAAAGTTCTGTTTTCTGATATGAATAGAGAAGTTAAGGGGTTATGGCAGAAGTTATGATACGTAGTGAATATATACTGTATATATATATGTATATATATTATATATATATATATATATATATATATATATATATACATGCATATACATGTACACATATATATACACATGTATATATATTATATATATATATATATATATATATATATATATATATATATTATATATATATATATATATATATATATATTATATATATATATATATATATATATATATATATATATATATATATATATATATATATATATATATATATATATATATATATATATATATATATATATATATATATATATATATATATATATATATATATATGCATACATACATATTCCTTATTACAAGAGACACAATGCATCCTTGCATACATGCAAGCGTAACAAAGAACTCCACATATGCACATACAACGAAGAGGCACTTTCAGATCCTCGGTACTCAGATTATTCGATAAATCACCACAGTAACTAAGTAAGTGCTAAGTCTTGAAAATTTTCGAGTTATGTGCAAAAAATACCCTCCCAAAAATAGTTTAAATGAGTTGAAATTGGCCCGCCTGGTGGACCATATGACCTAAAAACGTAGCTTTTGATAATGAAATCGGGACCGTTTGTAAATTTTCGAGTTATTTACAAAAAAAATCCTCCCAAAATAATTTGAATGAGGTGAAATTAGCCCCGCCTGGTGGACCATATGGCCTGAAAACATGGCTTTTAATAATAAAATCGGGACGATGTGTAAATGATCTCATAAGTGAACCCGTGTCCTAGACACAAACCGGATTATCAGATGCCACTCGATTCCTCGACTTAATTTCCAATTTATTAATTATCAAAGAATCCCGCCGACAACTCTCTTAGTTTAAGCAGGTACTTATAACTGAATGATTAACACTTCATTATATTGAATTAGTTAATTGAGCGGCGCGAATTGAATTCAATATGGAATTTAGGCCAAGGCATTGGGACCTATGAGGTCATTCAGCGCAAAAGGTTTGAAAGGTGTAACAGGAGGAAAACCAATTGTTAGGAAAGGGTTGAGGAAAGTAAGGTGGGAGAAAGAGAATATGGAAGGAGGTACAGTAAAAGGAACGAAAGGGACCTTAAGTAACGCCTGGCAGACACTTACTCCAACTTTCATCTTGATTGCGATATTTTTTTTTTTTTTTTTGCAAATCAAAACATTGTTCCTGTAACCTTTTGCCTCTTTGTAATGGCTTTCCTGAATTGGCTCTGCCCAGGAATTCGACAGGAAAGTGATTGTACATATATATATATATATATATATATATATATATATATATATATATATATATATATATATATATATATATATATATATATATATTCTTTAAAAGGTTTCTTTTTCCATTTATAGCTTTTCATTTGTTTTTCTTTTTACTTTTTTTTATTTTAGCGAATGGTCAACTTATTCCTGTAGTCTTCCGAGTGAATATTATCCTTCAATTATTAGAGGAGATTTTGTATCGTTAGTTTACGTTTTAACCTCATGACAGTTACACACACTAATGCTTACGTAAGATACACGCTTGCACGCACACACACAAACACACACGCATATATATATCCATACATATATACAGTATTATATATATATATATATATATATATATATATATATATATATATATATATATATATATATATATATATACACATAGGTAGATAGATATTTATATATATATACATATACACATATACATATATATATATACACATACATATACATATAAATATAAATATACATATACCGTTGCCTCCAACGAAAAAATGAATCACGCTAAGAATATGTCCACGGTGACGAGTTTTTATCTTGACGCATTCTTACGTCCCGAATACCTCAACTTAACGTTCGCCTCGTTCTAACATTACAGTTACTTGATCTTTCTTTCTTCTTTCTTTGAGAAATATCCTTCCTTAACCAGATGTCCCAGTTGCCTGCAACGAGCGAATGAAACTGAAATTAAATATAAGAGACGAGAGAGAGAGAGAGAGAGAGAGAGAGAGAGAGAGAGAGAATGAGATGATTGTTTTTTGGAGTGGGTGATGGGAAAGTAATTCCAGTGTTGAAATGACAGTGGTCGGGAGAGTTGTCTCGCTAAGAACTGACAGGAATGGCCTGGAAATTGGTAAAAGAATCTGACAGCATAAAGAACAAAGGAAATCTAAACAGTTTAGCATTCTGTAAAAACAAAATAATCTCACATCGATGTGTTTGTCGAAAGTTCAAGCGATGATGCAACGCATTACTGCCCCAATACAATTCGCCTTGGATTTTAATGATTTACTTGCATTCTTATCTATTTATTTAATCGTTTTTTTTTTTAAATAAGTGATCTCTTCTTTCTATAGTTTCCTTTACCTCCTCTTACTTCTTTCTAATAAACACTATAATATTCTTTGGAAGCTTGAATTTCAAGTCCATGGCCCCTGTGGTGGGCTTTCCCATATGAATAGGTTGTATCTTCTGAATAATAATAATAATAATAATAATAATAATAATAATAATAATAATAATAATAATAATGATAATAATAATAATAATAATGAGTAAAAGGTCACCGTTTCATTTCCAATTTGAGAAATAACGGAAAAGATAAAACACGAGAATTAAAAAAAAAAGAAGATATTCTAAAGAGAACTATGCCCGCTCATTCGTACGGTAACAAACAAATTAAAGAATGATGAAACAAAAGTAGAATTATCCCTTTCATTCCTTTTACTGTACCTCCTTTCATATTCTCCCTCTTCCATCTTACTTTACTCAACCCTCTTCAAATAAATGATTCATAGTGGAACTGCTTTGAGGTTTTCCTCCTGTTACGCCTTTCAAACTTCTACTGTCAATTTCCGTTTCAGCAATGGCCTCAGTATAGCTCCCAATGCTTGGCCATTCTATATATTCAAAAGTAGAATTATTAATTACCTTGAATGATAATATGAAAAAACTCAATTAAATATAACAAGCGGTACGAACGTCCAGTGGAAATTCAGAACTTTCTCAAACGCTCGCGGAATTTTCGACCACAAACTCACACCCACTGAAATCTATAACATTCACAGGAACATATTGAAATGTATGACATTACCAAGCTGCCCTATATATTTACAACATCCGCAAACACCCATTGAAAGTTGTGACATCCACAAACACCCACTGAAAGTTGTGACATCCACAAACACCCACTGAAAGTTGTGACATCCACAAACACCCACTGTAAGTTATGACATCCGCAATTCGCCCGTTGATAGTTGAGTGTCACAAGCATGTAGGTAAAGCTGTGACATCCTTAAACACCCATTGAAAATTTCGGCATCCACAAACACCCATTGAAGGTTTGACATCCACAAACAGTCACCGAAAGTTATGACATCCACAAACACCCATTGAAAGTTGTGACATTCACAAACACCCATTGAAAGTTATGACATCCACAAACACCCATTGAAAGTTATGACATCCACAAACACCCATTGAAAGTTATGACATTCACAAACACCCATTGAAAGATATGACATCCACAAACACCCATTGAAAGATATGACATCTACAGACGCCCATTGAAAGTTATGACATCCACAAACACCCATTGAAAGTTTGACATCCACAAAGTCACCGAAAGTTATGACATCCATAAACACCCATTGAAAATTATGACATCCACAAACACCCATTTAATGTTATGACATTCACAAACACCCATTGAAAGATATGACATCCCAAACACCCATTGAAGGTAAGACATCCACAAACACCCATTGAAGGTTATGAGATTCACAAACACCCATTGAAAGTTATGACATCCACAAACACCCATTGAAAGATATGACATCCACAAACACCCATTGAAAGATATGACATCTACAAACACCCATTGAAGGTTATGACATCTCCAAACACCCATTGATATTTACGACATCCACAAACACCTATTGAAAGTTATGACATCCACAAACACCCATTGTAAGTTGTGACATCCACAAACACCCATTGAAAGTTATGACACCCACTGAAAGTTGTGACATACACACCCATTGAAAGTTATGACTTCCACAAACACCCATTGAAAGTTATGACATCCACAAACACCCATTGATATTTACGACATTCACAAACACCCGTTGAAAGTTATGACATCCACAAACACCCATTGATATCTACGACATTCACAAACATCCGTTGAAAGTTATGACATCTACAAATACCCATTGATATTTACGACATTCACAAACACCCGTTGAAAGTTATGACATCCACAAACACCCATGCAAGTTTGACATCCACAAATACCCATTGAAAGTTATGGCATCCACAAACACCCATTGAAAGTTATGGCATCCACAAACACCCATTGAATGTTATGACAGTCACAAACACCCATTGAAATCCTGACATCCACAAACACCTATTGAAAGTTACGATTGTCACGAGCACCTAGGGAAATTCAGAACATCCACAAGCACTCATTGAAAATTACGATTGTCACAAGCACTTGGGAAAAGCTATGGCACCCATTGAAAGTTCGGCATCCACAAACATCCATTGAAATTTAAGGTTGTCACAAGCACCTAGAGAAAGTTACGACATCCACAAACACCCCATTGAAAGGTGCTACAAGCACATACACACAAGCACCCACGGAAGGGAACGAAAAACCACAAGCACCGCACGACGCCAGCAGAATTAACAACACGAGCACAGATTGGTGAACCAACTTTGACCTTTTTGACCAATCGAAGAATGAGAAGGAGGAGGAGGAGAAGGAGAAGGAGGAGGAGTGATAAGAAAAAATCGGAATAACGCTATTCTCTCGTCGAGATTTTTTCCTCCTCTCGCTCGTTCCATTTCCAAAATGACGTTGCAAGCGCCGTGGAACGGAGCTAGACACCTATATTTTTTTTCCCTCTTTTTATCAAGATAACGTTACTTTATACTCTTGTCTTGTCTCTTAACGGCGCGAGCTCCAATTTATTTGAAATGCCATCAGGTTGTACAAAGTTCGCAAATGGAGTCGAGATGTACTGCGAGTGAAAGCAAAAGTGGCTAAAAATGAAAGTTTTGCTTTCAGGACGAACAGGTTTGTGGTGTAACAGTGATCTATTGAAAGCATAAATTTTTGGCATGAATTCGCAATGTGGTCTCCTTAATTAAAAGAGTACACCACAACTGGTTGTCAAGACTGAAGCAGAACGTAGAATCAAAGTGAACGACAGATTCACCGACTATAATTGCAGATACGTTAAGAAATATCTTCCCTGAACCGTACATCCGACGATGATTTTTGGCCAAAAGACAACAATTTTGAAAACTTCTTCACTCGAAGCAGAAGCTAAGAAGAATTTTATAGACTGCAAATGCCTAAACATTCTGACGAAACCTCTTCTCCGTAGGAAACCAGACTTCTCCACTCGAAACCGAATCTAAGAATGTTTTAAAAGACTGCAAATGTATAAACATTTCTAGCGGAATCTCTTCTCTGTAGGAAATCGGCCGACGACGGTCCAGACCAGGAGGGAATCCTGTTCCCCTCACTCGAGGCAGAAGCTACGAAGATACACAGGGCGTCGCGGACGGCGTCTTGGCGGTGAATGCATGATGATTAGACCTCAAGGGGCAACAGCATCATCAGCGACCGCCGCCCTTATCGGCGATGATCGCAGTAGAGGGAGAGGAGGAGGAGGAGGGGGAGGAGGGTCTCGGAATTCTTATCAAAAGGCGTGGCTGAATCCGAGGCCTTTGAACGAGTTCTTGCAGCTTTGGCGGCAGAAAAAAAAAAGAGTAATGCTTCTCCAAGCAGGTGTGGTGGATAAAAACTGCACCTGCTTGCTCTTCATTTCGTCCTATTACTCACTTACCCTCATTTGCTCAGGCACGAACGCAAGCACGCACGCGCTACCTAACTCTCTACAACAAGCACGCACACACACACATGCACACACACACCTGATACCCAATCTCCTATCACCGGAAACCCGAGCAAAAACCCGATCTCTGTCATCGAGTTTGCGAGAGACACTCCCTCTTCTTCGGACCTTCTTCCTGCAGAAACGAAGGTGAAAGAGCTTGGTTTCTTTTGTATTTCTTTCGCTAAACAGAAGCACCGCCTATTTTCGCAAATATTTCGAGTTTCCGACTGCAAGGGGGCCGTGATTCGATGAATGGGAGGGGCCTCTGGGCGCGTAACTGTACACTCATGGGACACCGATTGTCGAGAAGGCTCCCAGCTGCTTACCTACCTACCTCCCACTTCTCCTTCTCCTTCTGGGTAAGGGCAAGCCCGGGCGTATAGAGGCTTCTGAAGGCCACCGCGTGCCCCAAGGGCTTTTTGACCAGCTCTTCGCGCGGTATATAGAGCACCTTCGGAGACTTCGAAGGCACAGTACGGTCCCAGATTCACTCAAGAAACATCACCATGAGGGCTTTGGTAAATATCATCTGTTGAACGTTTCGAATTTTGAGCAGTTCTGAAATAGCTGGAGCTTGAAGTTTGCCTTCTCAAAAAAGCTGGAGAATTTGGAGTTTGCCTTCTCAAAAAAAAAGCTGAAGAATTTGAAGTTTGCCTTCTCAAAAAAGCCAAAGGAGTCTCAAGTTTGCCTTCTCAAAAACAAGCTGAAATGCTGAAGTTTGCTTTTTCAAAAAAGCTGAATAAGTTTTAAGTTTGCCTTCTCAAAAAAAACCTCGAGTTTGAAGTTTGCTTTCTCTACTAAAAATCTGAATAAGTTTTAAGTTTGCTGTTTCAAAAAAAAGCTTGAGTTTGAAGTTTGTCTTTTCAAAAAAGCTAAAGAAGTTTGAAGTCTGCTTTCTCAAAAGAAAATATCTGAAAGTTTGAAATTTGCCTTTTCAAAAAGCTAAAGAAGTTTGAAGTCTGCTTTCTCAAAAAAAAAAATAATATGAAAGTTTGAAGTTTGCCTTTTCAAAAAAGCTAAAGAAGTTTGAAGTTTGCCTTCTCAAGAAAAGCTAAAAGTCTGAAGTTTGCCTTTTCAAAAAACAGCTTGAGTTTGAAGTTTGCTTTCTCTAAAAATCTAAAGAAGTTTGAAGTTTGCCTTCTCAAAAACAGCTGGAGTTTGAAGTGTGCTTTCTTCGTTTTGCGACAGTTTGAGTGCTCTTAATAACTACAAATGTTGTGAAGTGTTTATTTGTTATTTGGCTCAATCTCAGGAAACGTTCCTTGCCATCGACCTAATTCAGAATTTACATATTCCTAGACAAATCATAATTTCTCCAGACTTCGATCTCACGGCGTCCCTTCGGCCCCTAGCTGCAACCCCTTTCATTCCTTTTACTGTACCCCCGTTCACGTTTTCTTTCTTCCATCTTACTTTCCACCTTCCCCTAATAATTGTTTCTTAGTTCAAGTGAGGTGTTTTTCCTTCTGTTACGCCCTTAAAACCTTTTTACCCTCAGTTTTCCTTTCAGCGCCGAGTGACCTCACCATAGGTCCCAGCGCTTGACCTTTGGCCTAAATTTTGTATTCCGTTCCATTCGGAGTGAGGATAAGCTTGGAACTGTCAGATTAATTTGATTAAACTGTTTATTGTGTGGTAATTCAAGATCTCGTGTTAAGCAAAGAGATGGAAAATTTTAAAAAATCGTGCGTTATTAATTTCTCGATCATTGATTTCCGTTTGTGATTGAACGTTGTTAGGAGGAGGAGGAGGAAGAGGAGGAGGAGGAGGAGGAGGAGGAAGAGGAGGAGAAGGAGGAGGAGGAATCAAATATACAGAAAAATAAACTTAAGTGAATATCTTAAATATCACGGGGTCAGGTTTCAAAGACCCGATGCTAACGTAGAAAATGAGTAAATAATGGAGATTCCTCTTGTAAACATTAAAGAAAGGTCACTCCAGTACCTCATATGCCTCGTGCAAAAGGTGAGAGAGAGAGAGAGAGAGAGAGAGAGAGAGAGAGAGAGAGAGAGAGAGAATACGGAATCTCGAAGGGAAAGTCTCCCGTGGTAAAAGGGTTTTGTTTTGGCACTGATGGTATGTAATGTCTGTAAGATCTTGAGAGAGAGAGAGAGAGAGAGAGAGAGAGAGAGAGAGAGAGAGAGAGAGAGAGAGAGAGAAACGCACACACACTAACTCTTCTCGATCCCCTTCACCGCCTCCCACAGGTTGTATTGGCAGTGGTGGGCTTCAGCTCCGCTTTCATCCAGGACGCTCCCGACGTGGCCGCTGAGAAGGCTCGCTTCATGGCGTCCTTCCAAGCCGCCCAACAGGCGGCCGCCACCGCCCAGAGGAACGTCATCCCAACCCACCAGGCCTACAGCAACCAGGGACACTACCAGCCCCACCACCAAGGGCAGTACCAGCCCAAGTGGACAGGACCCGTGGCTGCTACCGTACCCGCTGGAGTCAACGGCGCCATCACCCCCGTCGGCGACACCGCTGACGTGAACGCCGCCCGTCAGGCCTTCTTCAGCGCCTACCAGAACCAGCTGGCAGCTACTGCCGGCGCCCCTGGTCATCAGTCCGGCCAGTGGCAGCCAGCACCAGCCCATCATGGAGGAAGCCAGTACCAGCCCAAGTGGACAGGCCCTGTGGCTGCCACCGTCCCAGCTGGTCTTCCAGGATCCTCCCCCAATGTGGCTGACACCCCCGAGGTGCAGGCCGCTAAGGCTAACTTCTTCCAGACCTTCCAGAGGCAGGCGGCAGCGGCTGCTCCCCCTGCTCCCGCCTGGGGATAAAAAACAGACCGTGCTGTGAGAATTAGGCCGATTAGAGTATATCAAAATTATATTATTTTTTTTTTGCATGTACAGAAAATTATATAGAATTAAAGAGTATGTCTATTCTTTACGATTCTAAAGCCAAGTTTCAATTTCCTTTCCTTTTTTTTTAGTTTTCTGATCTTGAAAACTACTGAGGCTAGAGGGCTGCAAGTTGGTAAGTTGATCATCCACCCTCCAGTCATCAAACACACCAAATTGCAGCCCTCTAGCTTCAGTACTTTTTTTGATCTTATTTAAGGTTAAAGTTAGCCACAATCGTGCTTCTGGCAACGATATAGGATAGGCCACCACAGGGCCGTGGTTAGATTTTCATGGGCCGCGGTCCATACAGCTTTATACCGGGACCACCGAAAGATAGATTTGTTTTCGGTAGCCTTGATTATACAACCGGAAACATTGAATGAATATTGATTAGGTATTACTTCATCTCTCCTTGTGAGCTATTATTGTGATTATCATTATCATTATTAAGAAGTTAAAGAACCCCATTCATATGGAACGAGCCCACCACAGGGGACCATTGACTCGAAATTCAAGCTTCCAAAGAATATTATGGTGTTCATTAGAAAGAAGTAAGAGGAGGTAATGGGAAATGCAGAAAGGAGAGACACTTATAAAAAATAATAATAATAATAAATGAACAGAGATAATAGCGTAGGTAAATTATGAAATAAAAGGAGAATAATGTTAGTTGCCCATAAGCTCATAATTTTGTGGACAGCAGTTGCCCGTAAGCTCATACTTTTGTGAACAGCAGCTGCCCGTATGCTCATACTTTTGTGAACAGTAGTTGCCCATAAGCTCATACTTTTGTTACACAGCAGTTGCCTGTAAGCTCATACTTTTTCGAACAGCAGTTGCCTGTAAGCTCATACTTTTGTGGACAGCAATTGCCCGTAAGCTCATACTTTTGTGAACAGCAGTTGCCCGTAAGCTCATACTTTTGTGACACAGCAGTTGCCCATAAGCTCATACTTTTGTGGAGAGCAGTTGCCCGTAAGCTCATACTTTTGTGGAGAGCAGTTGCCTGTAAGCTCATACATTTGTGAACAGCAGTTGCCTGCAAGCTCATACTTTTATGAACAGCAGTTGCCTGCAAGCTCATACTTCTGTGAACAGCAGTTGCCCATAAACTCACTCTTTTGTGAACAGCAGTTGCCCATAAGCTCATACTTTTGTGAACATCAGTTGCCCGTAAGCTCATACTTTTGTGAACAGCAGTTGGCTGTAAGCTCATACTTTTATGAACAGCAGTTGCCTGTAAACTCACACTTTTGTGAACAGCAGTTGCCTGTAAGCTCATACTTTTGTGGACAGCAGTTGCCCGTAAGCTCATACTTTTGTGAACAGCAGTTGCCTGTAAGCTCATACTTTTACGAACAGCAGTTACCCGTAAGCTCATACTTTTATGAACAGCAGTTGCCTGTAAACTCACACTTTTGTGAACAGCAGTTGCCTGTAAGCTCATACTTTTGTGGACAGCAGTTGCCCGTAAGCTCATACTTTTGTGAACAGCAGTTGCCTGTAAGCTCATACTTTTACGAACAGCAGTTACCCGTAAGCTCATACTTTTATGAACAGCAGTTGCCTGTAAGCTCATACTTTTATGAACAGCAGTTGCCTGTAAGCTCATACGTTTGTGGACAGCAGTTGCCCATAAGCTCATACTTTTGTGGACAGCAGTTGCCTTTAAGCTCATATTTTTGTGAACAGCATTGCCTGTAAGCTCATACTTTTGTGAACAGCAGTTGCCCGTAAGCTCATACTTTTGTGAACAGCAGTTGCCTGTAAGCTCATACTTCTCATACTTTTGTGAACAGCAGTTGCCCCTAAGCTCATACTTTTGTGAACAGCAATTGCTCATAAGCTCACACTTTTGTGAACAGCAGTTGCCAGTAAGCTCATTCTTTTCTGAACAGCGTTGCCCGTAAGCTCATACTTTTGTGAACAGCAGTTGCCCCTAAGCTCATACTTTTGTGAACAGCAGTTGCCCGTAAGCTCATACTTTTGTGAACATCAGTTGCCCGTAAGCTAATACTTTTGTGAACAGCAGTTGCCTGTAAGCTCATACTTTATTGAACAGCGGTTGCCTGTAAGCTCATACTTTTGTGAACAGCAGTTGCTCGTAAGCTCATTCTTTTTGAACAGCAGTTGCCTGTAAACTCATACTTTTGTGAACAGCAGTTGCCCGTAAGTTCATACTTTACTGAACAGCAGTTGCCTGTAAGCTCATACTTTTGTGAACAGCAGTTGCCCGTAAGCTCATACTTTTGTGAACGGCAGTTGCCCGTAGGCTCATACTTTTGTGGACAGCAGTTGCCTGTAAGCTCATATATTTGTGAACGGCAGTTGCCCGTAAGCTCATACTTTTGTGAACAGCAATTACCCGTAGGCTCATACTTTTGTGGACAGCAGTTGCCTGTAAGCTCATATATTTGTGAATGGCAGTTGCCCATAAGCTCATACTTTTGTGAACAGCAATTGCCCGTAGGCTCATACTTTTGTGAACAGCAGTTGCCTGTAAGCTCATATATTTGTGAACCGCAGTTGCCCATAAGCTCATACTTTTGTGAACAGCAATTGCCCTTAAGCTCATACTTTTGTGAACAGCAGTTGCCCTTAAGCTCATACTTTTGTGAACAGCAATTGCCCTTAAGCTCATACTTTTGTGAACAGCAATTGCCCTTAAGCTCATACTTTTGTGAACAGCAATTGCCCGTAAGCTCATACTTTATTGAACAGCGGTTGCCTGTAAGCTCATACTTTTGTGAACAGCAGTTGCTCGTAAGCTCATTCTTTTTGAACAGCAGTTGCCTGTAAACTCATACTTTTGTGAACAGCAGTTGCCCGTAAGTTCATACTTTACTGAACAGCAGTTGCCTGTAAGCTCATACTTTTGTGAACAGCAGTTGCCCGTAAGCTCATACTTTTGTGAACGGCAGTTGCCCGTAGGCTCATACTTTTGTGGACAGCAGTTGCCTGTAAGCTCATATATTTGTGAACGGCAGTTGCCCGTAAGCTCATACTTTTGTGAACAGCAATTACCCGTAGGCTCATACTTTTGTGGACAGCAGTTGCCTGTAAGCTCATATATTTGTGAATGGCAGTTGCCCGTAAGCTCATACTTTTGTGAACAGCAATTGCCCGTAGGCTCATACTTTTGTGAACAGCAGTTGCCTGTAAGCTCATATATTTGTGAACCGCAGTTGCCCATAAGCTCATACTTTTGTGAACAGCAATTGCCCGTAGGCTCATACTTTTGTGGACAGCAGTTGCCCTTAAGCTCATACTTTTGTGAACAGCAATTGCTCGTAGGCTCATACTTTTGTGGACAGCAATTGCCCGTAGGCTCATACTTTTGTGGACAGCAGTTGCCCTTAAGCTCATACTTTTGTGGACAGCAGTTGCCCGTAAGCTCATACTTTTGTGGACAGCAGTTGCCCGTAAGCTCAAACTTTTGTGGACAGCAGTTGCCCGTAAGCTCTTACTTTTTGTGAGCTCATACTTTATTGAACAGCAGTTGCCCATAAGCTCATACATTTTTGAACAGCAGTTGCCCGTAAGTTCACACTTTTTTTTTTACTAAGCAGATGCACTTACAAATATATAAATGAAAACTCTTTTACCGACTTCATAATGTTTACAACAACGGGAAGAAAATATAGAACAATTTAAGATACAAAAATCAGTTCACAAATACGAACAAAGAAACTGAGCCGTTTTTGCAGTTCGACATTTTTAAAATCTCAGTTAAATTTTTGTTTATTCTTCCGACTGGGAGATTATATCTTCGGATCTGTGTACTTGGTGTGTTTGTCTCTTATGGTAACAGCTTTTAAGCAAATACTGATCAGAACATTCGAAAAATTCGTGTTTTTTGGTATAAGATGCGTCGGCTCACTTTACAACAAACGGTCGTGTAGCCCAAAAAATAAAATGATTGACACAATTCTTCTAGACGCCAACGATTTTACGGCCACGAGAAACATTCCAGCTGGATTTATCATCGCGGGAGAAGAAGGAAGCGAAATCCTTCATCCTGACAAAGTCAAGTTTAAAAGAAAAAAATCCTCGCAGCCAAAAAAAGTCAAATGTCACGGCAGTCCCACAAAAATCTTTTCTGGAGAAACTCGTAAAACCCGAAGATTAGATGATTTCACACAATCGTTCCCAAAAGAATGTTACCTTTCTAGTATGTCTGTTACAATAAATCTTGACGATGCGGATCCTACGCCCAGGGGAAAGCCTCGTGGCCCCGAGAATGCAATGTCAATCAGCCTTGGCAGGATTAGACCTGGTGCCCGAATAAGGATTTTGGGGCAGAGTGACAGATCGGGCGACAGAAGGAAGTGCCGACGCCGTTAGGTTGGAAATGTCTCTGTAATGTTCGCGTCTAGAAGTTCTGGTCTATGGAAGCGTTCTTTTCTCTCTCTCTCTCTCTCTCTCTCTCTCTCTCTCTCTCTCTCTCTCTCTCTCTCTCTCTCTCTAAGTGTAGTACTAGGAGTAGTTTTGGTTCGTAACAGAGAAAACCCATTATCGATTCAAGAAGAAGAAAGCAACGATCTGAACAGGTTCACCTAAACTCACGGTTTAGCCTCTCTCTCTCTCTCTCTCTCTCTCTCTCTCTCTCTCTCTCTCTCTCTCTCTCTCTAAGTGTGGTAATAGTAGCAGTTTTGGTTTGTAAATAGACAGATCTCTGTCGCTATGGAGTAGTACTGTTTTTTTTTCTTTTCGTTTTCAGTAGAGAAACGCCTATGTCAATACCTGAGTATCGAAGGTCTGAACAGGTTCGCCAAAACTCGCTATTAGGCCTAAAAAGTGTGTTACAGACCCAGTGTGTTCCCGATTCTCAGCCGACTGGTTTGGTTAGCAGCCGGTTTTGTAGACGAGAGAGAGAGAGAGAGAGAGAGAGAGAGAGAGAGAGAGGCGGGGTAACATATAAACCGATGCTTTACTACCGGTAATAACAAGGAACTTTGATAATGATCAGAAGCTGGTTAACCTCGGCGAGGAAATTCCTCTCCTGTTCGGGTGGAACCCTTTATCAAGTTCTCTCTCTCTCTCTCTCTCTCTCTCTCTCTCTCTCTCTCTCTCTCTCTCTCTCTCTCTCTCTTCTTCTTCTTCTTGTTAAGATTACTGTTATCACTTTCTTAATCAGTATTATTGACAAGTAAGTCTTCAGAAAATTACAAGGTTTTTAGTGTGATTCTGCCAGTCCTGAATGATTATCTCTTTCTCTCTCTCTCTCTTCTTCTTCTTCTTCTTCTTCTTCTTCTTCTTCTTCTTCTTCTTCTTCTTCTTCTTCTTCTCCTCCACGTAACTGTTCTTACTCTGTTAATCGGCATTAAATTTATTTTTTTATTTACAAGTAAGTCTTCAGAAAAATACGAGGTTTTTGCGTGACTCTTCTAGTCTTAAATGATTCTCTCTCTCTCTCCCTCTCTCTCTCTCTCTCTCTCTCTCTCTCTCTCTCTCTCTCTCTCTCTCTCTCTCTCTCTCTCTCTCTCTCTCTCTCTCTCATCTTCTTCTTCTTCTTCAGGCAACTGTCATTACTCGGATAATTAGTATTACATTGATGTTTTCATTTACAAGAAAGCGTAAAAAAATAAAAATGATGAATTTGTGTGATTCCTCCAATTGTAAATCTTTTGAAAATGCAATTTACATGTTCGATAATATTTTTTAGTTTTTCGTTATTTTGCCGCTTAGATTAAAACAACTCTTCAAAGTTATTTGAAAAAAGAATTGGTAAATAATGATATAATTTCAACTATAATAGTTCGACATATTTTACCATTTTCTGTCACTGAAATCTGGCTCATGTTATCAGCCATTAAAATCTGACTCGTATTATCAGTCATTGAAATCTGGCTCATGTTATCAGCCATTTCAATCTGTCTCATGTTATGTCATTAAAATCTGGCTCATGTCATCAGCCATTTAAATATCAGTCATTACTATCAGGCTCATGTTATAAGCCATTAAAATCTGGCTTATGTTATCAGCCATTAAAATCTGGCTTATGTTATCAGCCATTAGAATCTGGCTCATGTTATCAGCCATTTAGATATCAGTCATTAATATCTGGCTCATGTTATCAGTCATTAAAATCTGGCTCGTGTTATCAGCCATTAAAATCTGGCTCGTGTTATCAGCCATTAAAATCTGGCTTATGTTATCAGCCATTAAAACCTGGCTCAGATCATCAACCATTTAAATATCAGTCATTAATATCTGGCTCATGTTATCAGCCACTAAAATCTGGCTCATGTTATCAGCCATTATTTAAATATCAGTCATTAATATCTGGCTCATGTTATCATTCATTAAAATCTGGTTCATGTTATCAGTCATTAAAATCTGGCTCATGTTATCAACCATTAATATCTGGCTCATGTCATCAGCCATTTAAATATCAGTCATTGATATCTGGCTCAGGTCATCAGCCATTTAAATCTGGCTCAGGCCATCAGCTATTTATATATCAGTCATTAAAATCTGGTTCATGCCATCAGCCATTTAAATAGCGTCAATGATATCTGGCTCACGTTATCAGCCATTAAAATCTGGCTATTATCATAGTAACCAATTTCGTTACGTCTTCATACGCTTGATTACGTAACACTTTGTTAACCTTAGCAACTGAACCACAAAAAAAACACGAAGTTACGTTTAATAAGAGAAAGAAAAAGAAAAACAAATTAAACATTTTTTGACTGAAAGGATTTAAAAAAAATTTTAATGAAGACTCAGTCGTATTTAAAATTATATGATCGTCAAGGGATTCAAGTTGAAGATGCTTTAATAAGTGCTGAGGTATTTGGAGAGAGAGAGAGAGAGAGAGAGAGAGAGATACTAAATTTTGACCAGAATGGAGGTAGAGACAGATATTTTTTGGCGTATTAATGATTGTAAAGAGAGAGAGAGAGATAATAAATTTTGAATTTTGATCAGAGTGGAGATGATGGCAGATATGTATATTTTTTAATGATTGGAGAGAGAGAGAGAGAGAGAGAGAGAGAGAGAGAGAGAGAGAGAGAGAGAGAAACGGTATATGTCACAGGTGATTCGGGGCATAGCGTGGACATTACCCAAACAGGTATACTGACTGCACTCACCTCACCCTACCGAAGTGAGTCACTTTTTCCCTCGGTTTCCAAGGACGCTGACCAGCCATCCAGCTAGTTAACTCGGCCTTGCACGATGTACACTTCTATGTCAGTGTCCCCTGGCAACAAGTGTTGCAAGAATCCGTTGCAGCATGGCATCTCAACATGAACACTCAGGTGAAATCCCAGTTGAACACTCGGGTACATTGGTTTTTACCGGACGTTGAGTCTGCTACGAGTTTCGAGTCGGTTTTTTTTATTGATTTTTTTTATTATCTTCCTTATTTATTTTTTCAAAGTTGATGGACCGAATTTTTTTTTTTAGAACATTATGGATTATTCTTCAGGGTGATACTGATCTCTCTATAGAATTATCTTAATTTCTTATAGGTCAGTATGGTTTTTAGTTTTCTGAGAAGAAAACTATTGTGCCGGCTTTGTCTGTCCGTCCGCACTTTTTCTGTCCGCCCTCAGATCTTAAAAACTACTGAGGCTAGAGGGCTGCAAATTGGTATATTGATCACCCACCCTTCAATCATCAAACATACCAAAATGCAGCCCTCTAGCCCCGGTAGTTTTTATTTTACTTAAGGTTAAAGTTAGCCATAATCGTGCTTCTGGCAATGATATAGGATAGGCCACCACCGGGGCGTGGTTAAAGTTTCATGGGCCGCGGCTCATACAGCATTATACCGAGCCCACCGAAAGATAGATCTATTTTCGGTGGCCTCGATCATACGCTGTAGCGGCTGTACAGAAAACTCGATTGCGCCGAAGAAACTTCGGCGCATTTTTTGCATGTTTATTTTAGGTGATACGCTTAAAACAACGATAATTACTCTATGGTTCGTAAAGGAATACTGATGGAAGTTAATTTTGGACCACAGAGAGAGAGAGAGAGAGAGAGAGAGAGAGAGAGAGAGAGAGAGAGAGAGAGAGAGCATTTCTGATAATTCGATAAAACGATTATCTTCACTTCTGCCGTCGACAGGCCAGTAATAAAACCCATTTCCACTATTATTATTATTATTATTATTATTATTATTATTATTATTATTATTATTATTATTCAGGAGATGAACGCTATTCAAATGGAACAAGCCCACCACAGGGGCCAAAGGCATGGAATTCAAGCTTCCAAAGAATATTAAGGTGTTCAAAAGAAGGTAATAGGAAATACGGGAAGAAGAGATCACTAAATATATATTCTAAGAAAACGTACTTTGATTTTATGTTTTTAATACCTTAACCCCCTCATCTATCACCTTCACGCCATCTTTGCATACACATTCTGTACACGTATCTGTTTTGTATTGCGTCTGAAATTTTAGATTTTCATTCGCCATGCGTTCTGTTTCAGATATGTGAATATCGGAACGTGTATGATACCCGTAGCTGACTGGAAACTATCAATGATGTATGCTGGGAAGTTTAGGATATATATATATATATATATATATATATATATATATATATATATATATATATATATATATATATATATATATAATTACAGGAAAAACAGATATCTTAATACTGTATTATGTAGTCTGCATAAAGTTTAACATTATTTATGATAATGTAAACCCTAGCATTGTACTTCATTCAAATTCACAACGGATCATTGCACATGCCTCATTGCAAATGCAGATATATTCATGTTCAATTTATCCTCACCCAAGCAGCTATCTATTAGCTGTCTAACTGACAGACGGCGCTTAACCATAATGTGAGAGACGAAGCTTCCGTCTAGCGTACAATATAGATAAGTGCGTGGACCTAATATCTTTATGGGGAGACCTACCATTGAATAAATAAACTGCTTGTCTACAAAGTTGACCACCTTCTACCCTGGTTACCCTGTTGACCAGTGGGTAGAGGGCTCCCTAAAGGGGCACACAAACACACACACATACACACAACACATACACACACTCTCGCACACATACATACATGCTCACGTGCGCACGCGTTCCAAGTCAAGACCTTGGCCGTATAGAACGGTATAAAAGTGGGCCGGGCCTCCCGAAACTTCACAGTACGTCGTCTGTTGACTAAACACACACACACAAGCCACCATGAGGTCTTTGGTAAATATCGTCTCAGAATTTTTTGGTTAGAATACTGGGGCATTTCCTTGAGAAATTCTTTTCTGTATTTCTTAAGAAATTCTCGTCTGCATTTCTTAAGAAATTCTCGTCTGCATTTCTTAAGAAATTCTCGTCTGCATTTCTTAAGAAATTCTTATCTGTATTTCTTAAAAATTTCAGCTTAAACTTCTTGTCTGTGATTTAGTTTTGTATCTGTTCCTATTTGCCTATAGTGTCTACTAACTTAAAGGAAATTCCTCTTTGACGAACTTATGATTAGGTTAGACATTTAATATCTAGAACTCGTTATTTTGGTGTTAATCATCTCATCTGTAATTACCTTTTGATTAACTGTCAAGTCATTTTAATTGGACTGACGCATAAAAGTTTATCAAATAAGGATAGACTCGTTTCGTGTTGAGGCTAAAACCAATGATTATTCGTGTATGCCGGAAAGATAATCAAGAAAATTATTATTGAATTTTAATGAGGTGAAAACTAACTGAATATTAGAGATATGAAAGTTGGTCATTTGAAGTTGATATAACCTTAGGCTATATGGAAAGTGCACGCACTTCCGAGAGAGAGAGAGAGAGAGAGAGAGACGGAGAGAGAAAAAGTTGACCTTTTAAGGTTTAATGTAATCGACTTCTCCGTCCGGTAGCGTAAAGGCGGAATTTGCAAGTCAAGTAGATACGTCCCTTTTTTACGATTGCGACCGAAAGCTATTAAGAATTTCAAGGTCCTGTAAGGTTACCGGGCATAAAATAGTATTTCGTTCGGAAGAGCCCGTTGGCCTATCTGTGTTCTGGGCCAACAGAAAATTAAATTGACCGAAATATGAATACCATCGAGACAAACACCTATTTCAGATTGTCACGTAAGATGTTGTAGAAAATGTCAGTACTCTCGCCATATTTCACATTTATCGTTGTTAAGTCCAAGTATCATTAGTGATTTGAGATCTAAACTTAATATTGATAATAGCTACCGACGTGTTTTTAGATGAGAGCTTGTGTGCTGTTGATTTCAAATTATATTCTGAAAATGTACTTAGTTCCTTCAACTGTAATATTATAGTTTCCGGAATCATATTTTTTCGTCAGAATTCGATGTAGAAAGAAATAAACGAGATTTTTAACTGGAATGCAAAATTACAACGAACAAATCAAGTTAGATAAATGTTAAGCGTGCAGAATATTTATGATTGCAAATGACTTAACGGTTTTATTTAAGTGCTTTTTAATTACTATAATGCTGGCCATTATGTTCTTACCGTAAAGCTTATGTATATTCTTTTATTTACTGAATTTTTAATTAAACTATTTACATAAGCAGAATACAGGCAGGATGAAGTGACTTGACAAGTAGGAAGATAGAGTCAGGAGGTACAAGTACAACTTCTGAAAATCTGCAATACGTTTCAGAATTCAGTGTCAGGCCCATACACTGAACAAAACTTTTTGCTTCTGTACAATTTTCCTTTTCATTTTGTACAGTAAACGGTTTAGATTTTGGCCTTGTAGTCCAACTTGTCCTGTTGTGTGTATGGTAGTTGGAATATATTGCGATTACTGACACACTGCTTGACTTTCCATTTTCAGGTTGTTTTGGCAGTGGTGGGGGTATGCTCAGCCGTCCCTTTCATCCAGGACACCCCAGAAGTAGCTGCTGAGAAAGCTCGGTTTTTCCAGGCGTTCCAGGCTGCTCAGCAAACAGCTGCTCCTCAGCAACACCATAACTTCATACCCCACCAGGCCCACAACACATTCCACCACATGGCTCACCATCACCAGGCCCAGTTCACACCCAAGTGGACAGGACCTGTGGCTGCCACTGTACCTGCTGGAGTCGACGGAACCGTGACCCCTGTCGGTGACACAGCTGACGTCAGTGCTGCCCGCCAGGCCTTCTTCAACGCCTACCAGGCTCAGCTGTCAGCAACTGTAGGAGCTGCCCCAGCATTCCCTCATGCTGTTCCAGCCCACGTTCCAGCCCACACCTTCAACGCAGTGCACGCTGCCCCTGCCCAGCCCAAGTGGACTGGTCCAGTGGCTGCCACAGTTCCTGCTGGTCTTCCAGGCTCTACCAGCCAGGTGGCTGACACCCCTGAAGTCCAGGCAGCAAAGGCCGCCTTCTTCCAGACTTTCCAGAGACAAGTGGCGGCCGCAGCACCCCCAGCTCCCGCTTGGGGATGAGCGAAGAACGTACTGTGATACTTAGGCTAAGTTGCACTTAAAATGTAAATAAAATAAACCATATGTACATTTATGTTAAAAATCATAAAGTTTCATAACAGGTGCCGAATTAAAAAATTAATAAACATTTTCTAAAATGGGTTCTCTTTTTTTTCTGCCTTTTGAATACTTCAGCAGATAGTGGGAAAAAGTAAGTTGTCGTTTATGTTTCTGATGATAATGACAATAATAATAATAATAATAATAATAATAATAATAATAATAATAATAATAATAATAATAATAATAATAATAATGATAACAATAATCATATTTCATTAGGTGCTATAGCAGTTTGAGAGGCATTCTTTTCATGATAAGTTTTATCTATTCTTCTTGATCAGTGAGTGATTCACAGTAGATAGAATAACATAAACCTATTCTGTAAAGTTACTTATAAAAGAAAGAAGAAGCTAAAGTTCTCACCAGTCTCTCTTTGCCTGGCTGAGGTGTGACAAAGGTCGTTGTATCGTTCAATCTGGATTCCAAGTGATAAGAAGATAAAAACCCAGACAAGGATTTGGTTTCAAAAACGTAAGTCGAAATTCCCCATATTTTAGTCTCCCAAAAAGAACTTAGAAAAATCTGTTGACAAAAGTCATCTTCAATTGTTCCTTGTCATTCAAAGTTATTCTATGAAAGAATGAATAGGTCATTTGATGTAGCATTTAACGGCCTATTTACCCTGTTAGGTCATCTCTTCCTCTCTCGTTTTATTGCTGATAATGCACTGATTGTGTTTTGTTAGTGATTGAAACGTATTTGAAAGAATCATGGACTGGCCACACTCCCCCATGAAGCAGTCTAGGAAAAATCAGTCTAGAATTACCATGACAACACAAGCTGGAAAACAAATGAGATGCATCATTTTTTCAGGGAAAAACAAAACAATATTATGGCCATGGAATAAGGAAATGCAGGGAAGCAAATCATAGGAACAATGCGTACAGCCAGATGGCAATGAATAGACATCAATCAAATTTCGACAGATGAAGGACCATATCCCAGTAAGGCCTTGAAGGAGGCGATTTACGGGGTTTTTACAACAGAGCGAAAGCAGGTCATGAAATCTCACATCCACTTGCATCAAAGGCAAGCTATACTTGGCAAAGATTCCAAGAGAACACCCTGCATGCTTAAAGAAGTCCTTCAGAGATCTCGCAGAGTCTCGTCTCTTGAAGAGTTGTGGATGAAGTGTCCTAAAATAAAGCTTTTTTGTTTTGTTTTTGTTTTTGTTAATTCTGAGTGATATTTGCTTGCCAGGTAACTACTGGAAAGTACCTGTAAATAAGAAGAGGCAGATTGATTGCTCAGGACAAGCAGTGGCTTGGAGAAGGCCCTCTACATGGGAGAAAAGGAGAAGAAATTCTCAAAAGAAGGCAAAAACAAAGAAACTCAAGAAGACTCAAAGCCTTATTTGACAGCCCTCAGGCCAAAGGTAGGTGTTTTGTATTTTTCTTTTTGTAAATACTCTTTCACTTCTCATCTGATTACAGAGGTGAGTGTATGTTCTCATTTATTCACTGTCTCGTGTCATATGTCTACTTCCTTCCTCAACCAGCACTATGGAGTTGACACAGGGAGCCTACCAGTTATCTACCTGCCCACCCACTAAGGCAGGGAAGGAGGGCTTTGCCAGACAGACAAAATATGTCCTGAAGGTGCCAAGGTGACCTCAGATGCCCAAAAGCAGCAGTGCGATCAAGTCCTTTTTCTTCCCTTCGAGGGCAACCACCTGACTGCCCACCCTGCTTACACCAAAATCATCTCGTTATTTATACAGTCAGAACTTTCCCTTCTTCATAGACGCTATGCTTGTCTTTGCTTATATATATATTTGTGTGTGTATATATGTATATATATATATATATATATATATATATATATATATATATATATATATATATATATATATATATATATATATATATATATATATATATATATATATATTATATTATATTATATCTATATATATAGACATATTATGCTTTATTTTCATCTTTATTTCCATAGGACTCACTTTCAAGTTTCTTATCTATCTTATGAGGAATACGAGATTTCCATTAATTTTCGGTACGGAAAGATATGTGTATTGCCAATAAAACCATATTTCTGTCCACAATCTATTTGCATTAACGAGCAGGGAACCTATTTGTATTTTCCTGAAAATTCTACGTGAATCCATATGTTACAGTGGCATCATAATCAAATCCCGCGTATGACGTCACTGAATCTTATGTGGAAAAGCTATTGTATTTATATGTTTCTTATAATTTCAGAATATAAAACCTATTTGAAAGTAATACAAAATCTAATTCCTAATACTGCATATCTACATAACATCTGAGATGTAATACAAAGATAAAAATCATGAATCTATACGAGGAATTTTGACATTTCAAAGCTGGCAATACACATAGTCTGAGACTTCGAAGAAGATGACTGAAGACAAACATTTTCGTTATAAAATGTCTTATCAAACTTAAATTTATATTTAATTTAATTATTTATACAATATTTAATTATTATTACCAATCATTTAGGGTGTGGATTGTCTATTTTATCCACGCTTATTTTTTTAAGACTTTAACGATGAGTTGAAAATTACCCTAAATGTAAACAGCAAACATTGGGTGTGTTCTTGAGTCATGTTAAGGCAGCATAAAACGGCTGTAAGATTTAAGTTTCATTAGTTTTTCGATGGGAATAAAATTAGATTCTCAATTACTCCTTCTTATGTTTTTATAATAAATCACACATAATCTGTCATAAATAAGAATCACAGTGACGT
Organism: Macrobrachium rosenbergii; assembly: GCA_039081455.1. Lineage (NCBI taxonomy): Eukaryota > Metazoa > Arthropoda > Malacostraca > Decapoda > Palaemonidae > Macrobrachium > Macrobrachium rosenbergii. The sequence continues at coordinate 20,013,181 of JANJGK010000022.1, read as the reverse complement.
CTGAACGGACAAGAAGACTATGACCCTCCCATAGTGAACGTTGCCAATTTTAAAAGCCATCCTTTAGAATGGAAAGAGATCCATCTAAAAGAATGATTACGGATTTAATAATATTAGACTTATGACATATATAATAATGTAAAATTAATAAGCTGAAATCAACGAAAAGATTTTGTGCTTCAGAAACGAAATTCTTGGAAGAATTGGTGAAAGAATTGTGCAAATTTTATTCTGTTTCATTATTGGAACGCGAGGAAGGATGAGGAACACAAACGCCATGCATGGTCAGAAGTCAAAATAATAACCCAGTTACATGCTCCAAGGCTGGCTTAATCTTAAACAACAACAAAGCAACAATCGGTTGTTGAATTTGTGTGATTTTATGTTAAATTCATGACCAAGACACATTGAAATGCGTTTGCAGGGATGACTGCAACATGAGGAACTCATCCTCAGCTGTCAGGTAAGGGTAATGGTTTTAACAACGTTTTCCTGATCAGTAATAATTATAACAAGTTTAGGCCGTATTTTACTTTAATTATTGCATATTGGCCTTCAAAGACAGTAATTGTTCAAATATTAATGTGCTTTTATCGGTTCTGAATTCGTTTCATCAGCTAATGAGGATGTTTTAAATGAATGGTACTTCCATTGTATCTCTTAGCTAATGCGTATATCAAAAAAATAAATTATTTATATTTTCAGAGACGGGGGACCCTAGTCTTAGCCTAAATCTTACAATAAGGTGGACCACAATGGGAAAATGTAGTGTTTAGGTTGGGGAAAACACAGAATGAATGAGATACACTGACATTCATCCATTGAAAGTTCACATTCAGATTAAGGAAAGTTACGGGGTAGAACTAAACGTTAACTCCGCGTTGGCTATTTCCTTTAAATTTGACTTTTCTTATAGTAATTAGGTTGATTATCAAGAATTTACCGTTATTTTTCCTGTGGACTGTAATTAACCTCAGAACTGATTATGTTTTTGTATGCTGACCATCCTGGAATGCAATCACGCATGCGCAATGTTATAGGGGAACTTTTGGTAAAACGTGGTTTCCTTACCTGGGGGTCCAGGGGCTGGAACCCCCTGGCTAAGTATCACAGCCTGCTAGGTTAGGTTTGGTATGGTATGTTAGGTTAGTATGGTTCCTTTTATAATAGATATCCTTAGTCAATCCCTTCTCGAATATCGCGGAACCGTTCTGTACAGTCCGGGCCGAGCTGTTACATAGAAATACCGTTTAAGGAAATGTAATCAAACTAGCCCAATATCAAGCTCTAGGGTAGAGACTTGGTACCCCAAGTTAGGTTAGGTTAGGTTAATGTATGTTTATCGGTCAGTTGCTAACCAAACGAACAACAGAAATGTTCAAAGCACACATTAAAACATTGGAAACTGATGTTTTCAAGCCTTACACGTGGTAGAAGGTTTAGCTTAAAGCGTAATTTTACCTAAGTCAGACCTGTAAAGTTTGAGAAGTTGGACAGTTTGCTAGGTAAGAAGAGACGAAATGGAATTGATGGAAAGAAACAGCGGTGGATAGATTATTTGCTATATACCACCTACAGTGTGCCACAAAATGCATACTGAGGGTAGTTTTTACTTCTTTTGTGAGTTAAGTTTTGGTAATTCACAGAGGGACGATTCTGGGGAAGTGGACAGCTCTCTTGGATCCATGTGCTTGCCCTCTTTTTTTTTTCCAGAGGTGTGGAACAGAAATATTAATTTCTGGTGTACTAGTAATAGTGTGTTGATTACTAATATCTTCTTCATTCAGAAGGGATAATTCGAATGAAATGCTGTCAGTTAGGTCACTGCTGAGTTGGGATTTTGGGCAAAACTTGCTGGCATGCTAGGCAGTAAGCCTGCCCATGTAAAAGCCTTAGGTACAGTGGCACTTATGTTCCAACTTGTTTTAAGACTTGCATGGCTTAGTTTGGTAGCACCCTTGCCTTTCATTTGAAGGACTTGGGTTCAATCCCAATCCGAATTGGAAATTTGTTCCTGCGTATATGGGTTTTATCTTTGAATTTTTAATTTTGTATTTCATGATCTGCAGCAGAGAAAAGCAGAGTGCTTGAAAGGTGCAGCTGTAGTCATTAAAGCAAGTAGGAGTTGGAGTTCTGTTGCGAGATTCCTTCTGCCAACCAAGTGGCTATGTTTAAGGTTATTCCGTCTGTCAATTTGATTGCCTTCTTCCTTGTTCCAGATGCTATCTATAGTCCCCAAAAAGTGTTTTGGACTTGAATATATTGTGGTTCAGCTTTTCCTTGTGAGTTTTCAGTTTTGGTGAGAATTTTAATGCATTTTAATTTTGTTTTTGTTTAAGGTTACTCAATGACTGGATTTTCATTGATATTCAGATCATATCTGTCACATTGTTAAATTTGTTGTAAATTTGCTGTTTGGGAAAGCATTAAAATTGTTTAGGTTTAGATTATTATATTGTTAATCATGATGTATTCTCCGCATTGATTTTATTTTGGCTGGGTAAAAACTCTTAACTGCTAATGTTGTTGGGCAAAAATATTAGTAGATTGAGTCAAAAGTAAGGGTTTATGTCTACTTTAGCTAATAAATCTGTTAAGTACTAATTGAAAATATTGAAAATTACTTAAATCTTGTATAATCAGTACTAAAAGACCAAATTTGATTTCAGACAAATGCCTGAATAATTATGATGAAAAGGTTGCTGGTCTACCCTTTGACAGGAAGGTTGCTCATCTAAAATTTGAGGTAAGGCTTCTTAAAAGCTTTAAGCTTTTTCTGTGATATTTAAAAATCATTTTTTAAGTTTTTAGATAAATTGTCAGGATCTAGTAAGACAATTTGTTACTGGTGTTCCAATTTGATCAGTTGGGTGATCAAAAACCCACATTAGATAAAAAGCTAGAACAAAAACCCACATTAGATAAAAAGCTAGATAACCTGGTATGTAGCACACCCCCAAACTCACCCCTTGTTGTGGGTGGGATGTACGAAAGGGCAGTACCTAAATCTGGTTCTCACTGCCCTTATGTGGATGCTATCCTTAGTACTGCTTGAGATAACAGCTAGCTTAAGAAGGAAGGTTTTCATAATGTTTATCTGGTCAATTTTTCTCTTGTCCTGTCAAGAGTGAAATTCAGTTGATTATTCAAGTTTTTTGAAAAATAATCTCATAACTTTGATGATTAAGGATGAAGTTGGACAAGTGAAGTCTACCTTCTCATGAGTTCTAAATGCGAGTTAGATTCAGGTCATTCACAGATAAGATTTATGAATTTTGCTGCAATAAAGCTATTAACAGAGGTGTTTGTATGAAAGATTCTATGTGAAAAGTTTGGTTCCACATCAAGGATTTTATTTAGAGTTTCTTTTAATCCATGAAGAGGTTTGATTTTAGATGGTGTTGCCTAGATTAAAGGCTTGGGTTCCAGTAATTATAAAAAGTTTTTCCTCTGGCTGGGGCCTGTACAGGCATGTGAACCAATTTGCAGAAGCCCAGATATATATAGGTTGAAGTGGGCAGCTGACCCAATTATCAGTTGATTGGTAAGAATTGAAAATTGTACCGACATAGTTATTTAATGAACGGAAATTGAGGCTTCTTAGGGAGATGGAAATTCTTGTCTGCCTGAAGCCAAAAGTAAAGAATAAAGGAGGTTGATTTTAAAACTCCAAATAGTTTCAGTTGGGAATGGAAATGAAGGTTGGAAAGGAGTGAAAATGAAATTTATTTGGCCTAAGTACCAGCAGTTTCATTAGGAATATGGACTAAGACATCCAATATTTTTAGGATTACTGTAATAAATTTAATAGCTCTTGTGTGTTGGTGTACAAGAATTCTTGAAGTTGGGAGGTTTACTTTAACTTTTGCCATATCCCTAATCATGAGAGGTTGGTTGTTCTTGGGGCAGAAATGTATAAATTGGTGGCAAATAGGTATTGCCAGGCCCAAGTAATTGTGATAATTATAATAATTCACACACAAAGAATATTTTTAATTTTCTTGATTGAAATTGACACAGAGGAAAGTTTTCATTACAATCCAGTTTTTTATTTCATCATCATTTACTCTTCTTGAGGCCGAGTGGGATTTCAGCAAGACATCTTTATTAAAACAACAGTTGTTCAGGACCAAGCCAAAAGTATACAGTATTTCACATCTAGGCTAGTCTTAGTAATAAGCTGTAGGTCCCGTTGCTAGGTAACCAATTGATTCTTAGCCACAAAGTTAGTCTAATCCTTCGGGCCAGCCCTAGGAGAGCTGTTAATCAGCTCAGTGGTCTGGTTAAACTAAGATATACTTTTTACTTAGTAATACAGGGTTAAGTGTAGGATGTTTGGGGCTTAGTCATACGTATTTGTGTTATTTTTAATACCTTTTAAGTAAAGAGATCTTAATTTTCCATGATATAACTAACTTGTTTCCCATCATTTCAGATTACCCAGGTGGAAACAAAATGAAAACTTCTACGAAACAAGTCAAGATGAAACTAACATCGAAGAAACAAAATCCTATCAAAGAAAGCAAAATGTCAAACATTACCTAGGACATCGGAAGAGTCAACGATTTTAATTTTGTAAATCTTGAAGAGATGTGTAGATTTTAAGTCTGTATTCAGTAGGGGGTATAAGTCAGTTTTCAAAAGAAAGCATTAGCAGATTAACATAACCTTTCAAGCAATGTTTTAGTATCGGGTAGTTCAAGGTATTCAAGAATTCTTATTTTTGATATGTGATGTCCGGTAGTTCGTTGTTCAGTGTTCTGTAATTCAGTCATTATCTGTATCCAGTGTTTTGACTTAGAATCATATTATTGGCCAACGTTCTTCTTATTATGAGACATGACGTCACACCTGGTAAATAGGTAACAGTTCATTACTTACAAGGAATAGTCATGGATAGATAAGTGATGCAGACCATACTAGATATTATGTACCAAAAAAGAGGTAGTATTTATGGCAAAATGATTGGTGTTTCTTGATGGTTTTTCTCTGTTTCTGTAAGATATTGTTGAACTTGCTTTCTTTAAGGTAGGAACTTGGGAGTTAAAGCTTCTCTTAGACTCCTCAAAAGTTACTGAATTGTTTCCAAATTGATTTAGAATGAACCTCATAATAGATTCTAGGCCTTGCATCACTTGTACTAGGCATTACATAGAAACACCTTTCAAGTTCACAGCACAGCTTAGCAACTGCAGAATTGAACACGCATGGCACTGCAGAACCAGTTTTGGACTCTAGCATTTGCAGCAGAAAGCTTGGGTACTTCATATAGTAACGAAGTCCACATACCCTTTGGAAACCCTGTATGCCAAGCTTTGAAGAGCTCTGTCTCTCTCTCTCAATAGACCAAGTGTTCCAGCTAGCTGCCTGATGTCATAAGGATAAAATATATACTAAGGACAAAATTTAATGTATATAATGACAACATGGAACTTCAATGAATATTTGTATTGATCAGAGATGTTTTGCACTAAAGGAATGAGGGGAAACTAGTAAAATTTGTGTAGCCTAATTAACTAGCTTGACGTCATGGGTATCCTTGTACTTGCAAAATCCTGCAGGATAAATCGAAGAAATAAAGGCCATTAAAGAAATAGACAGTCTTTTTATTTAAATTTCCAAAACTAATATTAAGCAGGGGTAGATGGTTCCTTACAATAAAGAATAATTTTTTTTTTTAATCCTTTGGACCCAGCACTGAAATACTCCGAGGAGGAATAATGCCCTCAGCACAGGTTACTATACCCAGCAAATCACAATCAGCTAGAAAGCTGACTCAAAAAGCTGGTTATTAAGCTGACAGCTTGATTGCCAAGATGGGGAAAATCCTTAGAGACTTCCCTAGTGGCCTCCTAAATGAATTCCTGTCTACTACATGATTGGGGATAAAAGCCTTGTTAACTACAGGGAGTCCAAGGGTGTGGGGTAAGGTCACACTATAAGACAAACCACTGATGATGTTGGCTGAGACTTGAGCAAAGCTCCATGTACTGTATAGTCTCATGAAACAAGGCGTGAACATCCCATAGACTTTTTCACCCAGAATTTCCTACTAAAATACATTCCCATATAATTTTTTGAGATCTCTAAACCTGAGAACCTTTTCCATGTCATACATTTAATTTGGTGCTACCTTTGTTAATAGAGTTTACATAACTTTTCATTTCTGTAAGATTTATTTGCCAAATTTGAATACTCATCTACATTCTCCTCAGATGTCTTCCTGAACAAAAGAATTACTGTACAGGAATTTACAACTAAAGACAAAATCAGTTTATTTTATTTCAAATCGCAAGTCATTCTCTAGTCCTTGCTACAACAAAAGCAATTAATTACACCAAGACACACACAGTCACCACAAAAGCAGACAAAGAACATAAATGCCTTATAAATCGTCTTATGGCCCCATGACACCATTCAATGGTAAATGGTCAGAGACGTGCAAGGCTACTGTCCTCCTGCCCCTTTCTTCCTCCCCCAGCAGGGCAGCAGTTTTTGGTTAAAAACTGTCCAAAACTGACACACTTACAAAACTCTCCCTGACTGACATTTTCTGGGTACCAAACTCTCCCAAGTGGACACACTTTTCATGTACAAAACTTTCCCAAACTTGCACAAAATTTTGGGGGACCAAACTCTCCCAAATGGACACACTTTCCGAGTACAAAACTTTTTTAAACTGACACAAACTTTCTGGGTACAAAACTTTCCCAAACTGTTTAACTTTTCTGAATGTAAAACTTACCCATAATGACATACTGATATACTCTTCCTATATGAAATTTTCTGGGCAAAATATTCTCCTAAACTAAAAAAAAAACACTTTGTATGCCAAACCAACATTTTTTCATAAACAAGAAAGACTTCCTCAGTAAAAAAAATATTAACTTTTTAGATGGAAAACCAAGCCTTTCTATCACAAAAATCACAAACAAAATTTTCCTTAAGGCTTTCTATACAAACACCTTGCTAATATTGACACAATTTCTTGGAGATAAATTTCAACAAAAAACAACAAATCTAGGAATAAAACTATCCTAAACTAACACTCTTTCTAGACGAAAGACAATACTCTACAAGAAAGCCTTTCTAGGTAAGAAAACTAAATCCACAAATTTTCAGATTTTTAAGCCAATAAACTATTGAGTTACAAGATTTCTGAGCACACACCTCACAAGCTACAAGACATCCTAGGCCAAAATTACATGAATAGACTTTCGAAGGATAACACACAAGCTTACAGGCACCAAAATAAACGTGCTAACAAACTAACAGGTTTTCTTGGCAAAGAAGAAACTGACAAACTAACAGGTTTTCTTGGCAAAGAAGGAACTGACAAACTAACAGGTTTTCTTGGCAAAGAAGAAACTAACAAATTATTTGGAAACAACATAAAACTAACGGACTTTCTAGGACGAGAAAAAAAAACTAAAACTAAATAAACAGAAGTCATATACAAGAAAGAACTCCTCAACTAAACAGATTTCCTATCCAAAACAATTATGACCTAACAAACCTTTTCAGGAAAATTATAACAAACCAACAAACCTCCTTCCTGAAGAAAAAAACAGTCATACAGAATTTCCAGAGTAACAGACTTCCTAAACCACAAAACTTATCAACAACCAAAACACTCCTGAATACAAAGATATAAAAAAACCAAAGACCTTCTGAAGGGAGAGTATTATGAAGAAACAGACTTCCTCATAGTCTAAGTATCACAATTTAACAGATTTTTCAAAAGTAAAAGATCACTATGATGACAAACTTCTTCAATGCAAAAGTGTCTTAACAAACTTTCTGAACGCAAAGTATTTTAAGAAACTTTCAGAAATGTGAAAGTATCACAGGTGAACAGATTTCATGAACTATAAAAGTATCATCAACCAGCAGACAATTTGAATACAAACTACCATATTATAACATACTTTCTAAATTTGAATCAAGACCAAAAACCTCCTAAATCCCAATCAATCACTATCAAATGATTTCTGAATCCTGGACTTGCTTCAAACAATGGTTTACATATCCTGTGTTGTAAACTTTACATCCTGCATTCCGATGACATAAATCATTATGAATCTTGGCTCAACCATCGACACTACCCAGATTGACCAAGCTTTTTGTGGGTTTTATTTGCAACAAGTTAAACCCTTAGTTATAAAAGTGTCCTAAAAATCAAGGCAATTTTCTCACTCCCTTAAATGAAAAGGAAAATCACTGTTCTAAGAATCAGCCTTGGCATTCAACAATCTGGATATTTAACAGAACCATTAGGCTCCCATCATGCCTTCTAATATGGTGTCTGGTGATAGTACAATATTCTTTTCAATACATAAAACAATTCAGTATTACTTATTAACTTACTAGACGTGTCAAACACCCATACAAAATCCTCATACATTCATTTCTAGACACCCAATTTTACCTAATTACTGACAGTGTTATAAATTTTTAGGGTTTCTCACACATCCTCTAAAAAATGGCCATTACGGTATTTTTCCCTTCATGTCAAGTACACGAATGGGTGTTAGCCTAACATGAAAAGGCATATAAGTCCCAGGCAAGTACCCCCTTTTGAAATGACTGGGATGTGCCTGAAATATAATTAAAAGTTTTGTTGTGCTTGACAAAAGGATAACTTTTCACTTTCTAAATTTTCTGAAACACTTAACTTATACCTTTTAAGACATCTGATGGAATATAGATCATATTAAACACATAAAAATAATCTGTGAAACAGATTCGAGTAAGCTACCATTAAAAAAGTAAGTATGTGATATGGTTAATTAAATGCAACATCAGCAAAATGACACATTCTGCAAAAGAAAATACGCTTTCAAATTTTAGTACATGATGCTCTGCAAGTTAAAACTGACATAAAATTGGCCAGGAAATAGTAATTTAAAGAATGGAATCTAATACATAATTGACTTCTAAAGTGAAATGTGACAACTCAGAATAAAAATTTCCAGTGTGACAGTTTTTAAAAATAATTATGGAATTTGAAGTCATTCATATCAAGTATTTGTACACAACTATATAAAAGTATTTTTAGTTAATATATAAAAATCTCTGGAACGCATATCAAATTACCCTGTTTACAAATATTTACAATCACAATTCATCCTACCCACAGACCTCTAAGGTATGAATTCTGTCCGCTATATTATAAAATGGCTAAAACATCTGACAAAATATGAAACGTAACCACTTTAGTCTTTGGCTCAGCATTTCCAATTTTCTACAAGACGAAATAAAAGAAAATTTCTTTAACAAGATGCTGGAGAAAATTCCTCATGAAATTTTCAAAGTAAAACAAACACAAAATGATGAAATGTATGAACACTGTAGTACTTATTATTCACAAAAAATTGAACCAGGGATTTTCTTTGGCCATTATAAATCGGTTTGATACAAAATTCTGGAAGTTAAATCTACAGGCTCACCACCTTAGATCATGACACTACATATCAAGTGAGCATTTGCTCCAGTACAAATACAGCCATAAACTAAGGCTTGTCTTAGTAGTAACCTTACCACAGACTCCTTGGACTACCTGCAAGTAAAAGGCATTTTTTTTTTACATTCGAGTGTCTAACATCTTCAATCATGAAAGAGAAAATGGAAATATACCTGGGAAACCACAAAGGAATTCTTTGAGGAGTTTTTCCCACTGGCAATCAGCTGTCAACTTAGAAAACAGCTCATTGAACTGGCTTCATAGCTGACTATGACTGCCTGGGTACAATACCTTCTGCTGAGGACACTCCCTCCTTGAGGTACTGCAATGCTGACTCCAAGAGGGTCCTTTATTTCAACTTCCCAATTTTCTATAGTGTATAAAAATGAGGGCTTCTGTACTTCAGCTTATGTCATTTAATAATGAACAATAATTCATCAAGCTTTCTTCAAACTATCCAAGTTTACAGATTACAATTTAAAGACACTGCTCTGGTTCTCACTTTGTCCTCAGTATTAAAAACAAAAGCCATACATTCTCAAGAATTATGACAAGATGAAACTCAACTTAAATCTGGGCACAAAACAATAATTGCTCAGAATTTATGACACGAAAATCGTACAGTTCACTTAAGAATACGGTGACGAATACAAATAATTTTATACCAAAAAATTTACCAAAATATTACACCTTGAAAAATAAGATCCAAAGCTCTGTGATCATGGAACAACTGGACAGCTGAGAATGTCAAATGTGAGGTTGTTAAGAGTTACAACAAAAGCACCTTAATTGTGTATAGGCTATATAGGGGGCTTCAGGAAGTCTTCAGTAATGTACATGTGAAATAATGCTTCAGAGAAACACATAGAGACTTCAGCAAAGCACAAAGTGCACAAGGCTGCTCCAGATATGCAAGAGAGGATTCTTCAAAGTGCGTTAACATGTTTTTTGCCCAGACCACTGAGTTAACATTCTTTACCCTCATATGGCTGACTCATAATGTTCTTAAGTGATTATACTGAATTTTATTAGATGTATTGGAATTTTCTACAAACTTAACATTATACAAAGCTGAAAATGTTAAAGATGCGGACAAATTTTCTTTCAAGGAAGGAGAGAGAGAGAGAGAGAGAGAGAGAGAGAGAGAGAGAGAGAGAGAGAGAGAGAGAGAGAGAGAGAGAGAGAGAGAGAGAGAGATGCCCTTGAATGACTAAAGTGTCTAGAAGTTCACAAGGAAAGAAAATACAGTAAAAATGGAAGAGAAAGAGGGTTCCAGAAAGAGACAACTCCTAGATTATTTATACTTATTCAGAAAAATCTATCAAACATTGTTTTTATTGCTAACAAGGCTGTAAAGGATTATCACTACTTGATTACTGCAGATTCTGGCCTATGGAGACAATTTGTATAGTTCTTTTCTTAAGATTCAAAACTTCTCAAACCCTGATAGTAAAGGCTATATGGTATAACTAGGGAGTGACAAATTGTTACTATACTATCATGGAACTACTTTTGGAGCCATTAGTTTACCTCACTTTTATTCTTGCTTTTCTTTGGCCATAAAACTACTAAAATGAGAACTGAGCCAAAAGCTGAAATACAGAAGTCCTTGACAAAATCAATGTACAATTTGGTATTACAATAGTTGTCCCATTACTCAAATTCCAAACTAATATTTTAAACAATAACAATTTACTGAATCTTGACTTGAATCATATTAATGAAATTTAACAAGAATTGTATGAAACATGTTGACACTCAATGGAAAACAAATATGATTTGGACTTTCAACCTTGAAAAAAAATATCTCCACATATTAAGACACTGTAGCATCACGAAGCACTATTTTCATGGCAAATTCTGTTTAAATTGACATCATGAAATCACTTGAAACATGTAACAAGTTCTCGATTTGTTAACAAGTTTGCAGAAAAGTAATACACTAAATTCTAAAATATTTCTTATCCAGGAGTGTAAACATGTCAATAACTCAGTCAGTGATATCCTTCCTGTATCAAACCAAACCTCTAAATATCACAAAACGTAAGACTACCTGATACTGTAGTATATATAAAAAGATCTACGTAATTCCTGAATGCACTGGATTACTTATTATTAAAAGTTACTTGAAAAGTTATGTTAATTTGCTCTGAATTTCTTTTAAGAACTATGTATCATATTTTGACCCATATTGAGCTACCTCATATACCATAAGTCCTGAAGATATTAGGAACCTGATATGAGAATATACAATGCTGAACTAAACTGACCTCTGTCAAAGGGAACTGTTACGACCAGGCAAACAAACATTGCACAATGCTAGAAAATAAACCCTATGCTAATTTTAACAGCAAAATAGAGGAATATTATCGCTATAACCCAGCACATAGACTAATACATACATTGGTGACAGTTTTACAAAACAATCCAAATCTGAAGAAATGTTGCTTTTCCACTGCCAACTCTTTTGGTGTTCAACGTAACATTTGATATTCTGCTTTAACAAATAAGACTTTGTTTCTTTGAGATTTAGTTTCATTATGTTTCCACTTGGATAATCTGAAATGATGAGAACCAAGTTAGTTACATCGCACAAAATTTTTGATAATTTTGCTTAAAAGTTATTAAAACAACGACAAAATGGTATGCCTAGGCCTCAAGCATCCTCTACTTAGGCCCTTATTACTGAGAGGGGCACAGATATGACAGGTAATTTTGGCTTAATGTTGAATGCTTGCTCTATTTCAGTATGGACATCCTAAGAAAATCCCACTGTCTCAAAAAGAGTAACCATTACTGGACTCAAAAACTGGATCTTGACGAAAAAGCTGGCAAGAGCTCCTTTGCGTAAATATCAATCAACAAAATTAAAAATGTAATTCTATATCTGTGTGAATTATTACTACTCATTTTACTTGGGCCTGGCAATTTCCTATTTAAGACCACTCCAATAATTCCCCAGATTGTCATCAAAATTCCTGGTATGTGCTAAAATTTGAGTAAATTCATTCAGTGTTTTCCACTGTTGACTCCTCTGGTTTTCTATGTAATATTTGACATTCTGTTTTTCCAAACAGGACTTTGTTTCTTTGAAGTTAGTTTCATTGTGTTTCTTCTTGGGTAATCTGAAATGATGAGAAACAAGTTAGTTACATCAAGAAAAAGTAAGATTTTTTGCTTAAATGGTAAAACAAAGACAAATACAGTAGCCATGACCAGGACTCATTCAGCCTGCATGTAGGCCCCTATTACTAAGGGGGACATAGATGTGAAATGTACTTTTGGCTCAGTGTTGAACGTCCGTTGTTTTAAAAAGGACATCTTACTGAAATCCCATTCAGTCTCAGAAAGAATAACTGTTAATGAACTCAAAAACTGGATTGTAATTAAAAATTTACTCAAAAACTAGCAGGAACTCTAAGTCAGTTTCAATCAACAAAATTAAAAATGTAATTCTGTATCTGTAGAATTATTATCATTATTACTTGGGCCTGGCTATAAACTTCCTAAGACTATTTTTATAATTTCATAATTTCAGTTATAATTCCTAGTACCAACGTTGGATAAAACTCATCGCCTGTTATTATTACCCTCTATGATTTGTCTTATACTCTTTGAGCAGAGTAATCTCTCGTTTGGCTAAATCATATGAAGAGAGGGAACTCTCTCTCTCTCACTCTCTAAACTAAAACAAAACCCTCAATATCAGAGAAATGGCAATAACAGGTTAACGTAGTCCTGCTGAACTTCGAGAATCCTTGTACATAACAACGCCAAAACTTTCAGTTTATTAATCACAAAAATACTGGCTTCCCTAGTTCATATTCCTAATGCAATAATTTTCATTTGCATTCCTTTCCAACCTTCATATCCATTTGTAATCAAACTATTTTTAGTTTCCCCACACAACCAACATCCTTAATTGTCAACTTTTGGTTCCTTCAACAAAAGAATTTCTATCTCCCTAAAAGGTGCCTACAGTGCAACATGTATGGTGTTAAGTCTAAGGGTCAGGAAGCAGTTCAACTGCAACCTAAATCATCAGTTATGAAAATCACCCACAAAAGGAGGATGTCTTTTACTATCAATCTGGGGGTGTGCTACATACCAGAAGGTCGTCTAGCTTTTTATCTAATGTGGGTTCATGATACTCCCATTGATCAAATCAGAACACCGGTAACATATTGTTCTATTAGGTCCTAAAATGTCAATTTAGGACTGCACTTTTGGAAGCTGAGACAATGAGTATTTTACTTAAACCTCAATACAATTAATAGAGTTTTTCAGATTTTAATAACGTTTATAATTAAATAGCAAAAATTAAACTACTACACAAGTCCTTAAACATGTTGCCATCAGTATCTAATCATGGAATTTAAAACCTAATTTTTTTTTATCACTGAAAAGCTGCATCCTAGTGGTCAAGAGGACAATTCTGGAATATCCCTGGAACAAGGATCCAATGGGGGGGGGGAGACAAGACATAAACAGGAGCTGTCAATTTCTCCAAAATTCTCCCTCCATGAATTACCAAGCACTCTTCCACAAGACTCAACCCACAGGTACATTTTGTGGCACATTGTAGGCGGTATATATATAGCAAAGTGTCTGTTCAGTGCCGTGTCTTTTTTATCTGTTCCCTTTGGTCTCTTCCAACCTAGCTAACTGTCCAACTCCTTAAACTTTACACTGATCCAAATTATGCCTGTAATTTATGGATATATCTAGAGCCTAAGAATGTGACTCCACCATGACAAACTTATCATAATCAATACTCATACCAAAAATTCTGTTATAATATTCTTCTTACCTGAAATTCCAGAGGGCATGAGTCCTCGCCCTGAAAACGGGTGTTAGTCTTGTCTGCTTAAGTCATCTGTTTCGGGTCCACCCCTCATGCTGCAATCATCTCTGCAAAAAGCATTTCAAACTATTATCTTGGTCATGATTTCACGACCAAATCACACAAATTCAACATCTGACTTACTTTCCTTTCTCACGACACAAAACTTTTGCGAATGTGCCACAAAGTTTTTGATATGACACCTTGATTGTGGCTTTAGTTACTGTAGGTATTATGTCACTTTGAATCATGGGCGTTCTATTCCTAGTGCACAATCTTGCTTTAAGATACTGATAAGAGTGAAAGAACAAAATTACAACAAATGGGGAATGACAACACTAACAGGGTCTTACTCTCACTGTTCAAAAACCATGATTATGTAGGAGAGGCTATGCAGGCTAAGGGGTCCAGGTTCTACACCCCTCCTCAATTCAACAAAGGTCACCATGTCCATGGCAAGGTGATGTTAGGTGAGGATGTACTCATATTGTGGACATTCATTTCTTGTATTCCTCCACGGTTTATCCTGGCCAAAAAACAGAATGAGTGAGTTTTACGCTGAGCTACAATCTTATATATACAACACTACACGTTTCCTTCATTAACTCGGTAAAGATGTGAAGGCAAAAATTGAGACAATTTCCAACGTCAAAATACAAACGCTCATATGCACTCACACACACACACACACACATCCTCTCTCTCTCTCTTTTTGTTAAGCTTAAGACCCTTTTGTAATGACACTGTAACTTACATCATTTCAATAATATGCAGAAACAATTTGAATGCCATGAGTTGCTACGAAGAGTATGTAGCCCTATTTACCACACATTTTGTATTTTTTGGGGGGTCAATTTAGATTGCCATGCCATACTGGAATTCTTGGGTAGAACAACACTTGACTTACCAGAAATAATTTCAATTATCAAGGAACAATGGGCTAAGGGCCAATTTGGTGGCAAACGAGCGCAGCCTTAACATAGGTTACTTTACAAAGTTCCATCAAAGAAAGAAGAGGCTAGAATACCATAATTTAGTGACTCCTTTGTTATATAAGACATTACTTGATGTTGGACTCGCACATTAAAAGACAGGGGAAGGCCCTATGGCCTCCATATTGCCTTAGACATTTAAAAAAAATACAGAAAAAACTCGACGGCAACTGAAGCACTATGATTACTGCAAAAAAAGCTGCATGCACAGGATAGCCTAGTTCATCTCTATATTACCTCTGGGGATCAGCTTCCGACCTAAAAAAAGGAACCTCGGAACGCTATGACCTTGGAAAGCCCACACACACACATATACATATACACGACACTTACCCTTCTTCAACACACCTGAAGGATACCTCTGACAGATCCCTCACTTGATGAATATTCAGACACTTTTTTTCCACAGTTCTTTCACTAAATCTTGAAAGAATTTCGTTCTTGACGAAGAATATCTTTTCAGTAGCTTAAGTTTATCACTTTTACATCATTACACAAGTCGTAAGTCTGATATTTTACAATTTGTAATCCTTTTAGATCGTCCTTTCCATTCCGTCAGGAGGGTTTTTGTGAATGGCAACGTTCACTATCCACATGGGAAGTAAGTTTTCTTGTCCTTTCTAATGTCACTGTAGTTCTTATTTGCATCAAAATGTATTTAATTTGATACATAATTTCTTCTAAAGTGATATTCAAAGTCAGGGATAAAAGTGTCAGCGAAATATTTAAAGTAATTTAAAAAGACTGTTTTGTGTTTGGATTGTTCAGTTAAAGAACACAATATTTACTGTTTACATGTGAAGCGATTTTTGTACAAAATTTAAAGTCATATAAAAACAAAGCTTGAGCAAAAAATTCAATTCATACACAATATAACTGAATAAAATAATATTAAATGGTATAGATACTTTAATTTGAGACAAATAAAAAATTTTTATGCTATTTTAATTCGAAAAAATTGCTAAGATTTGTCTCCAAAGAGGTTCCAACTTTTGTGTATTGCCAGCATTGATGTATTAAAGTTCCTCATATAGATATATGATTTTCATCCATATCTCACATCTGAGAAATAAAAAAATATTATATTTTGAATAATTTAAATACTTATAAAGTATCTTTAATAACAGTATATTTTTATATGAAAATAAAATATAAATACAATAGTTTTTCTAATAATGTTTCAATGACGTCATAAGGAAGTCTAGCTATGACGTCGCTTACTGAATACTTCTGTATTCTTTGGAAGTTTGATTAAAGCAAGCACGTCTTGAATAATAATAATAATAATAATAATAATAATAATAATAATAATAATAATAATAATAATAATACTCATGGTAGCATCAGTCTTGAAATGGAGAAACAAATCCACAGTTATGTATGGGTACAAATATATTTGTTAGCTACGGGCAGACGCAGTATGAGACCAGATTTTTTCTCTATATTTTGACCCATTTTTATCGCTATTTCGGCCTGTAAATCTCTCTCCTATTTGACTCAGATTTCGTTGGTTGGTTTCAGTTAACCTGGCTTTACCCAGCACGGACCCTTGCCCTAGAACGTGCCCGTAACTGGCCAGGTCGGAAAGGGAGCAGGAAAAGTGGTATGGACCTCTCAATTCCGGACTCGACCAACGCAGCCGACGACCCGAGGGATCAATACTTGACCTCTACTTTCTATTTCCCGCTTGTGGCTGCCGCCACTACTATACGCTCCAGTGCCCTTCCAATGCCACGGTTGTTTGTTTACGCCCAATCTCGTGTCTCTCTCTTTCGCCATCAAATATAAATGATCTTTTTAATTTATTTTTTTTTTGCTCTCAGAGGACTCAGGTCTTAGGCAATTTTTGTATCCCCACAAGGACAGTGGTATATCTGCTATAATTAAGTTAGTTTTTTATGATTTTTATGATTTAAAAGTATTATTAACAGTCCAATCGAATGGTTATCATATAATAATAATAATAATAATAATAATAATAATAATAATAATAATAATAATAATAATAATAATAACAATAATACTAATAATAATAATATTGTTATTCTGTCCTCTATTTCTCTTCAATTTGACCCGTTTTTGTTGCCCTAATGGATGTATTTACATTCACACCACTGTAGATTTCTTCACTAATAATAATAATAATAATAATAATAATAATAATAATAATAATAAACAGACTCACACAGATACCACAAGGCTGGAGGCATCACCGGGCTCCCATCCGGAAATCGGCAGGGCTCCATTAATCCTGGGCAGGGCGTCGTGACCTTTGCCCGGGCCCGTTTCTAGTGGAACATTCAGAGCATAACTCCATAACTACAACAAACCTGCTCTGCCAAGTTTCAATTGCTCGGGGCCACAGACCTTGAGGTGTTGAACCCACCTGGGCCCAATTGGACGGTATATAAGGGAGCCAGCGGTCTTGGAATGGCACAGTACGTAGTCCGCGACTCCTCTCAGAAGCTGCATCATGAAGACTTTGGTAAAGATTCTTTAGCTTCTATGGGTGGTGGAAGGCGGTTTGGATTCTGGGTTCTCTCTCTTTCTCTCTTTCTCTGTCTCTCTGTCTCTCTCTCTCTCTCTCTCTGTCATCTTGTTTCATTCGTATTTCACCTCGACCTTTCGAGCTCTCTCTCTCATTTCCCATTTCATTCGTATTTCACCTTAACCTGACAGATTCTCTCTCTCTCTCTCTCTCTCTCTCTCTCTCTCTCTCTCTCTCTCTCTCTCTCTTTATTTCCTGTTTCATTCGTATTTCACCGTAACCTGACAGTTTCTCTCTCTCTCTCTCTCTTCTTTCATTTCCTGTTTCATTTGTATTTCATCTCTCTCTCTCTCTCTCTCTCTCTCTCTCTCTCTCTCTCTCTCTCTCTCTCTCTCTCTCTCTCTCTCTCATTTTCTATTTCATTCATATTTCACCTAAACCTGGCTGCTGCTGCTTCTTCTTCTTCTTCTTCTTCTTCTTCTTCTTCTTCTTCTCTCTCTCTGTCTCTCTCTCTCTCTCTCTCTCTCTCTTCCTTCATTTCCTGTTTCATTTGTATTTCATCTCAACCTTTCAGTCTCTCTGTCTCTCTCTCTCTCTCTCTCCCTCTTTATTTCCTGACAGATTCTCTCTCTCTCTCTTCTTTCATTTCCTGTTTCATTTGTATTTCATCTCAACCTCTCTCTCTCTCTCTCTCTCTCTCTCTCTCTCTCTCTCTCTCTCTCTCTCTCTCTCTCTCTCTCATTTTCTATTTCATTCATATTTCACCTAAACCTGGCTTCTCTGTCTCTCTCTGTCTCTCTCTCTCTCTCTCTCATTTTCTGTTTCATTCGTATTTCACTTCAGCCTTACAGCATCTCTCTATCATTTCCCGTTTCATTTACATTTCATACCAGCGTTACTGGCTCTTCTGTCTCTCTGTCTCTGTCTGTCTGTCTGTCTGTCTCTCTCCTCTCCCATTTTCTATTTCATTCATGTTTCACCTAAACCTGGCAGCTTCTCTCTCTCTCTCTCTCTCTCATTAAATTTTCTTGGAATTTCATCTCAGATGTACGATGTAAAAGTCAACAGATTTCTGTTCACTTTTACATCAAAGGCTTGTTTTCAAGGCAGAAACTTGCCTTCCAAAATTGTAAATGTTAAAATAGCGTTCTTCATCCACGCTTCCAAAACCTAAAGATAAGTGTTTATATTGTTTTTTTCAAAAAGTAATTTGAATGAAAATCAGTGGAGAGTGAACAATGAATTCTGATTGTTGTGTGTAGATTTCGGAGAATTCAATGGGTCCCAGTCTCTCGCCAACCGGATATTGAATATACTTGAGGGTTCTGATAACTTCAGGCCTTCCTGTAAGTGTTTTCAATCAATAAGTCTCTTCGGTGATACACGTCTAAGGTAACCACAGTTTATACTACGAGAATAGACCTTTCGGTGGTAAGAGAATATCTGCCTGGAACATCTTGAAACGCTCACAGTAGCCTTCAGACGGAAAGTGGTGACTTTGTTTGGGAATGTTTACAGCTGTTAAGTGACTGTCATTATTCAAGATATGGCACTGAAGTTATGGTATTTCTAGCTTATCAGAAGTTTGGACATTGAACCCTTTTTCAGATGACAGAGGCCAGTTTTGATGCTGGAGCATTATCACACCGTTTGTGATAACATATTTCTGAATGAACAAGGACCCTGTAAAAAACATTGAAGAGGGACACACAATCAGACTAGTATTGTCCTCTTTCCTCCATGTTCTCACAAAATGCTAACCAAACGAACGTTTTATTCACAGGTTGTTTTGGCAGTGGTGGGCGTATGCTCAGCCGTCCCTTTCATCCAGGACACCCCTGAGGTAGCTGCTGAGAAAGCTCGGTTTTTCCAGGCGTTCCAGGCTGCTCAGCAAGCTGCTACCCCTCAGCATCATAACTTCATACCCCACCAGGCCCACAACCCAGTACATCACGTGACTCATCACCACCAGGCCCACATCCCAGTCCATCACATGGCTCACCACCACCACCAGGCCCAGTTCACACCCAAGTGGACCGGACCTGTGGCTGCCACTGTGCCTGCTGGAGTCGACGGAACCGTGACCCCTGTCGGTGACACAGCTGACGTCAGTGCTGCCCGCCAGGCCTTCTTCAACGCCTACCAGGCCCAGCTGTCAGCAACTGTAGGAGCTGCCCCAGCATTCCCTCATGCTGTTCCAGCCCACGCCCCAGCATTCCCTCATGCTGTTCCAGCCCATGTTCCAGCTCACACCTTCAACGCTGTGCACGCTGCTCCTGTCCAGCCCAAGTGGACTGGTCCAGTAGCTGCCACAGTTCCTGCTGGTCTTCCAGGCTCTACCAGCCAGGTGGCTGACACCCCTGAAGTCCAGGCAGCAAAGGCCGCCTTCTTCCAGACTTTCCAGAGACAGGTGGCGGCCGCAGCACCCGCAGCTCCTGTCTGGGGATAAATGAACGTACTGTGATACTTAGGTTAAGTTGCACGTAAAATGTAAATAAAGTAAACCATATGTACATTTATGTTAAAAAACACAAATTTCCATAACAGGTACCGAACTAAAATATAAAAAAACGAGTCCGATTTTTTGTTTCTTTTCTATTACATAGGCTTTCCCGGTTTGTCTGTAATACAGGTCAGTAATCCAAGTGATTACGACAATACTATTTATGTTACTTTAATATTGTTTAGAGTGTATAATTTGGAAGTGCTAGGCGGGAACTAAAAAGGAAGAACTAGAATGAATGAATTCATTGGGTGGATAAAATACTGGAACAGGGAAGGGAAACAACCCAGTATGCCCAAAGACTTCTGAAGCACTGCTGACGCAGCCAAATATGGACCATAGAAAGAAGGGAAACAGAAGTCTCTTTTGAGACTTAGTAAATTCATCTGAAGGGACGCCATCAACTTCCTGATTTTTTATAGTTTCTGCTCTATGACTTAGCAATTATTTTTTCTTAGAAATCTTACTCTAAGGGAAGAAAAGTTCGATGTGTTGTGGATTCCCTGAGTGTTACATCTTTTCTGTGATCTTCAGAAAGGGCATTTCTTTGTAGTGGTGATTGAGATATTAAACGATCTGTAAAAACACATAATGCTATTTTTCAGAAGGCTGAAGATTGCCACCTCAGTCTCTTAGCTCATTTAGGCTGCTGAACCAACTGATTCAGTCATACTTGCACAAAAGAGATACAGATTTTGAAGTAGAGGAGTAGCAAATAGCCTTTGTCAATGAGTCAATTTTATTTCTAGGATTTTATACAAAATGCATTCATAAAAGTCAGACATATCTTATAACAGCAGGAATGACGTGTTGGTAGCATATCTGTGGAGTCAGTCAAGGGGCCCGCAATCCTTCATTTAGTTGGACACAGCATCCAGCTGCCTCTGGTACGCCTTCTGGAAAGCATACTTGGCATCCAGCACTTCCTGAGTGTAAGGAACCTGTCCGGGAGAGCCTGGAAGGCCAGCAGGTACTGAGGAGGCGAATGGTCCAGGCCATCTTGGTTGCTGTTCATATGTTGCTGCAGGAACAACTTTCGCCACATATGCAGGGTCAGAATTTGCTTTGTATGCTGGGTCAGCCTTTGCTCTGAATTCAGCGACATATACAGGGGATTTTGAATAACCGTGGCTTGCTAAATATGCAGGATCAGTCTTTGCTCTGTATGTAGCTGATGTTTGAGGAACAGCCTGGAGCTCATATTTATGTGCTGTTTGAGGATCGTCCTTGACTACGTATGTCCCTGATGTTGTTGGAACAGCCTTATACAGATATTTATTTGATGTTTGAGGATCAGTCTTTACGACGTATTTAGCTGATCCTGCAGAATAAGGCATTGCTGCATATTCAGCTGCAGTTGCTGGATCAGGCTTATACAGATATTTAGAGGATGTTGCAGGATCAGTCTTCAGTAAATACTTAACTGATGTTTCAGAACCAGATCTGTATTCAGGTGATGCTGCAGGAACAGCCTTATACAAATATCTATTTGATGTTGCAGTATCAGTCTTTAGCACATACTTAGCTGATGTTGCAGGGTCAGTCTTGAGCACATATGAAGCTGATTCTGCAGGAGCAGCCCTTGCAGAATATGGAGCTGAACCTTTGGTGGCCTCAACTTGTGCTTTGTAGGCTCTGAAGAACTCATCAGTAGCAGCCTTGACTTCGGCAGTGTCACTGACGGGCGTGACCCCTCCATCAACGCCGGCAGGCACAGTGGCAGCGAAGGGTCCTCTGTATGGTTCTGTGTACTTGCTGGAGGCAGCAGCTTGTTTGGCAGCTCGGAAAGCTTCGAAGAAGCGAGCTCTCTCGGCTTCCACTTCTGGGGTGAACTGGGCGGAAGCCAGGCACACGCCAAACACAGCCAGAACCACCTGAGAGAAGAAACAATGACATGTTCTTACTTTATATGAAGAAGAGATGACACAGATGCTGCAAACAGTTCACTGTTATTGGAGACCTTTATTTAAAGAGAATATTTTATATTTTGCACTAATGAACATTCTGATGGTTTTAAACATTACTTCGTACTATCTTACTGACCAAAAAGGGTCCACAATTTCACTGTCATGTTACGAGAGATTTCTTGACCAGAGATGAGGTTAAACTATAGACAACAAAGGCAGAAGCAGAATTAAGATTCTTTCAAAACTTAAAAGTCCTTTACCAGAGTCCTCATGTTGATGATGAGCTGATGCCAGGCAGAAACTACGAACACTCAACGCGATCTTGTCCCTTTTATACGAATTCGGACGGCCCAAGGAACAACTATGTCAGCCCAAAGCATTCTGGTTTGCAAATTTTGTTAACGGTAGTGTCTCCACTGGTTTTTTATTTATTATTTTAATGTGATATTTTGTCCTTTACTTCGAAGGGAAGCGAGGTTGAACACTTAAAAAATGTGGAATAGTTGATAATATGGAGTGAAATCTCCCGTAATGAGGAAGAATTTAAGCATCCTGTGAAGAAAATATTTGACCAAAATTTGCATCTCAACTCCTGGACATAAAATGGCCAGAATTGGCAAAAGGCAAACATCAAGAACTGGAATGAAAGAGACAAGTGAGAAGGGACACAGTATCATTTATCATCTTATCAGTGAAACCTGATAACACCAAGACTGATGAGAAATTTTATGAAAAAAACCTTAGGATGGTAATGCCAAAGAAATTTGTAATGCAAAAGCAAATCGTTATCTTTCACATTTCAGGTCCTTTGGAAACGATGAGAGAGAGAGAGAGAGAGAGAGAGAGAGAGAGAGAGAGAGAGAGAGAGAGAGAGAGAGTTGGATACATTGGGAGCAGTAGGAAGAAAGCTAAAATCGTATGCATTCAGAGAGAGAGAGAGAGAGAGAGAGAAACATATATCTAGACACAGGGGTCACTAACCAAGCCTTTCAACCCAACATAAATCGTACTTGAGATCAATAAGCTACTTTTTCGACCTCGTCTCGTAAAACCTCACTTAAAATAGAACACATTTGCATAACAACTCCCCGAGTCTAAAAGGAATGAATGAATTTACCTTTAGTTGAGAGTTTAAAACATTCATGTCGTCATTGAACGGGTCTCGAAAAATTAGGATAAATTTGATTCCATAAGCTAGGATGTTTATTGTAAATACCCTCGAGATGAGTTTTACAGCAAGAAGTTAGAAAATAAAAGTATTACCAGTATCTGGGACTATAATGATAATAATGTCGATGGTAATCATTTGAACTATAATAATAGTAATTACTTAAAAAAAAGAATAGTAAATCTAATGAAAAAATCAGAGAATTCATCTAAAAAGGCACCATTAACACTACCTCTGCTTATGCTTGGTTCATTGTTAGTTTGAATTTAGTGTATGTATATATATATATATATATATATATATATATATATATATATATATATATATATATATATATATATATATATATATATATATATATATATGTATAAATATCTTGATAACGCAGCAGCAGGTAAACCACACAGTAGCTATCCAAAGTTCATTTATTCCTTGACGTTTCGGTAGACCTTTCTACCATTTTTCAAAAGGCAAATGAAATCAAGGGTACAACTACGCCATATTTATACACACAACTGGGTTTACAGACATTTTTTGGCAATATGTGATTGGTTGTCAAATCTTGGGAGTGGGGCAACTGCTATTGGCTTGGAGTGCAATGACTCATTTGGGTGAGTCTGGCCGTCTGATTTAGTCGCTGATTGGCTGGTGCCAAGTTCTGGGAGTTCCAGTCGTAGAGCGAGCTGCCTGAAGTAGTAAGCAGCTGAATTGTTATCCCAGGGATGCATCTTGCTGTTCTCCTGATGGTGATGGGGAGAAGAAGTGTCTTCTGGGTCACATTCAGTAATGGCTTCAATTGGAGGATGGTGAGGGTCTACTCATATCAGAGGCATCAATGGTTGTTGTAGCCTTCTAGGATTCTTGCGCTTCTTACGATCTGCAGGCATTTGGGGGACACTGCTGGGTTCCCTTATGTAGTGTTGGTATTGCCCCTTTATGTAGGTGAACTGCAGTCCTCTTGGAGAGTTGAGTCATAGTCACTCATACCGATGTACGAATGGCATCATCCATTCTCAGGGTATGATATTTGGCAAACCTCTCCTCTCCTCTTCATGGGATCATTGCTAGTGATGGGGCTGCTCCTCATCAGGTACTGAGCAGTCTTCTGGTCTTTGTAGTAGATTGTAAGGTTGGCTTTTTGTTTGCATTGGTGTGGTTTACATGGGTGCCAATAATATCCTTGAAGGCTGCTTCATCTTTCTTACACTCAGTGCCCATGTAGCCCCTGTAGAACAGTCTAATGGTCCTCTCATTCTCGCCGAGGATGTGGTTCTCCTGATAGTACCACCTGTCAGTGGCATTTCTTGTCACCTTGGTGACCCGATGGTAAGAATGTTCTTGGTATTCCAAGAACAGTGTGAGAAGGTAAGAAGAATGTAGGCATTCGTGACAGAAGATCTGAATTTTTCTGGGTATTCATTCACTATTGACCACTGAGGCAGAGCTCTATGTTGGTGAGCTTATGATGGACTTGCGTGTGAAAGCCTTGAGTATTGCTGGCGACGTAGATGTCCGGAAAGGGAATGGTGCCATCCACACTTCTCTCACAATTGTGGTGCAGAACAAATTCCTACTCAAAGGTGTGCCTGAGTGTCTCTAGTTCTTCGTCAGCAACAGTGATGGTGTCATTGATGTAACAAATGTAAGCAGCTGGTCTGGGGATCCAACTGAAGAAACACTGCTAGACAATCCCAAAATAAAGAATGGTCTTGGTGAACAGCACATCAAGAGGAGAACCCATAGCTACTCCATCAATCTGCGTCCACATTTGCCCTTGTTGATCAATGAGCAGGTGCTATCAGGCTGCCCCTGGAACATTCAGTATTGGGTAGAATTATCTCTGTAGACCCTGTCAAGGACCATCCGCATTGTTCCACTGACGGGTAAATTGGTAAAAAGGCTCTCTACAACCAGTGCTGGCAGTAGGAAGAGCCCATCCCCTCAGCTTTGATAACCAATAAAAATTAGCCAAAAATTTCTGTAAACCTGCTTGTAGGTTTAGTATGTCATAGTTGTACCCTTGGCTTCATTCACCTTTTGAAAAATGGTACAAAGCTCTAACTAAATATCAAGGAACTAAGGAACTTTACACAGCTGCTGTATGATTTACCTGCTGCTACAAAGAAACTCATTCGAGAGATTAGGAAACTACAAAAGAAACTCAATGGTATCCAGGCAGCCATATGGTTCAATGAAATCTGTTTTACAGGGGTCTTCTTCTGAGGTATTATTACTATAATATTATTACTATAATTATTATCATCCAAAATTTGCAAGCATCAAAGAGCAACAAACTCATAAGGTAATTCACTTGCAAAGCAATCTTTCATAGAGAAATATTTCTATAAGTGAAGAAAAAGAAAACAATTTGAAGAGTATAGCAAGTAAATATATGAACAGATATAGATTCCCCGATAGTTAAATATATAAACACGTAGACAAATTTAGGCCAAAATTCCACGGTTACTTGATGCTTGTTATTAACAGGTAGCTGTGTTTTGCTGTGCCTGAAATCAATATGGCCTTGCCCGCTTTTTCTTATTTCTATTAAACCTTATTTTCTGGAATGGTCTTGGTGAACAGCACATCAAGAGGAGAACCCATAGCTACTCCATCAATCTGCGTCCACATTTGCCCTTGTTGATCAATGAGCAGGTGCTATCAGGCTGCCCCTGGAACATTCAGTATTGGGTAGAATTATCTCTGTAGACCCTGTCAAGGACCATCCGCATTGTTCCACTGACGGGTAAATTGGTAAAAAGGCTCTCTACAACCAGTGCTGGCAGTAGGAAGAGCCCATCCCCTCAGCTTTGATAACCAATAAAAATTAGCCAAAAATTTCTGTAAACCTGCTTGTAGGTTTAGTATGTCATAGTTGTACCCTTGGCTTCATTCACCTTTTGAAAAATGGTACAAAGCTCTAACTAAATATCAAGGAACTAAGGAACTTTACACAGCTGCTGTATGATTTACCTGCTGCTACAAAGAAACTCATCCGAGAGATTAGGAAACTACAAAAGAAACTCAATGGTATCCAGGCAGCCATATGGTTCAATGAAATCTGTTTTACAGGGGTCTTCTTCTGAGGTATTATTACTATAATATTATTACTATAATTATTATCATCCAAAATTTGCAAGCATCAAAGAGCAACAAACTCATAAGGTAATTCACTTGCAAAGCAATCTTTCATAGAGAAATATTTCTATAAGTGAAGAAAAAGAAAACAATTTGAAGAGTATAGCAAGTAAATATATGAACAGATATAGATTCCCCGATAGTTAAATATATAAACACGTAGACAAATTTAGGCCAAAATTCCACGGTTACTTGATGCTTGTTATTAACAGGTAGCTGTGTTTTGCTGTGCCTGAAATCAATATGGCCTTGCCCGCTTTTTCTTATTTCTATTAAACCTTATTTTCTGGAAGAAGTGTCACGGTGGCGTTGATGTATCCATGAGTCAATCTGTAATATCCCAATGGGGAATTTTTCTTTGATTTCATTCATCCTCCCACTTTTTTGTTGGTAGTTTCTTTGTTATTACTTAGCATCTATTTTTTTTGGATAAATCTCATTGTGTTGTTGATTCCCCAAATGCTGCATCTTTTCTGTCCCATTCTTCAGAGAGGGGATTTTGTCGTAGCTGTGATCTGTAGATTAAATGATCTGTAAAATGAAACTACGCTATTTTTCAGTTAGCTGAAAATTACCACCTCAGTCTTTTAGTTCATTTAGGCTACTAAACTAACTGAGCCAGTAAATAGTAGGACAAAAGAGATACAGATTTTAAAATATAGAAATAACAAACAGCTTTTATCAGTGAATCAATTTTATTTCTAGGATTCTATACAAAATGCATTCATAAAAGTCAGACATATCTTATAACAGCAGGAATGACGTGTTGGTAGCATATCTGTGGAGTCAGTCAAGGGGCCGGTAATCCTTCACTTAGTTGGACACAGCATCCAGCTGCCTCTGGTACGCCTTCTGGAAAGCATATTTGGCATCCAGCACTTCCTGAGTGTAAGGAACCTGTCCGGGAGAGCCTGGAAGGCCAGCAGGTACTGAGGAGGCGAATGGTCCAGGCCATCTTGGTTGCTGGCCATATGTTGCTGCAGGAACAACCTTCGCCACATATGCAGGGTCAGAATTTGCTTTGTATGCTGGGTCAGCCTTTGCTCTGAATTCAGCGACATATACAGGGGATTTTGAATAACCGTGGCTTGCTAAATATGCAGGATCAGTCTTTGCTCTGTATGTAGCTGATGTTTGAGGAACAGCCTGGAGCTCATATTTATGTGCTGTTTGAGGATCGTCCTTGACTACGTATGTCCCTGATGTTGTTGGAACAGCCTTATACAGATATTTATTTGATGTTTGAGGATCAGTCTTTACTACGTATTTAGCTGATCCTGCAGAATAAGGCATTGCTGCATATTCAGCTGCAGTTGCTGGATCAGGCTTATACAGATATTTAGAGGATGTTGCAGGATCAGTCTTCAGTAAATACTTAACTGATGTTTCAGAACCAGATCTGTATTCAGGTGATGCTGCAGGAACAGCCTTATACAAATATCTATTTGATGTTGCAGTATCAGTCTTTAGCACATACTTAGCTGATGTTGCAGGGTCAGTCTTGAGCACATATGAAGCTGATTCTGCAGGAGCAGCCCTTGCAGAATATGGAGCTGAACCTTTGGTGGCCTCAACTTGTGCTTTGTAGGCTCTGAAGAACTCATCAGTAGCAGCCTTGACTTCGGCAGTGTCACTGACGGGCGTGACCCCTCCATCAACGCCGGCAGGCACAGTGGCAGCGAAGGGTCCTCTGTATGGTTCTGTGTACTTGCTGGAGGCAGCAGCTTGTTTGGCAGCTCGGAAAGCTTCGAAGAAGCGAGCTCTCTCGGCTTCCACTTCTGGGGTGAACTGGGCGGAAGCCAGGCACACGCCAAACACAGCCAGAACCACCTGAGAGAAGAAACAGTGACATGTTCTTACTTTATATGAAGAAGAGATGACACAGATGCTGCAAACAGTTCACTGTTATTGGAGACCTTTATTTAAAGAGAATATTTTATATTTTGCACTAATGAACATTCTGATGGTTTTAAACATTACTTCGTACTATCTTACTGACCAAAAAGGGTCCACAATTTCACTGTCATGTTACGAGAGATTTCTTGACCAGAGATGAGGTTAAATTATAGACAACAAAGGCAAAAGCAGAATTAAGATTCTTTCAAAACTTAAGAGTCCTTTACCAGAGTCCTCATGTTGATGATGAGCTGATGCCAGGCAGAAACTACGAACACTCAACGCGATCTTGTCCCTTTTATACGAATTCGGACGGCCCAAGGACCAACTATGTCAGCCCAAAGCATTCTGGTTTGTGAATTTTGTTAACGGTAGTGTCTCCACTGGTTTTTTTTATTTATTATTTTAATGTGACATTTTGTCCTTTACTTCGAAGGGAAGCGAGGTTGAACACTTAAAAAATGTGGAATAGTTGATAATATGGAGTGAAATCTCCCGTAATGAGGAAGGATTTAAGCATCCTGTGAAGAAAATATTTGACCAAAATTTGCATCTCAACTCCTGGACATAAAGTGGCCAGAATTGGCAAAAGGCAAACATCAAGAACTGGAATGAAAGAGACAAGTGAGAAGGGACACAGTATCATCTATTATCTTATCAGTGAAACCTGATAACACCAAGAATGAGAAATTTTATATAAAAAAAAAAACTTTAGGATGGTAATGCCAAAGAAATTTGTAAAGCAAAAGCAAATCGTCATCTTTAACATTTCAGGTCCTTTGGCAACAATGCAAGAGAGAGAGAGAGAGAGAGAGAGAGAGAGAGAGAGAGAGAGAGAGAGGGAGAGAGAGAGAGATGGATACATTCGTAGCAGTAGGAAGAAAGCTAAACTTTATAACAATCATATGCATTTAGAGAGAGAGAGAGAGAGAGAGAGAGAGAGAGAGAGAGAGAGAGAGAGAGAGAGAGAGAACATATATCTAGACATGGGGGTCACTAACCAAGCCTTTCAACCCAACATAAATCGTACTTGAGATCAATAAGCTACTTTTTCGACCTCGTCTCGTAAAACCTCACTTAAAATAGAACACATTTGCATAACAACTCCCTGAGTCTAAAAGGAATTAATGAATTTACCTTTAGTTGAGAGTTTAAAACATTCATGTCGTCATTGAACGGGTCTCGAAAAATTAGGATAAATTTGATTCCATAAGCATGGATGTTTACTGTAAATACCCTCGAGATGAGTTTTACAGCAACAAGTTAGAAAATAAAAGTATTACCAGTATCTGGGACTATAATGATAATAATGTCGATGGTAATCATTTGAACTATAATAATAGTAATTACTTAAAAAAAAAGAATAGTAAATCTAATGAAAAAATCAGAGAATTCATCTAAAAAGGCACCATTAACACTACCTTTGATTATGCTTGGTTCATTGTTAGTTTGAATTTAGTGTATGTATATATATATATATATATATATATATATATATATATATATATATATATATATATATATATATATATATATATATGTATGTATGTATAAATATCTTGATAACGCAGCAGCAGGTAAACCACACAGTAGCTATCCAAAGTTCATTTATTCCTTGACGTTTCGGTAGACCTTTCTACCATTTTTCAAAAGGCAAATGAAATCATGGGTACAACTATGCCATTTTTATACACACAAGTGGGCTTATAGACATTTTTTGGCAATATGTGATTGGTTGTCAAATCTTGGGGGTGGGGCAACTGCTATTGGCTGGGAGTGCAATGACTCATCTGGTTGAATCTGGCCATTTGATTTAGTCACTGATTGGCTGGCACCAAGTTTTGGGAGTTCCGGTCGTAGGGCAAGCTGCCTGAGGTAGTAAGCAGCTGAACTGTTATCCCAGGGATGCATCTTGCTGTTCTCCTGATGGTGATAGGGGGAAGAAGTGTCTTCTGGGTTACATTCAGCAATGGCTTCAATTGGAGGATGGTGAGGGTCTACTCATATCAGAGGCATCAATGGTTGTTGTCGCCTTCTAGGATTCTTGCGCTTCTTACGATCTGCAGACATTTGGAGGACACTGCTGTGTTCACTCGTGTAATGTTGGTATACTGCCCCTTTATGTAGGTGAACTGCAGTCCTCTTGGAGAGTTGAGTCATAGTCACTCATACCTATGTACGAATGGCATTATCCATTCTCAGGGTATGATATTTGGCAAACCTCTCCTCTCCTCTTCATGGGATCATTGCCAGTGATGGGGCTATTCCTCATCAGGTACTGAGCAGTCTTCTGGTGTTTGTAGTAGATTGTAAGGTTGGCTTTTTGTTTGCATTGGTGTGTTTTACATGGGCGCCAATAACATCCTTCAAGGCTGCTTCATCTTTCTTATACTCAGTGCTCATGTAGCCCTTGTAGAACATTCTAATCGTCCTCTCATTCTCGCCGAGGGTGTAGTTCTACTGACAATACCACCTGTCAGTGGCATTTCATGTCACCTTGGTGACCAGGCGGTAAGAATGTTCTTGGTATTCCAAGAACAGTGTGAGAAGGTAAGAACGTAGGCATTCATGACAGGATTTTGATTTTTCTGGGCATTCATTCACTATTGACCATTGAGGCAGAGCCCAATGTTGGTAAGTTTACAGTGGACCTGCATGTGAAAACTTTGAGTATTGCTGGCGACATGGATGTCCCAAAAGGGAATGGTGCCTTCCACACTTCACTCACAAGTGAAGTGCAGAACAAATTCACCCTCAAAGGTGTGCCTGAGTGTCTCCAGTTCTTCTTCGTCGGCGACATTGATGAAGCTGTCATCAATACACCAAACGTATGCAGCTGGTCTGGGGGTCCAGCTGAGGAAACACTGCTCTATAACCCCTAAATAAAGGTTGGTGAACTGCACTCCAAGAGGAGAACCCATGGCTACTCTGTCAGTCTGCGTCCACATTTGCCCTTGTTGATCAATGAATGGGGCCTACATAGTGCAGATCTCGTGCAGATGCTGTCATGATGCCCCTGGAACATCCAATATTGGGGTAGAATCATTTCTGTAGACCCTGTCAAGGATCATCCGCATTGTTCCACTGACGGGTACATTGGTAAAAGACTCTTGACAACCAATACTGCCAGTAGGAATTCCATCCCCTCAGCTTTGATAACCAACCAATAATAGCCAAAAATTTCTGTAAACCTGCTTGTAGGTTTAGTATGTCACAGTTGTACCCTTGGCTTCGTTTGCCTTTTGAAAAATGGTACAAAGCTCTACTTAAACATCAAGGAACTAAAGAACTTTACAGAACTGCTGTATGGTTTACCTGCTGCTACAAAGAAACTCATTCGAGAGATTAAGAAACTACAACAGAAGTCCAATGGTATCCAGGCAGCCATATGGTTCAATGAAATCTATTTTACAGGGGTCTTCTTCTGAGGTATTATTACTATAATTATTATACAAAATTTGCAAGCATCAAAGAGCAACAAACTCATAGGGTAATTCACTTGCAAAGCAATCTTTCATAGAGAAATAGTTCTATATGTGAAGAAAAAGAAAACAATTTGAAGAGTATAGCAAGTAAATATATGAACAGATATAGATTCCCCGATAGTTAAATATACAAACATGTAGACAAATTTAGGCCAAAATTCCATGGTTACTTGATGCTTCTTATTAACAGGTAGCTGTGTTTTGCTGTGCCTGACATCAATATGGTCTTGCCCGCTTTTTCTTATTTCTATGAAACCTTACTTTCTGGAAGAAGTGTCACGGTGGCGTTGATGTATCCGTGAGTCAATCTGTAATATCCCAGTGGGGAATTTTCCTTTGATTTCCCTCACCCACCAACTTTTTTGTTGGTAGTTTCTTTGTTATTACTCAGCATTTATTTTTTTGCGGGGAGATAAATCTTACTGTGTTGCTGATTCCCCAAATGGTGCATCTTTTCTGTGCCCTTCTTCAGAAAGGGGATTTTGTCGTAGCTGTGATCTGTAGATCAAATGATCCGTAAAATAAAAATATGCTATTTTTTTAGTAGGCTGAAAATTACCACCTCAGTCTTTTTGTTCATTTAGGCTACTAAACTAAATGAGTCAGTAAATAGTAGGACAAAAGAGATACAGATTTTAAAATATAGAAATAACAAACAGCTTTTATCAGTGAATCAATTTTATTTCTAGGATTCTATACAAAATGCATTCATAAAAGTCAGACATATCTTATAACAGCAGGAATGACGTGTTGGTAGCATATCTGTGGAGTCAGTCAAGGGGCCCGTAATCCTTCACTTAGTTGGACACAGCATCCAGCTGCCTCTGGTACGCCTTCTGGAAAGCGTATTTGGCATCCAGCACTTCCTGAGTGTAAGGAACCTGTCCGGGAGAGCCTGGAAGGCCAGCAGGTACTGAGGAGGCGAATGGTCCTGGCCATCTTGGTTGCTGGCCATATGTTGCTGCAGGAGCAACCTTCGCCACATATGCAGGGTCAGAATTTGCTTTGTATGCTGGGTCACCCTTTGCTCTGAATTCAGCGACATATACAGGGGATTTTGAATAACCGTGGCTTGCTAAATATGCAGGATCAGTCTTTGCTCTGTATGTAGCTGATGTTTGAGGAACAGCCTGGAGCTCATATTTATGTGCTGTTTGAGGATCGTCCTTGACTATGTATACCCCTGATGTTGTTGGAACAGCCTTATACAAATATTTATTTGATGTTTGAGGATCAGTCTTTACGACGTATTTAGCTGATCCTGCAGAATAAGGCATTGCTGCATATTCAGCTGCAGTTGCTGGATCAGGCTTATACAGATATTTAGAGGATGTTGCAGGATCAGTCTTCAGTAAATACTTAACTGATGTTTCAGAACCAGATCTGTATCCAGGTGATGTTGCTGGAACAGCCTTATACAAATATCTATTTGATGTTGCAGTATCAGTCTTTAGCACATACTTAGCTGATGTTGCAGGGTCAGTCTTGAGCACATATGAAGCTGATTCTGCAGGAGCAGCCCTTGCAGAATATGGAGCTGAACCTTTGGTGGCCTCAACTTGTGCTTTGTAGGCTCTGAAGAACTCATCAGTAGCAGCCTTGACTTCGGCAGTGTCACTGACGGGCGTGACCCCTCCATCAACGCCGGCAGGCACAGTGGCAGCGAAGGGTCCTCTGTATGGTTCTGTGTACTTGCTGGAGGCAGCAGCTTGTTTGGCAGCTCGGAAAGCTTCGAAGAAGCGAGCTCTCTCGGCCTCCACTTCTGGGGTGAACTGGGCAGAAGCCAGACACACGCCAAACACAGCCAGAACCACCTGGGAGTAGAAACAATGACATGTTCTTACTGAGTGTGAAGAAGAGAGAACAAAGATAATGCAAAACTACTTCATTCTGTATTATTTGATATATTTAGCTCCTCAAAATGCAAGGTAAAATTGTCAATGTGAGTTTTGCATTGGCTTACATTTTCTTAAGTAACTTTTGATCTAAAAATAAAATTTTCATGACTGTGTTTAGAATAAGAATTGCTTTATCTATTGAAGTTGACTTCCAGTGTTGCCATTATGAATAAACTGAATTTTTTGCATAGGCTTTGAAAACTTATTTAGGGAAAGTACATAAAAGCGTTTATCGTGGATGTAACAATATAAACGTTAGTGTCACACATAAAATCTGCATTCAATTAATAAGTCTTTTCCTTGTATTTCATGCTCCTCACTATATGTTATCACAAGTTTAGCCCCCTGGTGTTGAAATGAGCTGGGAACACCCCGAGGAGCTGTAAGTTACGCCAGAAACTGTCACTTTTCCAGGGGTGCCAGACACCTTCCTCATCCTGGCACGTGACTTTGGAGGGAGATCTAGTTGTCACCCCTGAGTATATTTGACTGTGCTTGACTTTTGTTTAAGTATATGATGTCTGAAAACATTGTAAAATCGCAATAGGAAACTATATTCAAGATTCTGCCCACACGATTTTTCGTAGGCTGTGGAATGTTAATTCGTGAGATCCGAATACACATCTTTGCAATTTTAAACTTCCACCAAAAGCCCTGAACGGAACATTCGACGTGAACGTATATTTCGTTAGCTAATATGTACTAATGTTGTCGTTTTTACTTAAAATGCAACAGACAGCCGTGAGGCAGTAGAGAAGCAGACATCTAGCAAGTAAATGCAATTTAACAGGCAGGTACATTTTAACATATAATTGTATATAGTTTATACGTACGTAAGGAATGACCAAAGGCTTACAAACTGCGGTCACAGCAACAAGGCACTTCGAAGTAGTATCATAGACTTACTGAAGTTTTATTATAGAAAGAACTGACATCAGTGATCTTACTGACCAAAAAGAGCCTACAGTTTTAGTGTCACGTTACGAGAGATTTCTAGACCAGAGATGAGTTTAAACTATAGACAACAAAGGCAAAAGCAGAACTAAGATTCTTTCAAAGCTTAAAAGTTCTTTACCAGAGTCCTCATGTTGATGATCAGCTGATGCCAGGCAGAAACTACGAATACTCAACGCGATCTTGTCCCTTTTATACGAATTCAGACGGCCCAAGGACCAACTATGTCAGCCCAAAGCATTCTGGTTTGCGAACTTTGTTAACGGTAGTGTCTTCATTGGTTTTTTTTATTTATTATTTTAATGTGACATTTTACCCCTTACTTCGAAGGGAAGCGAGGTTGAACACTTAAAAAATGTGAAATAGTTCGTAATATGGACTGAAATCTTCTGTAATGAGGAAGAATTTAAACATCCCGTGAAGAAAATATTTGACCAAATTTTGCATCTCAACTCCTGGACATAAATTGACCAGAATTGTCAAATGGCAAACACCAAGAACTGGAATGAAAGAGACAAGTGACAAGGGACGCAGGATCATCTGTCATCTTATCAGTGAAACCTGATAACTCCAAGAATGATGAGAAAAATTTATAAGAATATCTTCAGGATTGCAACGCCAAGGTAAATTATAATGCAAATGAAAATTGTTCAGCATATATGTATATATGTATATGTATATATATATATATATATATATATATATATATATATATATATATATATATATATATATATATATATATATACATATATACTGTATATTTCAGGATCCTTTGGCAGCAATGCACGAGAGAGAGAGAGAGAGAGAGAGAGAGAGAGAGAGAGAGAGAGAGAGAGAGAGAGAGAGAGAGAGATGCAAAGCAGTAAGAGAAACCTTTAAACTTTATCAAAATCGTATACTTTCAGAGAGAGAGAGAGAGAGAGAGAGAGAGAGAGAGATGGATGCATATCAGTAAGAGAAAACTTTAAACGTTATCAAAATTGCATACTTTCAGAGAGAGAGAAAGAGAGAGAGAGAGAGAGAGAGAGAGAGAGAGAGAGAGAGAGAGAGAGAGATGGATGCATATCAGTAAGAGAAAACTTTAAACGTTATCAAAATTGCATACTTTCAGAGAGAGAGAGAGAGAGAGAGAGAGAGAGAGAGAGAGAGAGAGAGAGAGAGAGAGAGAGAGAGAGAGAGAGAGAGAGAGAGAGAAACATACATCTAGGCATGGGGGTCACTATTCAGCCTTTCAACCCAGCATAAATCGTACTTGAGATCGATAAGCTACTTTTTCGACCACCAGTTGTCAAAAAACACTCACTGAAAACACAAGAACACTTTATCATAACAGCTCTCTGAGTCTATAAAGGAATGAAATGAATTTGCCTTCAGTAGAGAGTTCAAAACATTCATGTCATCATTTCAAGGGACTCGAAAAATTAGGATAAATTTGATTTCATGAGCAAGGAAGTTGAAATACTCTCGAGATGAATTTTACAGAAAGAGCTCAGCAATAATAATAATAATAATAATAATAATAATAATAATAATAATAATAATAATAATAATAATAATAATAATAATAATAATAATAATAATAATAATAATAACGTGGATGACTATTTTAACCATAATAGTGGTAATTGCTTGAAAAGGATTAGTAAATCTAATTAAAAAATCAGTTAGACACAATCGCCGAAGTATCGAACGAAGATTTGCATATGTGAAATAAGGACAATTTATTTAATGCCGTTGTACATTACATCTGCCGAATAATTATAGGAAGGAAGGAAGGAAGGAAGGAATATAGGATTTAGGCCAAAGGCCAAGCTCTGGGACCTATGATATGGGTCATTCAGCGCTGAAATTGAAACTGACAGTCTGAAAAGTGTAGAAGGAGGAAAAACTGTCTCTCTACGAAGCAATTGTCAGGACAGGGTTGAGGAAAGTCTGATGGAAGAAAGAGAATATGAACGGAGGTACAATGAAAGGAATGAAATGAGTTACAGCCAGGGGCTGAAGGAACGCTTCAAAGAACCTTAAGTAACACATTCAATGCACAGCGTGAGGTGCACTGACGGCGCTAACCCCCTCAGGGGCAGATAATTATAGAAATCCACCGGCTCCTCATTTAATTTTGGGTACATAATATGACAACCTTGAGGAAAAAATCTCGTTCGCCTTGTTTTGTTTATTACACTGTCCTGGCGATATTGACGTCTGCCAAACTTCTTCATTAATTCCCCAGGGGAAGCCTGATTAATTAATTATGAATCTCTACTGCAGAGGGGGACTTCGAATCACACTCCACCTACTGCATTGTCCCTCCTCAGGCACGTACATTCGTGTGCCTCTGCCTTGTAAGTCCTCTACAAAGGCAGGACATAACTATTTCACAGAGGTCGCGGCTTCTTTTTTTCTTTATGTATCTGTCTCAGCTTTTGACCTCAAGTTCACAAGAGAATATTTTACACTTCATAATCTATTACAATTTTCCTCTCTCAAAATCTCTCTAAAGAAATTGCCTATGGTCTGGAGACATTTTGCCTTACAGAAGGAATGGGGTTGGATGATGTTCCTGCTGAGGACTGAAGACTATGGTATCTTTGTCCCCTCCCAAAATACCATAGGTATGGGTCTCCAGCATATAGCACCCAGAATATCGAAATAAAAACATTAATAAATATTCGTTTTTGCACCAGTAGGACGTATGTACTAATGAACTTAAGTTCTCTCTATAAAGCTCAATCTGATTTTTATCCTACGACAATTTCACGAAGGGGATTTTCATCGGCATCTTTGTGTCAGATGAAATTTCGTATTTATTCACACTTTAGACCCCTCGAGAGCAATAGTCAAATGCTTCGGGTGTATGAACTAGCATCTATTAACTGAAAATATTTTCTGCAAAAATCTGTCAGTTATCCTGCAGCCACACTTTATAGAATATTTTTCAGAAAACTGTTAAGAGCTTCAAAAATGTAGCATATACTGTATATGGTTATTTCTCGAAGTTTGGGAATATAATTTTCTTATTAATCATCAACGTTCTTATTGAAGGCGAAATATGTCCTGATACTTAGGAAAAGTTTTGTGCATGAGTGTATATAAAGTTTCATACAAGAATGGATTTTATTTTATCATATCCCAAAAGTTTCATGTAAGTGGAGATTTAGCTTTGCAATAATACGAACGGATTTATATAAAAGAGGTCTTATCATCGTCACATATGGAACGTTTGTTTTGAGAAGGGAATAATCCAGTCTCAACGGAAAAGTATCATATGGGTGGGGACATTAGCCTCTTCAGAAGTGTCATGAAGAAGTGATTTAGCTTCGTCACATTTGAAAGGGGGATTGATCTTTATAGAGCTTTATATTTATTTCTACGCAACCACTGGCAAACAATTTAGCGTATTGGAAAATATGAAGATTATACGTTTTAGCTCTCCTCAGTTTCACTTGCTCATCCCTTATCTGTGAAATGGAATGGAATATAGAGTTTAGGCCAAAGGCCAAGCACTGGGACCTTTGAGGTCATTCAGCGCTGAAACGGAAGTTGACAGTGAAAGGTCTGAAAGGTGTAACAGGAGGAAAACATCAAAGCAGTTGCACTATGAATCAATTGTCAGGGGAGGGTGGAAATTAAGATGGAAGAAAGAGAATGTGAATTGAGTTACAGTAAAAGGAATGAAAGAGTTTGCAGCTAGGGGCCGAAGGGACGCTGCAAAGAACCTTTAGTAATGCCTACAGTGCATCGCGTGAGGTGCACTGACGGCACTAACCCCCTAACGGCCCCTTATCTCAAGATTTGTATATTTATCATTTATCTGCACACTTATGTCACGTGAGTCTTCATAATCAAAGATCACACACTAATCAGAGAGAGAGAGAGAGAGAGAGAGAGAGAGAGAGAGAGAGAGAGAGAGAGAGAGAGAGAGAGATAGCATCAAAATAAATCTCAAATCAATGAAGCGAATTGTATGGAAATGCCTGATATTTGTCATTCGTACCTCTTTCAAAAGTTACATAAATATCAGGTGGAACACCTAATCATAAAAATGATAACAGAAATATCTTAATTATTATCATAATTCTAAGGTAAACCGTTTCCCTTAACAGAGGATGGCTCCCAGCGAGGGGCAAGAAAGCGATCGCTGCCTCATTGGTATTTTGACCGAATAGTGGATGAATCCAAGTCCAGAATGCTTCTACAAAGTTTTATCATTGCTGTTAACAGACCTCAGAACGAATACCAAAATAGACGCGGAACCTGAAATTCTCCAGTGAATCATATAATGTTTATCTTCACTTATTTTTTAGTTTTATTCTTATTTATGCCTTACCGACTTGGAGACGAAGCAGGAACAGGAATGTTAAAGTATTTTAAGCCTACTTGAGCTCCGTAGAACAAATGTCTTCAAATTTTGTCACGGTATTCTGCGTGTCATTTTCATTTTATTTCATGTGTACACAAGTGGGATTTTGTCTCTTAAACTTTACTGATGAAAGTATTAGTTCAAACTTCGTCACGGGATTTTTTTAGAATTATTTAAAACTTCTGCTTGTCATTTTCATTTTATTTCAAGTAGAAATAAGTGGGGTTTTGTCACTCGAATTTTACTGACGTAAATATTAAGTTCGACGAATCTGTCGTTAAAATATTTCTGTTACAAATCAGAACTAAAAGATACATTGAACGTATCATTTTCATTTTATTTTGAGTATAAATAAGTGAGGTTTTGTCTCTTAAATTTTACTAATGAAAATATTAAGTTCGTCCTCGAATTTGTCATTTAAAAAAATTTGTTTAAAAAACGAAACTAAAAGACACTAGAACATCAAGCAGAAGAAACGCAACCATTACTTCTCACTTCCCAAAGCTGTAATACCTCAGGCATAACTCCGCAAGGATTACACTCCTTCCAGGCGAAGCTTCGAAGGAATCACGTACACACCCGTACACTGGAGGGACATCCTAGTCTCATCCTACCTGTTTTGAGTGGCAACGAACCTCATCCTCAATGCAGCAGAATTCAAAATAACCCGACTCGCCGAAGAAGGTCAGCTAAAAATTAATATTTATATAAAAATAAACAAAAAACGAGCGAAGACACCACCGTTAACGAAAATGGCGAACTAGAACTCTTTGGTTTAGGCTAGCTGTGGCATTTAGGCCGTCGGGATTTCGTATAAAAGGGGACATGTTCCTGGTGAATCTTCGTAGTTTGCCCGGTACCTGCTCATCATCACCATGAGGACACTGGTACGGAAATTTTCAAGTTTTCGTCAGACCTAATTTTTGCCTTTTTTTCTCAGCTGGTACAGAACTTCTGAATTTTTCAGTAGATCTCATCTCTACTTCTGCCTATTTTCTCTGCTGGTACAGAACTTTTGAAGTTTTTAACTTTTGAAGTTTTTAAAAGGCCTGATCTCTGCGTTTGCCCTTTTTGTCTGTTGGTACAGAACTTTTCAAGTTTTCATCAGATCTAATCTCTCTGCCTTTTGACTTTTTTTCTCTGTTGGTACAGAACTTCTCAACTTTCACAATTTTTCTCTGTTGCTACAGAACTTTTCAACTTTTCGCCTTTTTTTTCTCTGTTGGTACAGAACTTTTGAAGTTTTCAAAAGGCCTAATCTCTGCTTTTGCCTTTATCTCTGTTGATATAGAACATTTGAAGTTTTTAAAAGGCCTAATATCTGCTTTTTGCCCTTTTTATATGTTGAAGTTTTCAATAGACCTAATATCGGCTTTTGCCTTTTTTTTCTGTTGGTACAGAACTTCTGAAGTTTTTAAAAGACCTAATCTCTGCGTTTGCCTTTGTTCTCTGATAGTACAGAACTTCTGAAGTTTTCAAAAGGCCTAATCTTTGCTTTCGCTTTTGTTCTTTGTTAGTGCAGAACTTCTGAAGTTTTCAATAGACCTAATCTCTGCTTTTGCCTTTGTACTCTGTTGGTACAAAACTTTTGAAGTTATTAAAAGGCCTAATCTCTGCTTTTGTTCCTTTTATCTGTTGGTACAGAACTTTTGAAGTTTTTAATAGACCTATTCTCCGTTTCGCCTTTTGTCTCTGGTGGTACAGAACTTTTGAAGTTTTTAAAAGATCTAATCTCTGCTTTTGTGTTTGTTCTCCATTGGTACAGAACTTTTGAAGTTTCAATAGACCTAATCTCTGTTTTTGCCTTTGTTCTTTGTTGGTACAAAACTTTTGAAGTTTTCAGAGAACTTCTGAAATTTTTAATAGAAACTTATCCCT
This sequence comes from Macrobrachium rosenbergii, assembly GCA_039081455.1. Classification (NCBI taxonomy): domain Eukaryota; kingdom Metazoa; phylum Arthropoda; class Malacostraca; order Decapoda; family Palaemonidae; genus Macrobrachium; species Macrobrachium rosenbergii. The sequence goes on along the minus strand of JANJGK010000022.1, from coordinate 19,972,205 downwards.
GCTTTTCCTTTTTTCTCTGTCGGTACAGAACTTTTGAAGTTTTTAAAAGGTCTAATCTCTGCTTTGGCTTTGTTCTCTGTTAGTATAGAACTTTTGAAGTTTTCAAAAGGCCTAATCTCTGCTTTCACCTTTATTCTCTATTGGTACAAAATTTTTGAAGTTTTTAAAAGGCCTAATCTCTGCTTTCACCTTTATTCTCTATTGGTACAAAACTTTTGAAGTTTTCAAAAGGCCTAATCTCTGCTTTCACCTTTATTCTCTATTGGTACAAAACTTTTGAAGTTTTTAAAAGGCCTAATCTCTGCTTTTGCCCATTTTATCCGTTGGTACAGAACTTTTGAAGTTTTCAAAAGGCATAATCTTTGCTTTTGTCTTTTTTCTCTGTTGGTAGAGAACCTTTGAAGCTTTTAAAAGGCTTAATACCTGCTTCTGCCCTTTTTATCTGTTGAAGTTTTCAATAGACCTAATATCTGCTTTTGCCTTTTTTTCTGTTGGTACAGAACTTCTGAAGTTCTTAAAGGACCTAAGATCTGCTTTTGCCTTTATTCTCTGTTAATACAGAACTTTTGAAGTTTTCAAAAAGCCTGATATCGCTTTTGCCTTTTATTCTGTTGGTACCGAACTTCTGAAGTTTTCAAAAGGCCTAATCTCTGCTTTTACCCTTTTCACATATCATTTATTTATTATTATTAATTTTTTATTTATTTACTTTATATTCTTTTTATTATTATTTATTTGTATTTATTTATTTTTATTTGTATATATCATCTGTTGGTACAGAACTTTTGAAGTTTTCAGTAGACCTAATCTCTGCTTTTGCCTTTGTTCTTTGTTGATACAGAACTTTTGAATTTTTTATTATCTTTATCCGGCTTGGGATTCACCTCAAAATTTAATGTATGCTTCCATGACATCATCACACCTCCACAAAATTTCTTTCATCTAAAATTTTGCGAATGTTTTTTTAGGCAAAACAAAGGTGACAACACAAGTCTCCATTCAGCCTCATATGCCATGATGAGGAGGGTACTTGGCACCCCAGAGAAATCTGCAATTTCAGAGATACCTTTCAGCTCCCAAGGTGTTTCCAGCTCATTTCAACACCAGAGGGCTAAACCTATGACATTACAGTGAAAAATAGGAACCACAAGGAAGAACTTAAAACTTCATATAGATTTTATGTGTGATTCACGAGCGTTTATATTCTCGTACCAACGATAAACGCATTTCTGTACTTTTTCTAAATAAGATTTCAAAGCCGATGCTAAAAACTCAGTTCTATTCAGAATGGCAACAGTGGTGGTCAATTTCTATCATATTTGAAGATAAAGCCATTCTTATCCCAACCATAAAAATCATTGATAATTTAATTTTGAGATGAAAAGTTTCTAAAGAAAATATATGCCACTGAAAAACTCACATTGGCCATCTTGCGTAAAATAAGTCTAATCCTTCGGGCCAGAACTAGGAGAGCTGTTAATCAGCTCAGTGGTCTGGTAAAACTAAGGTACACTTAACTTCATCTTACCTTGTATTTTGAGAAGCTACGTATATAAAAAAAACATAGAATGAATTAAATTAATTTATAAAATATTCTCTTCAAGGAAAGATCTCCAGTAACAATGAAACTATTTCATCATCTGTATTATTTCTTCTTCACATTCAGTAAGAACATGTCATTGTTTCTACTCCCAGGTGGTTCTGGCTGTGTTTGGCGTGTGTCTGGCTTCAGCCCAGTACACCCCTGAAGTGGAAGCTGAGAGAGCTCGCTTCTTCGCAGCTTTCCGAGCTGCCAAACAAGCTGCTGCCTCCAGCAAGTACACAGAACCTCAGCCAGCGTACAGAGGACCATTCGCTGCCTCTGTGCCTGCCGGCGTTGACGGAAGGATCACGCCCGTCAGTGACACGGCCGAAGTCAGGGCTGCTACTGATGCGTTCTACAGAGCCTACAAAGCACAACTCGAGGCCACTGAAGATTCATCTGCACCAGCTTCGTATGTGATCAAGACTGATTCTGACTCATCCGCCAAGTATGTGCTCAAGACTGATCCTGAAACATCTGCTAGATATTTGTATAGGGCTGTTCCAGCAACATCACCTGCATACAGATCTGGTTCTGAAACATCAGTTAAGTACATACTAAAGACTGATCCTGAAACATCCTCCAAATATTTGTATAAGCCTGATCCAGCAACTGCGGCCCAATATGCAGCAATGCCCTATTCTGCAGGATCAGCTAAATACGTCATAAAGACTGATCCTGAAACATCAAATAAATATTTGTATAAGGCTGTTCCAACAACATCAGGTGTGTATGTAGTGAAGGATGATCCTGAGACATCGTACAAATATGAGCTCGAGGCCGTACCTCAAACATCAGCTACATACAGAGCAAAGACTGACCCTGCATATTTAGCAAGCCATGGCTATGAAAAATCATCTGCATATGTGGCAAAGATTGCTCCTGAGACTTCAGCCAAATTCAGAACAAAGGCTGATTCTGACGCATCAGCTTCGTATGTGATCAAGACTGATTCTGACTCATCAGCTAAGTATGTACTGAAGACTGATTCTGAAACTTCATCTAAATACTTGTACAAGGCTGTTCCAGCATCATCACCCGAGTCTAGGACAGGGGCTGATTCTGATAAATCAGGCTCATATGTGATCAAGTCTGATTCTGACTCATCTGCTAAGTATGTGCTCAAGACTGATCCTGAAACATCAGCTAGAAATTTGTACAGGGCTGTTCCAGCAACATCACCTGCATACAGAGCAAATCCCGGTTCTGAAACATCAGTTAAGTACATACTAAAGACTGATCCTGAAACATCCTCTAAGTATCTGTATAAGCCTGATCCAGCAACTGCAGCTGAATATGCAGCAATGCCTTATTCTGCAGGATCAGCTAAATACATCATTAAGACTGATCCTGAAACATCAAATAAATATTTGTATAAGGCTGTTCCAACAACATCAGGTGTATACGTAGTGAAGGATGATCCTGAAACGTCGTATAAATATGAGCTCGAGGCTGTTCCCCAAACATCAGCAACATACAGAGCAAAGACTGACCCGGCATATTTAGCAAGCCATGGCTATGAAAAATCATCTGCGTATGTGGCAAAGGTTGCTCCTGAAACTTCAGCCAAGTTCGAAGCGCAGGATGACCCCGTATACAAAGCCAAGTCTGACCCTGCATATGTGGCGAAGGTTGTTCCTGGCACAGCAGCTGAATTCAGAACAAAGGATGACCCTGCATACAAGGCCAAGTCTGACCCTGCATATGTGGCGAAGGTTGTTCCTGCAGCAACATATCAACCAAGATGGCCAGGGCCATTCGCCTCCTCAGTGCCTGCTGGTCTTCCAGGATCTCCAGGACAGGTTCCTTACACCCAGGAGGTGCTGGCTGCCAAGCGTGCCTTCCAGAGGGCATACCAGAGGCAGCTGGAAGCTGTTTTCAACTAAACGAATGATTGCTGGCTCCTTGACTGACTCCTCAGATATGCTACCAACACGTCGTTCCTGCTGTTATAAGATATTGTTGGCTTTCGTAGTTGAATTGTGTATAAAAATCTAGAAATAAAGTTGTTCATTGATAAAGGCTATTTGTTATTCCTTCATTTTAAAGCTGGCTTCTGTTTTATCAAGGGTCTTAGTATTTTCTGAATCAGTTAGATCAGTAGTCTAAGTGAACTGAAAGATTTAGATTGCAAATTTCAGCTTTCTGAAAAATAGGATCACTTGATGTTACAGATCGTTTCATCTCTGATTCGCCACTACAGAGAAATACCCTTTCTGAAGAAGGGTACAGAAAAGAAGCGGCATTCTGGGAATCAACAGCACAGTGAACTTTCATCCATAGGGTACGAGTTCCATAAGAAAATATAATTGCTAAGCCACAGTAAAGAAACTAACAAAAGGTAGGTGGATGAGAGGAATCAAGGAAAAGGATTAGGAAACTTTCTACCTTTCTTTTATATATATATCAATATGTATATATGTATATGTATATATATATATATATATATATATATATATATATATATATATATATATATATATGCGTGTGTGTGTTTGTGTGTGTGTGAAATTAAAAAAAAAAACATTAGGACAATTTATCAGGAAATCTTAAAAAAGCAATTATATTCAGATATAAATACATATATTGTACATTATATATATATATATATATATATATATATATATATATATATATATATATATATATATATATATATATATATATATATATATATATATATATATATGTTTGTCTCTAACTATTTATATATAAAATTATAAGAAGATAAAATACAGTCAGGAAATGTTGAAAAAGCAGTTGCATACATACATACATGCATATATATATATATATATATATATTTATTAAATCTTCAAGATGAAAGTGAGAACATCAATCAGGATATGACAGACGTTATGATTTCTTTTGATATATATATTATACACGAATCTATCACATGTATATTGCTTTTCAGTACTTTTCTTATTCATTTAGGAACCAGTTATCGAGTTGAAAGCGGAACTTTCAATTAGTTCATCTAACTGTAAGCTGACAGCCGCCTTCAATTGTCATGAAATCATGCGGTTAAGGACCAAATTACAACGCGGAATCAGACAACAAATAAAACTGAATTGAATAGAACAGAATATAGAATTTAGGCCAAAGACCAAGCGCTGGGACCTATGTTATGATGAGGTCATTCAGCGCTGAAACGGAAACTGACAGTAGAAAGGTTTGAAAGGCGTAACAGGAGGAAAACCTCAAAGCAGTTGCACTATGAATCAATTGTTAGGAGAGGGTCGAGGAAAGGAAGGTGGGAGAAAGGGAATGTGAACGGCGGTACAGTAAAAGGTATGAAAGGGGTTGCAGCTAGGGGGCCGAAGCGTCGCTGACTTTAAATCTTCATCTGAAAATCGTATTGGACAAAGTGAACAAATCATAAACCCAAGATGGTTCCAAAGGGAAATCAACCTGCAGAGAGAGAGAGAGAGAGAGAGAGAGAGAGAGAGAGAGAGAGAGAGAGAGAGAGAGAGAGAGAGACAAGTTAAAAGAAAAGGCAGTAAATAAATAAATATGGGTGAGCGGAAAATAAAACCGAATACGTCTGAAATTCAGGAGACATCATCAGAAAGCAAGAATGAATTTGCTGTTTGCTTAAACATTAGGAGGCCAGAAGATTCCACAACTGCACCAGGCAAACTATTCCACATTTCAGTCGTAGCCAAAAATAAAACTCACAGCAAACTGAGTAGTATCGAACCTGATTCTAGGAAACGACAATTCCAAAGCTATGAGCCCCGCAGGAGGGTAGTGCCGTCAGTGAGCCTCATGCGGTGCACTGTAGGCATTACTTGAGATTCTTTGAAGCGCGCGTTCGGTCCCTAGCTGCAAACCCTTTCGTTCCTTTTACTGTACCTCCTTTCATATTCTCTTTCTTGCATCTTACTTTCCTTAACCCTCTCTAAAAATTGATTCGTAGTGCAGGTGCAAAAGGTCTTCCTCCTGTTACACCTTTCAAACCTCTCAACTCCCAATTTCCGTTTCAGCGCTGAATGACCTCATAGGTCCCAGTGGTTGGCCTCTGGCCTAAATTCTATATTCAATTCAGTTAAATACAATTCAATGCAGAGGCTATGAGACAGTAATTCTCATGTCCCTAAATAGCCCAGGCTTGAATAAATCAGTTCAATGAGAAGATTTTTGGTTCACGTCCCTTGCAAAGTTTATTTTCCCAAGAGGGGACTAATAAAATATAAATCCTACAGTGGTTCTCAACCTCCCACCGCAGACCCCACACTGCAGCAGTACCTGATCACGACACAGAGAAGTAATGACAATAGTAATGGCAATCACAGTCGTGTGAGAAAAATCACGACATCGTAATTTACAGACAACAAGGTATTCTGAACTGGAGCGCAACCGAAAACAGAATAATCGTTTTCAAGTAGAATTGCCTACTCTGTCAGAGTAATTGACGTGAATTCAATCACAAGTATTATCCGTAGTGGCGTCGCTATTGGGGGCGCGTGGTGGGGTGTCCCCCCCCGTCAGATGCTTGGTACCCCCACTGGCTCCCCAAGTGGAAATTCCCTTTGTAGCTAAACTTTAACTCTTATGGTATTTGATACATTTGCATATAGTAAAATTTGAAAATTAGCTGAAAATTGAGCTCTATAATTTCAAATACAAGTTTACTGATTGCTAATACTATCCTTTTCCTTCATTCACGTGGGTAGACACATTCGAGAATAGTATATTTTACTAATTACAGAACTGGTACATTACTTTTGTGTAATTTTCTTTGGACCCCCCAAAAAATATCTTGGCGCCACCTAGGGCCCCCCAACTGATGGAATGCCAGCCAGCTACGTCACTGTTTATCCGGTGGGAGCTGTTGAATTATCATCATTATTTTCTTCAATTCCTTCTATTCTTTTGATACTACTTTTAATGGCCATTTCGTAAACGGGACCTCAAGGCGATTTTAGATGAGGCATTGTTACTTCTCTTTTGTGTCTCCATCACGTGCTGCCGTCTCGCGGTTACTCGTTCTAAGATGTATTCACTACAGGTCATCTTGCTTTTCCCACCCCCTTAAAACAAAGCAGACGCTATTGTCATTGCATGGCATGACTATGCGTATTGCATTTTGTGAGAGTAATTCTCGGTCAGTAGAGGGATTTTCGCGGTTGACCACCCAAGGTAGGGCGTATGCCCCATCCAGCCTGGACTGGAGGCTGAGGTGGGAGGTGGGGTTAAAGATTTTGACAGTATATAAAGCAAAGGCCAATCGACATTCATCACAGTGTACCTCAAAGGCTCTTTCAACACTAAGCAACGATGAAGGTTCTGGTAAGAGATGTGGCGATTTCCTCTTTGTGAAATCTTATATTTCGGTTTGAAGGGATTTTTTCACTTGTAGATATAAATTTAATTCTTACTGGATTTTGGTTTATTCAAATAACTTCAAATTACAATCTGAAGGCAAATCACTGTCTTTCTCTCCAAATAACGTTTCCTAAAATTGTTTCCAATAACTTAAATTTCAGGGTTTTGTAAGTGCCAAGAGATTAGGTGTCATTCGAGCTTCTTTGTTGAATATCTAAAAACCACAACCCGGTTTTTTCACCATAATTTACAAGATTCACTGAAGTTCTCCATGAACTGCAAATACTTCCAGGTTGCTATGGCATTTTTGGGGGTGTGCTCAGCAGGTGACCCCTATCAGGCCTATGGCTCCGGCTGGGATCCTCATGGCGGCGGAGGAGGCGGTTACTACCAGCCTCGATATACTGGGCCCTTGGCTTCCTCCGTTCCAGCAGGCATCGGAGGGAAGGTCATCCCCGTCTCTGATACCTATGAGGTGGCTGCTGCTAAGAATGCCTTCTATCACGCTTACCAGAGGCAGCTGGCTGCCGTTGCAAAAGGTGGTCACGGCCATGGTGGAGGCGGCTTTGGTCATGGTGGAGGAGGTTTTGGCCATGGTGGAGGAGGATTTGGCCATGGTGGAGGAGGATTTGGCCATGGTGGAGGTTTTGGCCATGGCGGTGGCTTCGGACATGGTGGAGGCTTCGGACATGGTGGAGGACATGGTGGAGGCCACGGGGGAGGCTATGGCTATGGTGGAGCTCCCCTTCACGATGGCATGGTCGTAGACACGCCAGCTGTGGCCTCAGCAAAGGCCCAGTTCTACAGACACTACAGCAAAGGAGCCGCTGCGGCTGCAGCAGCCCCTGATATTGATGTGTACGGAAACCAGAAGGGTTATGGCTCCGGATGGTACTAAGCACAAGGATGCCAGATAAAGAACCTCAAACGAATGTTGCTTCTGTCATGAGTTACCTGTCTTCACGTATAATGTGTATTTTGTTCCACGAAGTCTCACTGATTAGCAAATAAATAGAAAAAGGAATATGTATTCATTTGCCTTATGACGGTGCTGAAATCTTCTAGGATATCAACTGCTTTCAGCTCTTATGTCCACACAAGAGGGCCCTCAGCTCAGCAGTACCCCTCCAACGTCAGTGCACTTCACCACTCACTCTAACATTTTACTCAATCTTGCGCCTCCTGGAAACTGAAGTCTCCAAGGCACTTGGTTCCAGCACCTATTCCAGACTATTTATCCAGCACTCTCGGTTTCCAACCCTTCCCTTCTACCAGAGCTACTGAATTATCCAACACTTTCTCCCAGTCTCTCGGTACTCAGCTGTTTCTCAAAGCACCTTAAAAAACTGATCTATCTTCTCAACTTTATTCTTCTGCTTATCACACCTTTTGCATGGCTTTGTATTTAAAAATAAAAGCCAGGTAGGTTTCAGAACTGAAGTCTGTATAAAGGAAATCCAATCAAACAATTTCTTACATTGACTGTTTTTGATAAATTGATTAGCGCATCAAGAAGGCGGGGCAGTAGGTCTTTTCCAAAGGACCCACAGATTTTGTGACGCAGCTTATTTAGACGACCAGACAAATTTCATAAAAAAAAGCCTTTTTTCATGGTCTAGCATGTCCAACCTGGTTTCATGACCATGCCCTCAAAAAGGTTAGAGGTATGTACCATTCAAATAGTGGAAACAGAAATGGCTAAAGGAGAGAATATAATAAGTTACCATATCACAATAAATTAGAGAGTATCCCCAAAAATCTTAGGGATCGACAACATAAATTTGTATTTCATAAGGATGAGATAATCGGATAAAAAAAAATTGACATGGATAAGAAAAGGGTAAATCATGCAATAATTAGGAAAAAATTGAGAATATTACAAAATAAACTGTTGCGTGTTTCTGGATTTGACTTGAGACTTTTCATTCACTGTATAATAATTTGATGTACTGTACACAAACTTATGAAGCTTGAACAGCTTTTCCTGAATAAAATGTTGGGTTGTATGTAATGGATTTGAAGTTTTTCTACCTATCTCGTGGTCCTAGATTCTGGAAACGGTTAGAATGAAAGGAAACTGGCAACACAACCGTAATATGGCATCACCCAGCGGTGCGTATGACGTCATGCGCCAGTTGCTTAGATTTTGGTAAACAATTTGGCAGACCTAATATAATCCGACCATGGCCAAAATCCAAAAATCGCTGGAGTATACGTCATCACTTGTAGCAGAGTGATTACTGCTTACAGGAGCAATATAGTACCCACACATTTCTGGGATTTTAACCATAGAATGAACTTAAACGGTATTAAACTTATATACGCAAGCAATAAGGAAACAAATCCTTTAATACTTTAGTTAACTGGAATATCAAATTTAGGCCAAAGGCCAAGCACTGGGAAATATGAGGTCATTCAGCGTAGAAAGGGAAATTGAGAGTAATGGAGATTTTCAAGGTTTAACAGGAGGAAAACCTCACAGTTCCACAATGAAAGGAATGAAAGGGGTTGCAGCTAGGGGCCGAAGGGCCGCTGCAAAGAACCTTAAGTAATGCCTACAGTGCACCGCGTGAGATGCATTGAAGGCACTACTTCTCTACAGGGAATGGTTTAGGTACGATAAACGCCAGTCTTGTTCATAGAGAAACCAAGCACTCCAGATTCGCAAGGAAAGGTTAAGATTCTGACTTATTCCTTTGCGACCTTTGTGACCTATGGCTGGAATTAATGGCCCCTCCCACCTCTACCCCCACTGACCAGCAGATGGGCAGTACACCCACAACAAACCAGATAGATCAAGCAATCACAAGATCAAGCAGGAACCTAATATATAAGTTAATATAAATAAATAATCAGTCCATGTAGAACCTCATATTTCGTTTCATTCCTCTCCTGAAGATGAGGGCAAAAGTCCTCGAAGAGCTTAGGAATTTTAATAATATCTTTTAGGGGTTTACCGAGATTTAAGATAAAGTAAAGGTTCTCATTTTCACCATATTTATATAAGTGCATTGGAAATAATGAAAAGCTTAAGGATTTTAATTGTATCCCTAACATTATACTAAGATTTGCATTCATATATACATACACACACATATATATATATATATATATATATATATATTGTATATATATATATATATATATTATACATATATATATATACATATATATACATATATATATATACATATATATACATATATATATACATATATATATACATATATATATATATATATATATATATATATATATATACATATATATACATATATATACATATATACATATATATATAATATATATATATATATATATATATATATATATATATATATATATATATATATATATATATATATATATATATATATATATATATATATATATATATATATATATATATACATATATTAGCTATGAAGTTCACTACTGAGGGACCAGTTACCAAAAAGAATTAATTTCTGTTTATCCTTCACAATACAGCAACAATGGAACAAAACCAGGTTTTTTTTTCCAAACTCCAAACGACCCTAAACTGCTTATCACACACGACTGACAAATGCTTGGAAGTAATAATTGATCATAAAAGAATAAGTGTTTTATTGCAATTGGAAAGGACAGTTGAATTTTTTTAGAAGTCGTAATTGATTACAGAACAATAAGGGTTTTATTGAAACTGAAAATGAGTTTAATTTCTTTTTATATTTTGCTTCATATTTATGTCAAGCACAATATGATGGCGTGTTACTTACTGAACGGGCTTTATATATATATATATATATATATATATATATATATATATATATATATATATATATATATACATATTAAAGGAGACAAAACAAAGTATTAAATATGAGAAAACGAATTGGGTTTCTATTAATTTTTTTAAGTATAACGTCTAAATAGCTCTGAATTTCGCATAAAGTTAGGAGAGAAATATTTCTGTGAGGAAAATAAGACGCTTTAAGAATCTCAGGCGTTAATGTCATATGTGTTTTCCTCATGAACTTATACCATTGAATTATTTTGAATTTTGCAAAAAAATGATTGGGATTTCTGACTTCTTCCATATGAATATTTGTTCCTGTCCAGCAATTATAATAGTATTAAATATGATAATAATAATAACATCAAGTTAAATAATGATAATGAAATTTACTGACAATTAAGTACACAGAATGAATGGAATATATAGTTCAGGCCAAAGACCAAGCACTGGGACCTACGAGGTCATTCAGCACTGGAAAGGATATTGTGAGTAGGTAGGTTCGAAAGTTGCAACAAGAGGAAAACCCCAAAGCAGTTGCACTATGAATCAATTGTTAGGAGAGGGTGGATAGCAAGATGGAAGAAAGATAATATGAATGGAGGTACAGTAAAAGGAGTGAAAGGGGTTGCAGCTAGAGGCCGAAGGGACGGTACAAAAGAACCTTTAGTAATGCCTACAGTGCACTCAAGCGGTGCACTGTAGGCACTACGGGGAAGTAAACGAAGTGAATTCAAACCGAAGGCCGAATGATCGTTTTCAAGATGAAGAACTGTTTGCTCTATCAGATCCATTGATGTGAATTCACTGAATTCAATGAATCCAGTCATCCAGATTTTCCAGAGGACGTTTTTGGATTAATCTCTCTTTTATTCTTTCAATCCTTCCTTCTCCTATGATCTTATTTATTGGTCATTTTGCAAACGAAGCGGGAACTCAAGGCGATTTTATATGAGGCATTGTCACTTCTCTTTGTCTCTCTATCACGTGCCGCCATCTTGGGTCGAATTTTATAACCTATTCATTATCGCCCCATCTTGCTTTCCCGCCTCATTCTTTAAAAAATGCATGACTGTGCATATTATGACGTTCTGAGAGTCATTTTTGGTTAGTTGAGGGATTTTCGCGGAGGCTGAGGTCGGGGGTGGGGGTAGAGATTTTGACAGTATATAAAGCATAGGCCAATCGACATTCATCACAGTGTAACTCAAAGGCTCTTTCAACACTGAGCAACGATGAAGGTTCTGGTAAGAGATCTTTCTAAAGTTTTACGTCATGGTTTGAATATATATTAAATCTTTATTTTTCATATGATTTACGATTTCTCCTGAGAGTTCTCAAATCACTATCTTACTCTATATATGACCCATTCAAAAACCCTTTAAAATACTCAGAACAGGACCATCTTTTGAAACATTAAAATAATGACCAATAATTCTGAAACTGATATAGACATATATATGACAACATAAATTCCAGCATATGATAACCACTAAGAGCATGTTTCTCTATGAACTGAAAATGTTTCCAGGTTGCTTTGGCAGTTTTGGGGGTGTGCTCAGCAGGCGACCCCTATCAGGCCTACGGCTCCGGCTGGGATCCTCATGGAAGCGGAGGAGGCGGTTCCTACCAGCCTCGATACACTGGGCCCTTGGCTTCCTCCGTTCCAGCAGGCATCGGAGGGAAGGTCATCCCCGTCTCTGATACCTATGAGGTGGCTGCTGCTAAGAATGCCTTCTACCACGCTTACCAGAGGCAGCTGGCCGCCGTTGCAAAAGGTGGCCAAGGCCATGGTGGAGGCTTTGGCCATGGTGGAGGAGGCTTTGGCCATGGTGGAGGAGGCTTTGGCCATGGAGGAGGAGGTTTTGGCCATGGAGGAGGAGGATTTGGCCATGGCGGAGGAGGCTTTGGACATGGTGGTGGTTTTGGACATGGTGGAGGCCATGGTGGAGGCTACGGCTATGGTGGTGGAGCTCCCCTTCACGATGGTATGGTCGTAGACACGCCAGCTGTGGCCTCAGCAAAGGCCCAGTTCTACCGACACTACAGTAAAGGAGCTGCTGCGGCTGCAGCAGCCCCTGATATTGATGTGTATGGAAGCCAGAAGGGTTATGGCTCTGGATGGTATTAAGCACGAGGATACCAGATGAAGAACCTTGCATCAAAGTTGCTTTTGTCATGAGTTACTTGTCTTTGTATAATGTATATTTTGTTCCACGAAACTTCACTGATAAGCAAATAAATAAAATATGAAACATATCTTCTCTGCTTTTGTACCCTCAATGGATAAATTACGTTTTTATATGGTGGTTATGGAGAGTTGATTAAATATCAAATATACATACATGCATATACATACATATATATAAACCCTTTAAGAAAATGTGCCAGAAGAAACAACATAACAATCAGTGCCACTCTTGTCATATAACTGTTAAATTTAGGACAAACACTTCAATGCAGGAATCTGCCAAAGGACAGGCAGCTTCATGTATCCTGCCAAAAAGGGCCTCAGTTCATGGTTGACCATCCCAGTTCAGTAATCTACAACCCTCACTTTATATTTCATCCAATCTTGCACTTCCTGGCAACTAACGTCTAAGGCCCTGGATTCCAGCAGCTATTCCAGACCACTTTCTACCAATCTTTCGGTTCTCAACTGTTTCTCAATGACCAAAGTTCCTCAAAACACTGATTCATCTTGTCACATACTAAAAGATGGACAGCAAGGCGATAATTCTGAACAATGAAGGATTAAACATACGGCATCAGAGATGAAGAAGGCTGTAGGGAAAAACAGGAGGAACTGAGGATCATTGGGCATGCCACCCTCAGGGATTAGAAAAAGAAAGCAGCAGATGTTGGATGGAGCAAACACATATATACTCAAGAGTAGCTGCTATCTCCTCAGTGCATTGGTACCTGACGAAGAAGACTGTATGTCTTCCAACGCTTGTACTTTGCAGATTAAAGAATCTGGAATCTAAACCAGGCCGTCTTATTGAAGCTTAATATGGGTAATATATATATATATATATATATATATATATATATATATATATATATATATATATATATATATATATATATATAGTGAAAACTCATTTAGAGTATCTAACTGTACGTTGACATTCCCCTTCGACTATAATGAAGTCTGGGGGTCAAGAAATTAAGCAACAAAGAAGAATGGGTCTTCTTGTGTGCCTTGCAAAGTTCTTTTATTTATAGACTCCAATGACACAGACATTCTGGTGTCCCAACATAGCCCAAAAGGGAAGAAGTCTGTTGAAGGTAAAGGTCTCCCTTTTCATCTTAATTGAACTGAATATAGAGTTTAGGCCAAAGGCCAAGCACTGGGACCTATGAGGTCCTTCAGCGCTGGAAAGGAAATTGAGAGTAGGTAGGTCTGAAAGGTGTAACAGGAGGAAAACCTTGCAGTTGCACTATGAAACATTTGTTAAGAGCGGGTGGATAGCTAGATGGAGGAAAAATAATATGAATGGAGGTACAGTAAAAGTAATGAAAGAGGTTGCAGCTAGGGGCCGAGGGGACGCTGCAAAGAACCTTTAGTAATGCCTGCAGTACGCCACATGAGGTGCACCGACGGCATTAACCACCTGTTCATCTGTCCTAAGCAAAGTTTAAAAAATTTTTTTCAATGAAGAGGCCAATGGAATAGAAGCCCTACTGTCTCTTTGTATAGACCAGACCCGAATAGGCGTGAAAAGGATGGAAAAAGGTGTGAGGTTTAACCCCAAAGAAGCGAAAGATCGCCTCTTGAAGAAGGGAAGCTTATAATGGTTGGTGATCTATACCTGTAAAATGGCTCTAGACTATAAGTTCATCCTTAAATTCTTGTTTTTTTAATTCAATATTTCTGATACAGCTTTTCCAACGATTCGTTATTGTACAGGAGAATCTTTTTTTTTTCACCCTTTGTGTAGACAATTATTTGAGTATAATTTCGCATTGACAATGAATATAAATCGACATAAATATAAGGAAAATAATTCTATTAGAATAAACGATTTATAAAATTTCTGTCTTAATTTTTTATAAATACGTTTTTCCTCAGCATGGACTTTTGCCATTGTACTTTCAAGAATGTTTCGTAAGCAAGCAGTTGGGAATCCTGGTTTCATTCTTAGGAATATGCGCCCATATTCACTAATAACAACAGTAATTATGATGATAATTAACGTGTGCTGAATTATGATATCAAAAGTACTTTATTAAGACCAAAAGCTGAAAAGCATTTGAAAGGGGACTATCTACTCTTTCAGATCCATCGATGTGGATTTAATCCTTCGTATTTTAGAGTAAAAGCTTTTGAATTTTTCTTTATGATCCTCCAAATTAATTCTTCTCTCCTGGTCAACCTTTCCCTCGTCATTTCATAAACTTGGTGGAAACTCAAGGCGATTTTACACGAGACATTGTGACTTCGTTTTGTACCTCTGTCACGTACTGCCATCTTGTGACGATTTTTTTATTTCAGTCATTGCTTTCCCGTCTCACAATTGAAAAGATGCAGTCGCTGTTATCAAAGCAATGCATTGCATGACGGTGCAAATAACGTTCTGAGAGTCATTCAAGGTCAGTGTCCAGAGATTTTCGTGGTTGGCCAGCGAAGGCAGGGCGTATGCCCCATCCAGCCTGGACTGGAGGCTGCGGTAGAGGGTGGGGGTAAATATTTTGTTAGTATATAAAGCAAAAGCCAATCGACATTCGGTACAGTAACTCAAAAGCTCTTTCAACACTCTAAGCAACGATGAAGGTTCTGGTAAGAGATCTAACAATCTGGTTGGTCTTTCCGAAGTCTTGCTTTGCAGTCTGAAGTGATTCATCATCTCGTGAAGATTAATTCAATACTTACTTTAATATCTGGACATCCTGCTTTAAAACATTTCAGTTACATTTGCAGGCGTTTAAAACAATATCACTCACTCTCAAAATGACTCTATTTGAAGTTTTCTCAGGTAAAATAAACTGCTCAGCTCCTGAGAGATTATGATGGCAATAAGTCTTGTTATCTACTTTGATGAATACTGACATACCATAATCCACTTCACTCCGAAATTTCAAAGTCCACTTAACTTCTCCATGAACTGAAAATGTTTCCAGGTTGCTTTGGCATTTTTGGGGGTGTGCTCAGCAGGCGACCCCCATCAGGCCTATGGCTCCGGCTGGGATCCTCATGGAAGCGGAGGTGGCGGTTACTACCAGCCTCGATATACTGGGCCCTTGGCTTCCTCCGTTCCAGCAGGCATCGGAGGGAAGGTCATCCCCGTCTCTGATACCTACGAGGTGGCTGCTGCTAAGAATGCCTTCTACCACGCTTACCAGAGGCAGCTGGCTGCCGTTGCAAAAGGTGGCTACGGCCATGGTGGAGGATATGGCCACGGTGGAGGAGGCTTTGGACATGGTGGAGGAGGCTTTGGTCATGGAGGAGGAGGATTTGGCCATGGTGGTGGAGGCTTTGGCCACGGTGGATTGTATGGCCATGGTGGAGGAGGCTTTGGCCACGGTGGATTGTATGGCCATGGTGGAGGCAAAGGACACGGCGGAGGCTACGGCTATGGTGGAGCCCCCCTTTACGATGGCATAGTCGTGGACACTCCAGCTGTGGCCTCAGCAAAGGCCCAGTTCTACCGACACTACAGCAAAGGAGCCGCTGCGGCTGCAGCAGCCCCTGATATTGATGTGTACGGAAGCCAGAAGGGTTATGGCTCCGGATGGTATTAAGCACGAGGATGCCAGACAAAGAACCTCAAATGAATGTTCACATTCATGTTGCTTCTGTCATGAGTTACTTGTCTTTATGTATAATGTATATTTTGTTCCACGAAGTCTCCCTGTTTATCAAATAAAAAGCAGACGAAATATTTGAATTTTCACTGGATTTACCTCTCAATGGATAAATCATATTATCTCATGTTTGTTTTCAAGAGATAAGAAAAGACTGTATATACATTCATATGCACACACACACACATATACATAGATATTCATATCTATAAAATCCTTCCCTTATCAAGAGGTGCCAGGTGTAACAATCTTACAATCAGTACCAAGTTCATTATCTAACAGCTAAGTCTAGGATAAACCTCCTGTGTAGAAAACTGCTAAAATATCAGTAGCTTTAGACATCAACACAAGAGGATCCTCAGCTGAGCAGAGACTTTTTCAGTGTAGAAAACTTCCAAAACATTAGTAATTTTATACAGAACCACTCAGGAGGGTCCTCAGTTCAGTGGGGACCCTCCCAGTGCGTTGCACTTCAATACATTCTTTTATATTTCACCTAGTCTTGCACCTGGAGTCTAAAGTCTCAAGCCCTTGGTTACAGCACATTTTCCACATTATTCATCTAACACTCTCAGTTTCCTTCCCCTTCATTTGTTCAAGAGTTGAATTATCTTCACTTTCCACCAATTAGTCTTTTGCACTCCACTGTTATTTTATTGCTAAAGCACCTCAATACACTGATTCATCTTTTTAATTTTTAAAATTTTATTGACAATGTCTTGGCCTGTCGTTGTACTGTTTACCGTTTTGGACAAACCATCCACTAGAAGAAAAAAACATAAATAAAGGGATAGGTAAAACGGAAAAAGACATCAAGACAAGAAAAAGGGAGTGGCATTTGACTGCATTTTTAATGGGGAAGGGGGTGACTACTTGTTTGACCAGTAAAGATCCTAAACTAGTTCATTCTTGAATGTTGGGTGTTTGCCTGGTGATTTTAAAATCTTCACTTTCAATGTAAGTTTTACAGCTCTTAGAATGATTCATTATGCTAAGGCGCTCTGCGTTTGTGAGTCTGCTATCAGTCTGGAAGCTGACCCTTCTATGACTGTCAATGCATTCATACCTTGAGAAGCCTCATCGTGGATCCTACATAAGTTCCAGATTTACCACCTGGGACAGGTATATTTATACACCACACAAGAGGACATAAAAGGGCACAGACGATCCTTGTGCCGAAACAGAGAATGGATAGTCAGAGGATTCTTCAGGATGAGATTAACTTTCATGGTGGGTAAATGTTCGTGTAGCTTACACAAGGGGGGAAACTAATGTAAAATTCTGTTTCTTTATCAGACGGCTGTTTCAGCAATTTTTGACAAATCATAATTACGAATTAAAAGGAAAGTAGTTATCTTTAAAGTAATTTGTCAAGGATAGGTATTCCTTATGAAACGTGCTACTTGGAAGAGCCCTTGATAACGTGATTAAGTTAAAATTACGAAACGTTGGGAATATGAAAATGAGATGTGGATCTTAACTGGCCATCATTTTAGCCATACATATACATATGTATATAAAATTATATTTGCATATTGTTTACATATCAATTATAATTTCCCTTTGGTTTAAGTTATTCCCAGTTTATTATGAAATCCATATTCAACAATATTACTGGCTTAATATTTGTGAATATCAGTCAAAGAGTATATGGCCAAAGTTCAGAACTAGCCATTTGTTACAAACTTACTGACCAGCTGCTGATATCAGTTCTAGGTACAAAACCTGAATTCAACGGTAATAAATAAAGTACAGCTGACTCCACATTAACTGACTCCTCTCTTGTTGGCTCGGTGGTCATAAGTCACCTTACTATACAGCGTAGTTTCTACAT
This sequence comes from Macrobrachium rosenbergii, assembly GCA_039081455.1. NCBI lineage: Eukaryota > Metazoa > Arthropoda > Malacostraca > Decapoda > Palaemonidae > Macrobrachium > Macrobrachium rosenbergii. The sequence goes on along the minus strand of JANJGK010000022.1, from coordinate 19,953,875 downwards.
TAGGCCGCGGTTAGAATCCCAAAATCTATGGCTTAGTATTTGTGGATACACACATACACACACACATATATAAGTATATATATACACTCATCTATACATGTATAACCATTTCTTATCTCTCCAAAATAATATGAGATATAATTTACTCATTGGGAGACAAATGTAATGAAATTTTAATGAATTCTTCAAGTATTTATTAAGTAACAAGTGAGACATCGTCGAACAGAATGTACATTTTACAAAGACAAGTAACTCATGACAAAAGCAACACTGATGTTTCTTCATCCGGCATCCTCATGCTTAGTACCATCCGGAGCCATAACCCTTCTGGTGTCTGTACGCACTGATATCAGGGGCTGCTGCAGCCGCAGCTGCAGCTTGGCTGTACTGCCTGTAGAACTGGGCCTTTGCTTTGGCCACAGCCGGTGTGTCCATGACTTGACCATCGTAAATGGGAGCTCCACCATAGCCATAGCCTCCACCATGGCCAAAGCCTCCACCATGGCCAAAAACTCCACCATGGCCAGAGCCTCCACCATGACCATATAATCCACCATGGCCAAAGCCTCCAAAGAGTCCACCATGTCCAAAGCCTCCTCCACCATGGCCATAGCCACCTTTTGCAACAGAAGCCAGCTGCCTCTGGTAAGCGTGGTAGAAGGCATTCTTAGCAGCAGCCACCTCGTAGGTATCAGAGACGGGGATGACCTTCCCTCCGATGCCTGCTGGAACGGAGGAAGCCAAGGGCCCAGTATATCGAGGCTGATAGTAACCGCCTCCTCCGCTTCCATGAGGATCCCAGCCGGAGCCGTAGGCCTGATGGGGGTCGCCTGCTGAGCACACCCCCAAAACTGCCAGAGCAACCTGGAAGCATTTTCAGTTAATGGAATAAAATGCTCTTAGTAGTTATAAAAGCTTTAGATGACTGTTAGGCACTAATGAAGGGATTTCAAAGATGAGGCCGTTTTTGTACAGTTGAGAAAATGTTACGAAGAATTGTTTGGAGAGAAAAACATTGTCTAAACCACCCTCAAATGTAATTTAAAATCGCATGAAAGCAAGAATGTCCAAATGTTTAAGATAAGAATTAAATTTATGTTTGAAAGGTAAAAAAAAAAAATCAATTCTAACCAAAGCCAAAAACTTCAGAAAGATGAAATTGCCAGATCTCTTACCAAAACAATCATTCTTGCTTAGAGTGTTGAAAGAACTTTTGAGTTACACTGTACTGAATGTCGACTGGCCTTTGCTTTATATGCTGACAGAATCTTTACCCCAACCCCCTACCCCAGCCTCCAGTCCAGGCAGGATGGGGCATGTGCCCTGCCTTCGCTGGCCAACCGCGAAAATCTCTGGACTTTGACCTCGAATGACTCTCAAAACGTTATTTGCAACGTCATGCAATGCACTGCATTGATAATGGCGTCTGCATCTTTTCAAGAATGAGGTGGGAAAGCAAGATGGTCTAAATAAGTCAATGTTTCACGTAAAATCGACTTGAGTCTCCGATATGTTTATGAAATGGCCAGGAAAGGCTTTAGGAATATAATAAGGGATATTTGAAACCTTTCTTCTTAGAATATGGAGGATTGAATTCACATCGGTGGTTCAAGAAGGGTAGACATTCCTCTTCCAGATGATTATTTATCTTTTGCTTTTAGTCAAATTCTTTGCATTTAGATGTCCATAGACTTGATTTTAAAATCTATCACGCAATTATTATTATCATGATTATAATTATTATTAGTGAATAAGGGTACATATTCTTATGGAAGAATCCAGTAATACCAACTGACTGCATAGGAAAATGCAAATATTACAATGTCCTAAGTATATATAGAGGAAAACCTTATTTCCAAAAATTATTGATTGAGAATTTTAAAAAAATCAAACATTCTCATAAAAGCATTTTTTTAATCTCACTAATAATGATAATATTGGTAGTGAAATAAATTATGATATCAAAATTTAGGGACAGTTCAGTGAAATAAATTGGATTACAACCAAAAGCAGAATAATTGTTTGAAAGATGAATTAATTATCAACTCTTTCAGAGCAACTAATGTGAACTCAGTTGTATAAAATTTTTCTTTGTGAATTTCTAAATCCTCTCTTCTCTTTGAATCCTACTTTTATCCTTCATTTCGTTAATGAAGTGGAAACTCAAGGTGATCTTAAACGAGTTATTGTGAGTGCATTATTACTAATGCCATCACGTTCTGCCATCTTGTGACGATTTTTTTCTATATGATTTCATTACTGGCCATCTTGATTTTGGGAGTCCTTCAAGGGGAGAGTCCAGAAATTTTTGTGGTTGGCCAGGGAAAGAAGGCTATGTGCCCAGTCTAGCCTAGACTGGGGGCTTAGTGGGGTTGGGGGTTAAAGATTTTGTCAGTATATAAAGCAAAGGCAAATCGACATGCATCACAGTGTAATCCAGAAGTTCTTTCAACACACTAAACAACAATGAAGGTTCTGGTAAGTGATCTCGAAACCTGTTCTTTCTGAAGTTGTCTGAAGTTCTTAGGTTTGGTTTGATCAGAGTTTTTCATTGTGAACATGATTTTGATTTTATTTTAAGCATTTACGTGGTTATTTTTAAATGATTTCCAATAACATTTGAAGTTATTAACTGCATATACAACATTATAACTTACTTATGGATTGTGTCCCCCCCTCCTTTTTTTAGTAGGGTTAAATTTACTTTATATAAACATCTTAATATTATAAAGTATCTATTAAATCTAAGTAGTTCGAAATTAGCTTAAGGGTTAAGATAAATAACTTCAGCATGTATCCTGGTAACAATCTCAGAGTTTTGTGATTTTCAGTGAGTCTGTCTCTTCAAAATCTGCATATAGCTGAAGCAGGGGCTTATATTCTGTTTTAAAAGATACCAATTTCAGATTCACACAACCACTGAGAAACACACACACACACACACACACACTCACCAAACCTCACAAACACACCCACAGTGTGTGACTGCTAATGTAAATTGAAGTTCCTTTAGCTTCTTAACTGACTGTTCAGTGTCAATAAATTTTCAGTGTTTTTTGAGCTCTCTCTATGAATGGAATATCTTCTTTCAGGTTGCTCTGGCAGTTCTGGGGGTGTGCTCAGCCCTCCCTGGTTATACTGGAGGCTTTGGCCCTGGTGGCTTTGGGTATGGTGGAGGCTTTGGCCATGGTGGAGGAGGCTATGGCCACGGGGGAGGCTACGGCTACGGTGGAGCTCCCCTTTACGATGGCATAGTCGTAGACACTCCAGCTGTGGCTGCAGCAAAGGCCCAGTTCTACAGGCAGTACAGCCGACTGGCAGCTAAGTCCGCCCCTGCTTACGGGCACCCGAAGGGTTATGGGCCCGGATGGTATTAAGCACGAGGACACAGGATGAAGAAATGTTGCAAAGTTTATGGTCATAATGGTTTCGTCATGAGTCACTTTACTTGTCTTTGTATATTATGTATATTTTGTCCCACGAGATTTCACTGATTAGCAAATAAATGAAAAATAAGCATCTGTTGACTGAATTAGCCTACCAATAGACGAATTTTTTGTTGTTGACATGGAAGAGACATGGAAAGGTTATATACATACATATAATTATATATATATATAATATATGTGTATATATATGTATAATTATATATATATATATATATATATATATATATATATATATATATATATATATATATATATATATATATATTAACTTTATCACATACACAATTGTTCTGTGCATCAGTAGGATTACTAAAAGGACCTCATTCAAACTGGATGGTATCTAATGGAGTTTTTATTCAAAAAGTTACAAGCTTTCATGGACAAACAGTCCACATTATCAAGTATCCGTACATTAGATACCATCCAGTTTGAATGAGGTCCTTTTAGTAATATATATATATGTATATATACATATATATATGCATATATATGTATTTGTATATACTTATATATACATATATGTATATATGTATGTGCATATGCACGTGTAAAAAAAGTATACCTTAGTTTTACCAGACCACTGAGCTGATTAACAGCTCTCCTAGGGCTGTCTCGAAGGATTAGACTTATTTTACGTGGCTTAGAACCAATTGGTTACTTAGCAACGGGACCTCCAGCTTATTGTGGAATCCGAACCACATTATAGTGAGAAATGAATTTCTTTCACCAGAAATATCCTCTTACTCTTCATCAGCCGGCCGGAGACTCGAACTCGGGCCTAGCGAGAGCTAGTCCACAGCTCTATCGACTTCCCCAACGAAGCACGTGTAGCAAATGCATGAGGGTAACTAACATAAAATCCCATTTTTTTATACAGAGGGATATTTGAGTAAATTTCTACAAATTCTAATTACAAATGAAAAGGAAAGCAGTCACTTTTAAAGTTATTTACTGAGAATATGCATTCCTTGTGAAACATGCGCCAATTGGGGGAGCTCTTGATAATGTAATTACGAAACGTCGGGAACTAATAGGAACATGATATGTGGATCTTAATTGGGCATCATGTTACACACACACATATGCGTATATATATATATATATATATATATATATATATATATATATATATATATACATTTATATATAATATATTATATACATATCAACCATAATTCCCAATGGGTGTAACTTATTCCCAGTTTATTATAAATCGAATATCTAATAATCTTATTGGCTTAATACTTGTGAATCTGGAAAATGTCTATGGAAAATGCCAGAGAGTTTAACAAAAGTCCATAATCAGCCATGTTACAACTCTGCTGACCAGCTATCATGGTAGAGGTGTGCTGATATCAATTCTGAGTACAAAAACCTGAATTCTACAGGTGTAAGTAAAGTACAGATGAGCTGATATCAACTTACACCTCTCTTGATGGCTCAGTGGTCGTAAGTCACCTTACTGTACACCGTTGTTTCTAAATTAGGCTGCAGTTAGAATCCCTAAAATCTATGGCTTAGTATTTGTGGATACACACACAGGCACACATACACATACATATATTTACACCCATGCATATATGTATAACCTTTTCTTATCTCCCCAAGATAATATGAGATCGTATAATTTACTCAATGGGAGGCAAATGCAGTGAAATTTCAATTAATTCTTCAAGCATTTATTAAGTAACAAGTGAGACATTGTGGAATAGAATGTACATTTTACAAAGACAAGTAACTCATGACAAAAGCAACACTGATGTTTCTTCATCCGGCATCCTCATGCTTAGTACCATGCGGAGCCATAACCCTTCTGGTGTCCGTACGCATTGATATCAGGGGCTGCTGCAGCCGCAGCTGCGGCTTGGCTGTACTGCCTGTAGAACTGGGCCTTTGCTGTTGCCACTGCTGGTGTGTCCACGACTTGGCCATCGTAAATAGGTGCTCCACCATAGCCATAGCCTCCACCATGGCCAGAGCCTCCACCATGGCCAGAGCCTCCACCATGGCCTGAGCCTGCACCATGACCATACAATCCACCATGTCCAAAGCCTCCAAAGCCTCCACCATGTCCAAAGCCTCCACCATGGCCATGCCCACCTTTTGCAACGGCGGCCAGCTGCCTCTGGTAAGCGTGGTAGAAGGCATTCTTAGCAGCAGCCACCTCGTAGGTATCAGAGACGGGGATGACCTTCCCTCCGATGCCTGCTGGAACGGAGGAAGCCAAGGGTCCAGTGTATCGAGGCTGGTAGTAACCGCCTCCTCCGCTTCCATGAGGATCCCAGCCGGAGCCATAGGCCTGATGGGGGTTGCCTGCTGAGCACACCCCCAAAAATGCCAAAGCAACCTGGAAGTATTTTCAGTTCATGGAAAAAAATGCTCTTAGTGGTTCTAAGAACTTGAGATGAGACTGTTTTTGTATTGTTGAGAAAATATGAAGAATTATTTGGAGAGAAAATATGTCTTAATCACCTTCAGATTTAATTTGAAATCATATGAAAGCAAGAATGTCCAAATGTTTAAGATGAGTATTAAATTTATATTTGCAATTATAAAAAATCCCTTCTAACCAAAGCATAAAACTTCAGAAAGATGAAATTGCCAGATCTCTTACCAAAACCCTCATTCTTGCTCAGAGTGTTGAGAGAACCTTTGAGTTACACTGTAGTGAATGTCGATTTGCCTTTGCTTTATATACTAACAGAATCTTTACCCCCACCTCTGTACTGACAAAATATTTACCCCCACCTCCCACCTCAGCCTCCAGTCCATGCTAGATGGGGCATGCGCCCTGCTTTCGCTGGCCAACCGCGAAAATCTCTGGACTTTGACCTTGAATGACTTTCAAAACGTTGTTTGCACTGCACTGATAATGGCGTCTGCATCTTTGAATAATGTGGGAAAGCAAGATAGTCCGCAATGAATTAAATAAAAAATCGTCGCTAGATGGTGACACGTGATGGCTATACAAAAATAAGCCACAATGTCTCATATAAAATTGTCTGGTCTCTCCGCCAAGCTGATGAAATTACGAGGGAAAGTAGGACTAGGAGAGAAGAAAGTAATTAGAAAGAAAATTAAAGAAAAACTTAAAAAGCTTTTTCCGTAAAATACGGACTGAATTCACATCGATGGCTTAGAAAGGAAAGATATTCTTCTTTCAAACGATTATTCAATGTTCGGTTTCAAACAAGTTCCTTGTACTCAATTGTCCATAAATTTTGAATTTAATACCTATCACACCATTCTTATTATCAATACAGCTATTATTACTGAATATGGACGCATATTCATATGTGAGAAGCTAGGATTACCAATTGCTTGCAGAGAAAAATCTAGATAAATCAACGGCCTAAGTCTATGCAGTGGAAAACGTTTTTTCAAGAAGTATTAATTGAGAATTTAAAATAAATCATATATCCTCATAGAACTATTGTTGTAATCTAACTAATAATGATAATATTGGCAGTTAAATAAATTATATCAAAATTGAGGGACAGTTCAGTGCAATATACTGGATTACAACCAAAAACTGGATAATTAATTATCAACTCTTTTAGATCAACTGACGCGAACTCAGTTTTAGAAAACTTTTCTTTGTGAATTTTCATATCCTCTCTTCTCTTTGAATCCTAATTTTGTCTTTCATTTCATTAAAGAAGTGGAAACTCAAGGTGATTTGAAACGAGGTATTGTCACTGCATTTTATCTAATGCCATCACGTTCTGCCATCTTGTGACGATTTTTTCTATATGATTTCATTACTGGCCATCTTGATTTTGGGAGTCCTTCAAGGGGAGAGTCCAGAAATTTTTGTGGTTGGCCAAGAACGTAGTCCATGTGCCCAGTCCAGCCTAGACTGGAGGCTTAGGGGATAGGGGTTAAAGATTTTGTCAGTATATAAAGCAAACGCCAATCGTCATTCATCACAGTGTAACTCAAAAGTTCTCTCAACACTCTAAGCAACGATGAAGGTTCTGGTAAGAGATCTCGCCATCTGATAATTCTGAAGTTACTGTTTGGTTTGAAGTGAAATTTTACCTAGTGTACCTAAATTAACTTCTCAAGCTTTTAAACATTTCTCAAATACACAAAATAGTGTTATCTCTTGAATCGTTTTGATAGTGACTTAAGTCTGAACATATTTGAAGTCACTATTTGCAAAATTAGACATTGCAGCTTAACAGTTATCTGAGTCTTTGTCTTTGTTGGTTGAATTTACTATAAGCAAATACTGAGTCTTTATAAGCTGCTTATCCAATCTAGGGGTCCCACAACTAGTCTAAGGGTAACCATACATTCTTACAGACGTTTGTGACCTTTACTGGCGCTAGTTCCTCTCTAAAACCAGCATTTAGGTGAAGAAGGGGCTTATAACCTGTTTTAAAAGATACCAAAGTAAGACCCACACAAACACACTGAGACACACAAACACATATTACCACATACACATAGTTTAATATATATATGACTGCTAATGTAAATTAAAGTTTGTTTAGCTTCTTAATTGAATATTTCATTGTATGTAGGTCTAGGATTTACAACCTTTCTCTATGAATGGAATATTCTTTTTTTAGATTGCTTTGGCAGTTCTGGGGGTGTGCTCAGCCCTCCCTGGTTACATTGGAGGCTTTGGCCCTGGTGGCTTTGGGTATGGTGGAGGCTTTGGCCATGGTGGAGGAGGCTATGGCCATGGTGGAGGAGGCTACGGCTACGGTGGAGCTCCCCTTTACGACGGCATAGTCGTAGACACTCCAGCTGTGGCTGCAGCAAAGGGCCAGTTCTACAGGCAGTACAGCCGACTGGCAGCTAAGGCTGCAGCAGCCCCGGACATCAATGCTTACGGTTATGGGAATGGTTATGGCTCCGGATGGTACTAAGCACGAGGATTCCAGATGAAGAAACGTCGCAAAGTTTATGGTCTAAATGGTTTCGTCATGAGTCACTTTACTTGTCTTTGTATATTATGTATATTTTGTCCCAAGAGATTTCACTGATGAGCAAATAAATGAAAAATAAGCATATGTTGATTGAATTAGCCTACCAATAGATGAATTTTTTTTTGTTGACACTGAAGAGAAATGGAAAGGTTACATACATATACATATAATATATACATAATATTTATGTGCATATATATGTATATGTATATATATATATATATATATATATATATATATATATATATATATATATATATAATATATGTATATATATGTGTATATATATACACATATATAATCATGTATATATATTTGCATATATATTTATTTCTATATATACTTATATATACATATATGGTTATATGTATGTGCATATGCATGTATTAAAGTATTGTACTAGAAAATGCACGTAGTAAATGCATGAGAGAAACTAACATAAAATCCCATTTTTTATACAGAGGGATATTTGAGTAAATTTCTACAAGTTTTAATTACATATTAAAAGGAAAGCAGTCACTTTTAAAGTTATTTACTGAGAATATGCACTCCTTGTGAAACATGCCCCAATTGGAACAGCTCTTGATAATGTAATTACGAAACGTCGGGAACTAATAGGAACATGAGATGTGGAGCTAGATTGGGCATCATCTCACACGCACACACACACAAATATATACAGTATATATACATATATATACATGTATATGTTATTTACATATCAACTATAATTCCCACTGGGTGTAACTTATTCCCAGTTTATTATAAATCCAATATCTAATAATCTTATTGGCTTAATACTTGTGAATATGGAAAATGTCAGAGGGTTTAACGAAAGTCCACAATTAGCCACGTGTTGCAACTCTGCTGACCAGCTATTATGGTAGATGTGGGCTGATATCCATTCAAAATACAAAAATCTGAATTCGACAGGCGTAAGTAAAGTACAGCTGAGCCGATATCAACTTACACCTCTCTTGATGGCTCAGTGGTCATAAGTCACCTTACTGTACAGTGTTGTTTCTAAATTAGGCAGCGGTTAGAATTCCGAAATCTATGGCTTAGTATTTGTGGATACACACACTATTTATATATATATATATAAATATATATATATATATATATATATATATATATATATATATATATACATACATACATATACATATACATATAAATATATATATATATATATATATATATATATATATATATATATATATATATATATATATATATATATATATATATTATATATTATATAAAAGTATATGTATACACTCATGTATATGCATATAACCTTTTCTTATCTCTCCAAGATAATATGATATAATATAGCTTACTCATTGGGAGGTAAATGTAAAGAAATTTCAATTAATTCTTCAAGTATTTATTAAGTAACCATTGAAACATTATTGAACAAAATGTACATAATACATAAAGACAAGTAACTCATGACAAAAGCAAAGCTGATGTTTTTTCATCCGGAATCCTCGTCCTTAGTACCATCCGGAGCCATAACCCTTCTGGTGTCCATACGCATCAATATCAGGGGCTGCTGCAGCCGCAGCTGCGGCTTGGCTGTACTGCCTGTAGAACTGGGCCTTTGCTGTGGCCACAGCTGGTGTGTCCACGACTTGGCCATCGTAAATAGGTGCTCCACCATAGCCATAGCCTCCACCATGGCCAAAGCCTCCACCATGGCCAGAGCCTGCACCATGATCATACAATCCACCATGGCCAAAGCCTCCACCATGGCCAAAGCCTCCACCATGGCCAGAGCCTCCACCATGACCATACAATCCACCATGGCCAAAGCTTCCACCATTGCCAAAGGCTCCTCCTCCATGGCCATAGCCTCCTCCACCATGGCCGTAGCCACCTTTTGCAACAGCAGCCAGCTGCCTCTGGTAAGCGTGGTAGAAGGCATTCTTACCAGCAGCCACCTCGTAGGTATCAGAGACGGGGATGACCTTCCCTCCGATGCCTGCTGGAACGGAGGAAGCCAAGGGCCCAGTGTATCGAGGCTGATAGTAACCGCCTCCTCCGCTTCCATGAGGATCCCAGCCGGAGCCATAGGCCTGATGGGGGTCGCCTGCTGAGCACACCCCAAAAAATGCCAAAGCAACCTGGAAGTATTTTCAGTTCATGGAAAAAAATGCTCTTAATGGTTATAAGAACTTGAGATGAGACTGTTTTTGTATTGTTGAGAAAATATGAAGAATTATTTGGAGAGAAAATATGTCTTAATCACCTTCAGATTTAATTTGAAATCATATGAAAGCAAGAATGTCCAAATGTTTAAGATGAGGATTAAATTTATATTTACAATTATAAAAAATCCCTTCTAACCAAAGCATAAAACTTCAGAAAGATGACATTGCCAGATCTCTTACCAAAACCCTCATTCTTGCTCAGAGTGTTGAGAGAACCTTTGAGTTACACTGTAGTGAATGTCGATTTGCCTTTGCTTTATATACTAACAGAATCTTTAACCCCACCTCTGTACTGACAAAATATTTACCCCCACCTCCCACCTCAGCCTCCAGTCCATGCTAGATGGGGCATGCGCCCTGCTTTCGCTGGCCAACCGCGAAAATCTCTGGACTTTGGCCTTGAATGACTCTCAAAACGTTATTGGCACTGCACTGATAATGGCGTCTGCATCTTTGAACAATGAGGTGGGAAAGCAAGATAGTTCGCAATGAATTAAATAAAAAATCGTCTCTAGATGGTGACACGTGATGGCTATACAAAAATAAGTCACAATGTCTCATATAAAATTGTCTGGTCTCTCCGCCAAGCTGATGAAATTACGAGGGAAAGTAGGACTAGGAGAGAAGAAAGTATTTAGAAAGAAAATTAAAGAAAAATTTAAAAAGCTTTTTCCGTAAAATACGGACTGAATTCACATCGATGGCTTAGAAAGGAAGGATATTCTTCTTTCAAACGATTATTCAATGTTCGGTTTCAAACAAGTTCCTTGTACTCAATTGTTCATAAATTTTGAATTTAATACCTATCACACCATTCTTATTATCAATACAGCTATTATTACTGAATATGGACGCATATTCACATGTGAGAAGCTAGGATTACCAATTGCTTGCAGAGAAAAATCTAGATAAATCAATGGCCTAAGTCTATGCAGTGGAAAAACGTGTTTTCAAGAAGTATTAATTGAGAATTTAAAATAAATCATATATCCTCATAGAACTATTGTTGTAATCTAACTAATAATGATAATATTGGCAGTTAAATAAATTATATCAAAATTGAGGGACAGTTCAGTGCAATATACTGGATTACAACCAAAAACTGAATAATCAATTATCAACTCTTTTAGATCAACTGACGTGAACTCAGTTTTAGCAAACTTTTCTTTGTGGATTTTCATATCCTCTCTTCTCTTTGAATCCTAATTTTGTCCTTCATTTCGTTAAAGAAGTGGAAACTCAAGGTGATCTGAAACGAGGTATTGTCGCTGCATTTTTTCTAATGCCATCACGTTCTGCCATCTTGTGACGATTTTTTCTGTATGATTTCATTACTAGCCATCTTGATTTTGGGAGTCCTTCAAGGGGAGAGTCCAGAAATTTTTGCGGTTGGCCAAGAACGTAGTCCATGTGCCCAGTCCAGCCTAGACTGGAGGCTTAGGGGATGGGGGTTAAAGATTTTGTCAGTATATAAAGCAAACGCCAATCGTCATTCATCACAGTGTAACTCAAAAGTTCTCTCAACACTCTAAGCAACGATGAAGGTTCTGGTAAGAGATCTCGCCATCTGATAATTCTGAAGTTACTGTTTGGTTTGAAGTGAAATTTTACCTAGTGAACCTAAATTAACTTCTCAAGCTTTTAAACATTTCTCAAATACACAAAATAGTGTTATCTCTTGAATCGTTTTGATAGTGACTTAAGTCTGAACATATTTGAAGTCACTATTTGCAAAATTAGACATTGCAGCTTAACAATTAACCGAGTCTCTTTGTCTTTGTTGGTTGAATTTACTATAAGCAAATACCGAGTCTTTATAAGCTGCTTATCCAATCTAGGGGTCCCACAACTAGTCTAAGGGTTACCATACATTCTTACAGACATTTGTGACCTTTACTGGCTCTAGTTCCTCTTTAAACCCAGCATTTAGATAAAGAAGGGGCTTATAACCTGTTTTAAAAGATACCAAAGTAAGACCCACACAAACACACTGAGACACACACACACCCGCATTACCACATACACATAGTTTAATATATATATGACTGCTAGTGTAAATTAAAGTTGGTTTAGCTTCTTAATTGAATATTTCATTGTATGTAGGTCTAGGATTTACAACCTTTCTCTATGAATGGAATATTTGATTTCAGATTGCTTTGGCAGTTCTGGGGGTGTGCTCAGCCCTCCCTGGTTACATTGGAGGCTTTGGCCCTGGTGGCTTCGGGTATGGTGGAGGCTTTGGCCATGGTGGAGGAGGCTATGGCCATGGAGGAGGAGGCTACGGCTATGGTGGAGCTCCCCTTTACGACGGCATAGTCGTAGACACTCCAGCTGTGGCTGCAGCAAAGGGCCAGTTCTACAGGCAGTACAGCCGACTGGCAGCTAAGGCTGCAGCAGCCCCGGACATCAATGCTTACGGTTATGGGAATGGTTATGGCTCCGGATGGTACTAAGCACGAGGATTCCAGGTGGAGAAACGTCGCAAAGTTTATGGTCTAAATGGTTTCGTCATGAGTCACTTTACTTGTCTTTGTATATTATGTATATTTTGTCCCACGAGATTTCACTGATGAGCAAATAAATGAAAAATAAGCATCTGTTGACTGAATTAGCCTGAAGGTAGATGAACTATATTTTTTGTTCACATGGAGGAGAAATAGAAAAGGATATGTATGTATGTATGTATGTATGCATGTATGTATGTATGTATATATATATATATAATATATATATATATATATATATATATATATATATATATATATATATATATATATATATATATATATATATATATATATATATATATATATATATATATATATATATATACAGTATATATATATATGTGTGTGTGTGTATGTGTATGTGTATGTGTATGTGTATGTGTGTGTGTGCATTAAAGTATTCTACTAGGCAGAAGAGGAAAACGTTGTGACAACTAATGTAGCACATACATCTAAATACATGATAATTAATTCCTGGATTTTCAGGTAAGAATTGCAACATTAACATGAATAAAAATGTTTCCTGTCGCTAACAAGGACAAACCATCTTTATATATTGTTCAATCATCAAACTTTATACATATTTTTCAAACTTATTAATATGATTAAGAATATTTTGGCAGCGAAAATCATATTTTTGACGCTAGGTTATTGTGTTAGATATAATAATATCAATCAGTTCTGATGGATAATGAGTAATCTCAAAGGAAAAAAATATTTTGGGGTATCTGTGAATGGAAATTTGATTATAGTAAAGTTACCCACCTGACCACGAGGTGAGGTATAGTCTATTCTTGTAACAGAATGGAATATAAACTTTCGGCCAAAGGCCAAGAGCTTGGACCTATGAGGTCATGCAGAGCTGAAAGGGAAATTGAGAGTAAAAAGGTCTGAAAGTTGCAACAGAAGGAAAACCTCGAAATTGCACTATGAAACAATTGTTAGGAGCGGTGGAGAGTAAGATGGAAGAGGGAGAATATGAACGGAGGTACAGTAAAACGAATGAAAGGGGGTTGCAGAGAACCTTCAGTGATGCCTACAGTGCACCGTGCGCGGGGTGCACTGTTAGCACTACCCCTTTACGAGGTCATTGCACGTACTGCCAGGTCTCTGTTCAAGATGGTCGCAGAACTCTTGAACAGAGATCTTGGTGGGTATTCCTGAGTGGGGTAGGCCTAGGGGCATGATGCTTAGCCTTCTAAACCTCAAAGTTTGACAGTCACCCAATTCAGAACACTTTTTCGTTGTAGCAGACTGTGTATGATAAATATGCATTTATCAATAACAGTCCATAATCCTCAATCTGTTTCTTTGTGGTAAATCTAAAGCTATGATATAAAATATTTTCCTTAAATAAATTGAAAAAGTGTATTCTGTAAAAACGCGTTATGAAAGAAAATGTCGAATAGTGAAGACGAGAATACCTATGAAATTATTTTCAAGCAACTGATGCCTCGCTCAGACACTTACGAGAAATGAGCCAATGACCACTTTGATGTGAATGATTGATTTCTCTCCAAAATTAATTTCAATAATGCTTGATAATTTTTTTCTTGTTAGGTCCTGCAATTATTCGAATATATGCCGTAAGGAAAAGGTTATATAATTACCACAGACAATTTTTGCATTCACAGATATCTCAGTAATATATTTTCCTTTGAGCTTACTCTTGCATCAGAACTGCCTGATATTATATTATTATTTACTATAATTTGGTTTCGCAAATGCGAAACTCGACGCCGAAAGGCTCTTAATCGTTTAAATAAGTTAATAAAAGTCTAAAGTCTGATGACTGATACAATAAATAAAGATGATTTCTCCTTTTTAGTTTTCTGAAAAGAAAATTATTGTGCCGGCTTTGTCTGACCATCCGCACTTTTTCTGTCCGCCCTCAGATCTTAAAAACTACTGTGGTTAGAGGGCTGCAAATTGGTGTGTTGATCATCAATCCTCCAATCATCAAACATACCAAATTGCAGCCCTCTAGCCTCAGTAGTTTTTATTTTATTTAAGGTTAAAGTTAAAGTTAGCGATAATCGTGCTTCTGGCAACGACATAGGACACGCCACCACCGGGACGTGGTTAAAGTTTCATGGGCCGCGGCTCATACAGCATTATACACTGTACAGAAAACTCGATTGCGCCGAAGAAACTTCGGCACATTTTTTTTTTGTTAATGATAGTGTTCACTATTACTCCTGTTGATAGTGAAATTTCTATCCCGAAATCCAAGCACTAATTCTCATGTATTTTAGATGTATGTGATAGATTTATCACAACATTTTCCTGTTTAGTAAAATACATTAACACAAACACACACACATACACACACACACAGAGCACAGTTTATTTATCGGTAGGAAAATGCAATCAATATATATTTCCTTTTTCGTTTATTTGCTAATCAGAGGAATTCCTTGGAACAAAAGATACATTACAGAAAGACAGGTAACTCGTGGGAGAAGCAGCATCACCATAGACTTCGAAGTAAGGTTCTTCATCTGGTACCTTCGTCGAGCTTAGTACCATCCGGATCCATAACCATTCCCATAACCGTAAGCATTGATGTCAGGGGCTGCTGCCGCCTTAGCTGCCAGTCTGCCGTACTGCCTGTAGAACTGGGCCTTTGCTGCTGCTACAGCTGGAGTGTCTACGACTATGCCGTCGTAAAGGGGAGCTCCGCCGTAGCCGTAGCCTCCTCCACCATGGCCAAAGCCTCCTCCGCTGTGGCCAAAGCCTCCTCCACCGTGGCCAAAACCTCCGCCGTAGCCGAAGCCTCCACCATGGCCAAAGCCTCCACTGTAACCAGGGAGGGCTGAGCACACGCCCAAAACTGCCAGGGCAACCTGAAATATTCCGTTGACAGACAACTGCAATAAGCTCAAGAAGTATAATGCAATGGAATATTTTAAAGTACAACGCTAAAGGGACTTGAATTTACACTAGCAGTCTTATATAGTAAATGCATGTGTGTGTGGTAGTGTTGGGTATGTGTGTGTCTGTGAGCTAGTAGGAATCTCAAAGGTATCTTTCAGAATAGATATAAGCCCTTACTTCATCTAAATGCTGGTTTTGGAGAGGGAGTGGAGCCAGTAAAGGCCACAAACCTCTGTAAGATTGTATGGTAACCCTCAAGGTAATTGTAAGCTACCCAAATTGAATGGGTAGCTTATAAGATTGAAGTATTTGGATATAGTAAATTTAACCAAGAAACACAAAGAGACTCAGTGAATTGTACGGCTGCAATGTCTAATTTGGCAAATGGTAACTTCAAATATGTTCAGATTTAATAGTCACTATCAAATCAGTTCCAGATATGACACTATTTTACATATTTGAGAAAAGTTTAAGAACTTAATTAGTTAATTTAGCTTCACTAGGTAAAACTTCACTCCAAACCAAACAGCAACTTCAGAAAGATCAGATGGCGAGTTCTCTTACCAAAACCTTCATCGCTGCTTAGAGTGTTGGGAGAACCTTTGAGTTACACTGTGATGAAACTCGAATGGCTTTGCTTTATATACTGACAAAACCGTTACCCCCACCTCCTACCTCAGCCATCAGTCCAGGCTGGAAGGGGCATACGCCCAGCCTTCCCTCGTCAATCTGAAAATCCTTGGAACCTGACCAAAAATTGCTCCCGAAACGTTACAGGCATAATCGTGCATTGTATTGAAAATGGCGTCTGCATTTTTAGAGAATGAGACGGGGAAAATCAAGATGGCCTCTAACAAAATACATTTAATAAATCGTCCCAAGATGGCGGCGGCACGTGACGGCGATACCGGAATGAAGTGACAATGGTCGATATAGGATCACCTTGAGTTACCGCTTCGTTTGAGAAATGACGATTAATAGAAAAGAATAAATGAGGGATCAAAAATTTTTAAGGAATAATACAGAATGATCTAAGAAGGGTTCCCAGGAAATGCCGGATGATTGAATCCACATCAGTGGCTTTGAAAGATCAAGTAATTCATCTTTCAAGTGATTATTTTGCTTTTGTCTGTAAACCAGTTGTGTGTTACTTAATAGTCAGTAAATCTTATTATCATGATTTAAAAAATACTCATTGTAGCATGAGTCTTGAAATGGAGAAACAAATCCACAGTTATGTATGGGTACAAATATATTAGAAATATGTTTTAAAAAATCTCTACAGAGAGCTTTCGGGAATCTGTTCGAACAGATTCCCAAAAGCTCTCTGCAGAGATTTATTTGTGAATATATTTGTACCCAAACGTAACTGTGAATTCGTTTCTCCATTATTCTGATTACCAATATATATTCCCAGTAGGGAGGTAGAGCCGTCAGTGCACCTCATGCGGTGCGCTGTAGGCATTACTTAAGGTTCTTTGCAGCGTGCCTTTGGCCCCTAGCTGCAACCCCTTTCGTTTCTTTTACTGTACCTCCTCTCAAATTCTCTTTCTTCCATCTTACTTTCCTCAATCCTCTCCTAACAATTGATTCATAGTGCAACTGCTTTGAGGTTTTCCTCCTGTTACACCTTTCAAACCTTTCACTGTCAATTTCCGTTTCAGCGCTGAATGACCTCATAGGTCCCAGTGCTTGGCCTTTGGCCTAAATTCTATATTCAGTTCAGTCCAATTTCAATCATTATTACTAAACATCAGCACATATTCATGTGAAAGAAGTCAGAAATTCCAATCACTTGCCAGTCAAAAATTTTGGTAATACAAAAATATATGTTCTTACAGAGAAAAATGTATCTATAAAAGATAATGGTTTGATTATTTAATAAAGAATCATAACTATCTTCTCACGTGACCTCATTCTGATACTCTGGATGCATGTTCGAATCCTGCCACCGGACATCAGAATCATGCCATATTCTTGCATTTGGATCTAAATCTTTGCAGTGACAATCGTATCGAAAAAAGTGTGAAAAATTCGAGAAGTGAAGAGGGCATTGTGGCTACTACAATTACATACGTACCTGGTAAAGAGTGATCAGTAAATTCTATGGGTAATTTTCTGATATTTATGACGATCTAAATTCAGAGGAATTTCTACATTCCACTGAAATAGTTTGCAAAATGGGAAGAAAGATTCAGGCAGTTATCAATGTACATGTGAGCCTAAACCCAATTTATTTTTATATACTCAATAGTCTTTTTTTCTTTAAAAAGGTGCTATCCTTCATGCATGACATAGGCCTGACGCAAAAGAATAAATTAAACAGCCCTTTTCAGCCACAAAAAGCCCTATTCATTCGTAATCGATCACTAATTCCTAACACTTTGACGATCAACAATAGGCCCAACAGGTTAGTTCAAGATAAACGGGTGTGGTGACATTGTAACTTATAACGAAGGATAAACAAGTGTATATATGTATGTGTGTGTGTGTGTGTGTGTATTTCACTTTAACCTAGCAGTGTTTTATAAAGTTGAAAAGGCCCTTAAGAGCGATATTTACACGACAGAGCCATCTATATCAATTAACAATCTGTAATCCTGTTCACTGGTGAATGTGGA
The DNA here is from genome assembly GCA_039081455.1 of Macrobrachium rosenbergii. Taxonomy (NCBI): domain Eukaryota; kingdom Metazoa; phylum Arthropoda; class Malacostraca; order Decapoda; family Palaemonidae; genus Macrobrachium; species Macrobrachium rosenbergii. Next base: position 19,935,265 of record JANJGK010000022.1, on the reverse strand, counting down.
CATTTGATAAGTGGCAAACGTAGCTATATGGAATAACAAAGTTTGGCCATACGAGGTTGGTAGTATATGAGATGGCAGCTATCCTGTAAAAGAAAACTATTGTGCCGGCTTTGTCTGTCCGTCCTCACTTTATTCTGTCCGCCCTCAGATTTCAAAAACTGCCGAGGCTAGAGGGCTGCAAATTGGTATGTTGATCATCCACTCTCCAATTATCAAACATACCAAATTGCAGCCCTCTAGCCTTAGTAGTTTTTATTTTATTTAAGGTTAAAGTTAGCCATAATCGTGCTTCTGGCAACGCAACAGCACAGGCCACCACGGCCGGCGGATAGTTTCATAGGCCGCGGCTCATACAGCACTATACCGAGACCACCGAAAGATAGAACTATTTTCGGTGGCCTTGATTATACGCTGTAGAGGCTGTACAGAAAACTCGATTGCGCCGAGGAAACTTCGGCGCATTTTTTACTCGATTCTTTATGGTCCTCGTTAGTTCCTACACGAGCTTTCACTTCCTTTCGGTGTTGAATCTCACACTCCTTTCTCTCTACTTTTCATATACCTCTTCGGTTCTGGTCTATATAAAGAGATAGTAGGAATTCTATCTCACTGGTCCCTGCTTTGGAAAAAATATTATAATTCATAGAAAAAGAATCTTTTAATTTAATAGATTTCAACGGGGCTGAGCAAGTTATAAACTGAACTGTATTGAACTGAATATAGAATTTAGGCCAAAGGCCAAGCACTGGGACCTATGAGGTCATTCAGCGCTGAAATGGAAATTGACAGTAAAAGTTTAAAAGGCGTAACAGGAGGAAAACCTCAAAGCAGTTGCACTATGAATCAATTGTTAGGAGAGGGTTAAGGAAAGTAAGACGGAAGAAAGGGAATATGAAAGGAAGTACAGTAAAAGGAACGAAAGAGGTAGCAACTAGGGGCCGAAGGCCCACAGCAAAGAACCTTAAATAATGCCTACAGTGCACCACATGAGGTGCACTGACGGTACTACCCCCCTACGAGGCTGGGCAAGTTATGGGAATTTGAATCTTCCAGCCTTCTGGGTTTGCTCGTTTCATGTTGTGACGTCACACTTAAAACCGCATGGCGGCACATGACAATTGAAGGCGACTCAGTTTTATAGGTAGACCCGTTAATTGAGATATTTTCACTTTTAGCACAGTTATTGGTCGGACAATTTATGAAAAAATACATTGAGAAACTTCAGGGTAATCGATTTATATCGAAATATATTAGAAGAAATAATTCCTTTTGTCATGTCCTGATTGTGGTTTTCAGTTTCATGAAGACAATTTTATATATATATATATATATATATATATATATATATATATATATATATATATATATATATATATATTATACTGTAATCTTATCTCCCCAAGCTTAAGAAAATACCATCTTCCTATCAGGTAGGCCTATGCAATGAAATCCAAAGTCTTTCTCCTCTTATTTATTTGTTAACAATAATCAAAACTTCGTAAAACGAAATATACATCACGCATAAAGACAGGTAACTCACTACAAGAGCAACACGCCCACAAACAATGCTGCAAGCGTCTTCATTCTTGTATCACGGTGGTGCTTCCTCGCGCCTTCGGGAGTGGTAACCTTTCTGGGGTCTCTTGTGCCTGTAGTCTTAGCCATGGGACTTCCTCCTACCTTCAGTATTAGTGCCCCTTCTGGGTCCCATAGTAATAGTCATGGTGCTTCCTGCCTGCCTTCAGTAGTGGTAACCCTTCTGCGGTTTGCTGAGCCCGTAGTCGTAGTCATCAGGGGCTTCTGCAGCTGCAGCGGCTTGCTGTTTGTACAGTTGGAAGAACTGGGCCTTTGCTGCGGCCACAGCCGGTGTATCGATGACATGGCCTTTGAAAATGGGAGCTCCCTCGTAGCCATGGCCTCCACCATGGCCAGAACTTCCACCATGGGCATAGCCGCTACCATGGCCACGGCCTCCACCATGGCCAGAACTTCCACCATGGGCATAGCCGCTACCATGGCCACGGCCTCCACCATGGGCATAGCCTCCACCATGGCTAAAACCTCCGCCATGGCCAGAACTTCCGCCATGGGCATAGCCTCCACCATGGCTAAAACCTCCACCATGGCCAGAACTTCCACCATGGGCATAGCCTCCACCATGGCTAAAGCCTCCATGATGGCCATTGCCTCCAGTGTGGCCAAAGAGTCCACCATGGCCAAGGCCTCCACCATGGGCATAACCTCCATCATGACCAAAACTTCCACTTTGGCCAAGGCCTCCACCATGGCTAAAGCCTCCACCACCCTGGCCAAAGCCGCCTCCACCATGACCAAAGCCTCCACCATGGCCAAAGCCTCCAGCACCATGGCCAAAGCCTCCAGCACCATGACCAAAGCCTCCACCACCATGGCCAAAGCCTCCCCCACCATGGCCAAAGCCTCCACCACCATGGCCAGATCTTCCACCATGGGCAGCGCCTCCGCCTTTGCCGTGGTGTCCGTGAGACCCCGAGTGGCCCCGGTGCGACGAGCCGTGACGTAAAATGGTCGACAGTTGTCTCTCATACTCCTGGAGGAAGGCGTCCTTCACAGCGGCGACCTCGGCAGTATCAGACACAGGGATGATCTTCCCTCCGACGCCTGCTGGAACGGAGGAAGCCAAGGGCCCTACCCACTTGGGCTGCTTGTTACCGCCGCCCTGAGGATCCCAGTGAGAGCCGTAGTAGGCCTGATGGGGGGCGCCCGCCGAGCACACCCCCAAAACTGCCATGGCAACCTGGAATTATTTTCCAGGGAATGGAGAGATGAGATAAATGTGGGAATCATGTATTGGCTGGATCTTGATAGTTAAATCTCCAACTGAGAAGCTTGAAAGGATTATCGTTACGTAAATCTTATATATATATATATATATATATATATATATATATATATATATATATATATATATATATATATATATTGGTGTCTACGTGTCTGATTGCATATATGAAAAATTAATAGCAACTAACAAAAGATTCAAAAGATGAAAACTGTTTTCTGTATGTGATAAAAATCTTAGAAGGTACCTTTCTGAGAGAAAAGACAATGATTTAAAAACCTTCAAACGCAATTTGAAATGACATGAAAGTAAGAAAACTAAAGTTTAAAATAAGAATTTGAATTATATCACTACAAAGCAAACCAAAGAACTTCGGAAAGATCAGATCTCGAGAACTCTTACCAATATCTTCATGGTTGCTTAGAGTGCTGGAAGAACCTTCGAGTTACACTGTGAAGAATGTCGATTGGTCTTTGCTTTATATACTGACAAAATCTCTACACTCAACCCACCCCCCAAACCTCTGCCTTCGCTGACCAACCGCAAAAAGAGCCCTGACCAAGAATGACTCTCAAAATGTAGTTAGCATAGTGATGCATAGAACTAATAACAGCGTTTCCATATTCTTAGGCCAGAAAGCAAGATGGCCTGTACTGAATACATACAAATAACAGCACTAAATTTCAGAACGTGATGGTGACACTAGAAGACACAATGGCTCGTCCCAACTTGAATGGAATTTCAGCTTAGTTAACGAAATGGCGCAAGAGAACGCAAGACATAAAAAACAATAGAGAATTATTCTGAACAGTTCTCACGAAAATCTGGATGACAGAAATCACATCAGTGGTTCTGAACGAGTGGGTGATTCATCATAGTTTTATCATTCAAGCAGTCAATCAGCTTCTGCTTGTAAGCTACTTTGGTGTACTTGGTTGCTCGTAAATTTTGAGTGAATGATTTTATCACACTATTATTGTTAACATTATTGCTATTATGCTTTACTGAACGTGGGCAAATATTATTATAGAAGCCAAAAGTTCTCTATTATGTAATTGCTTGAGTTTACGAAGAGGAAAAAAAGTCTTAAAAAATATTTCTTGAGAATTTTTAAAAAATCATGATTTCTTGCAAACTTTCTTTTTATGTCAATGCAGATTTAAATTCAAAGTACAATACGACATTGTACTTAAATATTTGTCCCAGGAGCGAAGAAGACTTCACAAAATTCTCCAGGTACTAGCGAGTACTAGCGCAATCCGTTTTTATATATTTAATACTTTTCCCCTTAATTATAAGCAACACTTAAAACATCCGGTTCTATCCTACATGCGTGACAAATCAGAAGTAAGAGAACAAATTAAAATGCTTTCTTCAGTAGCAATACAACCCTGTTCTTCCATGATCTCTCTCTCTCTCTCTCTCTCTCTCTCTCTCTCTCTCTCTCTCTCTCTCTCTCTCATGCACACACACACACACACATATACATATACACATAAACAAATAAAAAAAAATTTCCCCAGCTCTCTTTATCAATTGGACCTGATTTACTTATTATTTCTCAATTGTCAACCCAAGCTGAATTAGCTAAAAACGCGTATAGCAATTTCAATAATGCCTGATGAAAATAACTAGAGAATCCATGATAGTATAACTTACACTAAAGGAGAGAGAGAGAGAGAGAGAGAGAGAGAGAGAGAGAGAGAGAGAGAGAGAGAGAGAGAGAGAGAGAGAGAGAGAGAGAGTACAGTTGTGTCTATTACACAAATCATATATTTTTTACATAGGGGCACGAGACAGAGCCGAATATTCAAAACTAAAAATTATGATGAAAATCAATACACAATTTGTGCACGGGAGTCCTGACAGTGTTTTCCCTTGTTGCTTATTTACAATATCTTCAAAAATTCCGGTGAGAATCTTTAGTAAACTCACGAACACCAGTAAACGAGTTACACTAGTTTGATTATCAGCACCATACATTGAACCGCTTCTAGTTGAGAAGCTTTTGTAAGGCATCCCGTCCAAAAATGATAATAACAACAGGTAATATTGAAGTTATGTATAACATAGTCCATATACGTCTTCCTTGATCAGCTGCCACAGATACTGTCAGTCTTCCAGGTTCTACACTGAACTGTCTCTAGTTGAGAAGCTTTTGTAAGGCATCCCGTCCAAAAATGGTAATGATAACAATAAACAATACTGAAGTTATGTATAATATAGTGCATATACATCTTAGCTGATCAGCTGCTACAGATACTGTCAGTCTTCCAGGTTCTACAAATCAGGTGGCTTTTGTTCCAGTAGCACAAGCAGCAACGATGAAGTTTTCAGGAAGGGTCATTATACTGTTATACCTCACTCTCCTTGTCTCCAAAGGTCGTTTCTTGGGTCGTCATCACGTGTCGCCATCTTGAGACGATTTTCTTTAATGTATTCGTTACAGGCCATCTTGGTTTGCTGCCTCATTCTTCAAATTATGCAGACGACATTATCAATGCAATGCATGACTCTGCAAGCAAGCAACGTTTTCGCGGTTGACCAGCGAAGGCAGGGTGCTTGCCCTCATCCAGCCTGGACTGGAGGCTGAGATTGGTGATGGGGGGCACGGGGGGGTGGGGGTAAAGATTTTGTCAGTATATAAAGCAAAGGCCAGCCGACATTCATCACAGTGTAACTCAAAGGTTCTCTCAACAATCTGAGCAACGATGAAGGTTCTGGTAAGAGATCTGGCGATTTCATCTTGCAAAAGTTTTATGCTTTGGTTTGAAGAGTAAATTTCAGAGGATTATACCTACAAAGACTCTTGGATAGCAATTTGTCCATTTATATCCTTACCTGAAAATTTCATTGCACTATATTTCTATAAGATTTACTACATTCCTCACTGAACTGCAATTTTTTTTTTTCAGGTTGCAATGGCAGTTTTGGGCTTGTGCTCAGCCCTCCCTGGTCATAGTGGAGGCTTTGGCCATGGTGGAGGCGGCTTTGGCCATGGTGGAGGGGGCTTTGGCCATGGTGGAGGCTTTGGCCATGGTGGAGGCTATGGCCACGGTGGAGGCTTTGGCCACGGTGGAGGAGGCTTTGGCCATGGTGGACTGTACGGCCATGGCGGAGGCGGCTTTGGCCACGGTGGATTGTACGGCCATGGTGGAGGAGGCTTTGGCCATGGTGGAGGCTTTGGACATGGTGGAGGCCACGGTAGCCATGGTGGAGGCTACGGCTACGGTGGAGCTCCCCTTTACGACGGCATGGTCGTAGACACTCCAGCTGTTTCTGCAGCAAAGGCCCAGTTCTACCGACACTACAGCCGACTGGCAGCTAAGGCGGCGGCAGCCCCTGATATCAACGCTTACGGAAACCAGAAGGGTTATGGCTCCGGATGGTACTAAGTAAGAGGATGCGGGAAGAAGAACCTTACGTCAAAGTCTACAGTGATGTTGCTTTTGTCACGAGTTAACTTGTCTCTGTACAACGAATGACTTGTTCAACGAAATTGCATTGATTACCAAATAAATAAATGAAGGAATATATATCAATTTCATTTGTCTATTGGTGGATAAACTACATTTTCTTGTAGGAAATATGGAGGAGAGATGACCAAAGGGAATAGGTATATGTGTATATATATATGTATATATATATATATATATAATATATATATATATATATATATATATATATATATATATATATATATATATATATATATATATATATATATATATATATATAAATCTTCCCAGCAATTACAGGTGCAACTAATACAATGTAACAATCAGTGCCACCTTCATAATCTAACTGCTAAATTTAGGTTTAACTTCCAGTTCAGAAAACTTGTAGAACATCATCTGCTTATATATCCACAAATAAGAGTAGAACAAAATTAAAATAATTAATTGGTAAACATGACTAGAGAAACCAATAACAAGAGAATTTCAATTAGAAGGAAAGACTGAGTGCAGTTCTGTCTGTCATATAAATCAGATGTATTATATTCACAGGGTCACGAATTGAAATTTAGAAGCCCTGGTCTATCCCTAACCATTCGGTGGTTCGAGCCCACCTGCTTGGGGAGGATAAAGTTATCACTTGTAAATTCCAAGACAGAGTGAATTTGATATTAAAGGACGCTTATAGCTTAATGTTAGTTGAATTGAACTGGATATAGACTTTAGGCCAAAGGCCAAGCACTGGGACCTATCAGGTCATTCAGCGCTGAAACGGAAACTGACAATAAAAGGGGTTGAAAGGTGTAACAGGAGCGAAACCTCGCAGTTGCACTATGAACCAACTGTTAGGAGAGTGTTGAGGAAAGTAAGATAGAGAATATGAAAGGAGGTACAGTAAAAGAAACAAAAGGGGTTGCAGCTGGGGGCCGAAAGGACGCTGCAAAGAACCTTAAGTACTGCCTACAGTGCACCGCAAGAGGCGCACTGACGGCACGAACCCCTTACGGGGAGTAAACAATATGAGAAATGAAGGGGTGATGTAAGAGCGATAATTCAAATAAAGAATAATTGCTCTGGAAACATGAAGATAACAGATTTGGCCCCGTGATGGAACACGAGGGGGCTGGCATAACTACCTACCAAAAAAGAACTCAGATATAAAGAATATGATGATGAATTTTAAAGGAACGGGGATTAAGCACCATTAATTGCTAATTTAACCTGGAATAGAATAGAATATAGAATTTTGGCCAAAGGCCAAGCACTGGGACCTATGAGGTCATTTAACGCTGCAACGGAAATTGACAGTGAAAAGGTTTGAAAGGCGTAACAGGAGGAAAACCTCAAAGCAGTTGCAATATGAATCAATTGTTAGGAGAGGATTGAGGAAGGTAAAATGTAATTTAACCTAGAGGAAATTAAATGCATATTTAGTAACCAGGGAGATGATAGCAAGGAGTCTCTTGATTTATTGTTGATCTTAAATGAGGTCACGTGCAATTCTGGTGATTGAAATGGCAATTGGCATCATTGCCACGAATTAGTTAACTCCAGTCAGAATAAAATGAGAAATATGACCTGCAATATTTTAATTACTCTGTGTGAAATCACTTCCTTTATGACATGAATATGTGCCCACATCCAGTAACGATATTGCCCGTAGGGGGGTGGCGCCGTCAGTGCACCTCATGCGGAGCACTGTAGGCATTTCTTAAGGTTCTTTGCAGTGTGTCTTCCTCAGACCCCTAGCTGCAACCCCTTTCATTCCTTTTACTGTACCTCCTTTCATATTCTCTTTCTTCCATCTTACTTTCCTCAATCCTCTCCTTACAATTGATTCATAGTGCAGCTGAGAGGTTTTCCTCCTGTTACACCTTTCAAACCTTTTTCCCTCTGAATTTCCGTATCAGCGCTGAATGACCTCGTAGGTCCCAGTGCTTGGCCTTTGGCCTAAATTCTATATTCAATTCAGTTCAATCCAGTAACGGTATTAATAAGGATAACGTCAGGAGTGAGATGAATTGTGATATCAAAGTTTATGGATAATTAAATACACTAAACTTGATTACAACAAATATTAAAAGTTTGAAATACGAATTGTTTAAGTTTTCGGAAAGGATGGTCCCTATTCTCAAGAAAATCATTATAAAATATCCTTCACCTTTCTAAAAGATTTTCCTCTCTTTTGATTGTACTGTTATTTGTCATTTCGCAAACGAAACAGTATCTTTGGGCCATCTTTGACGAAGCTTTGTCACTTTTTAGTTATCTGGAAAAGAAAAATATTATGCCGGCTTTGTCTGTCCATATTTTTTTCTATCCTCACTTTTTCTGTCCGCACTTTATTTTGTCCGCCCTCAAATCTTAAAAACTATTGAGGTTAGAGGGCTGCAAATTGGTATTTTGATCACCCACCCTCCAGTCATCAAACATACCAAATTGCATCCCTCTAGCCTCAGTAGTTTTTATTTTATTTGAGGTTAAAGTTAGCCATGATCGTGCTTCTGGCAACGCAACAACACAGGCCACCACGGCCGGCTGAGAGGTTCATGGGCCGCGGCTCACACAGCATTATACCGAGGCCACCGAAAGATAGATCTATTTTCGGTGGCTTTGATTATACGTTGTAGCGGCTGTACAGAAAACTCGATTACACTGAAGAAACTTCGGAGCATTTTTTACTTTTATTTTCTTGTAGCACCGACACGTGCTGCCATCTTGTGACGAAATCTTACAATGCATTCATTACTGACCACTTTGCTTTCCCGCCTCACTCTTAATAAAACTCGGACGCCATTATCATTGCAATGCATGACTGCATGTAACGTTTTGAGAGCAATTTTTGGTCAGAATCCAGGGGTTTTCAGATTGGCCATGCAGACTGGACTGGAGGCTGTGGGGGGTGGGGGGGGGGGGTGATGTTGGAGGTTAAAGATTTTGTCAGTATATAAAGCAAAGGCCAATAGACATTCATTACAGTGTAACCCAAAAGTTCTCTCAACACTCTAACCAACGATGAAGGTTCTGGTAAGAGATCTCGAGAGCTTATCTTTCAAAATATTCATGGTTTGTTTGCTTTGAAATTATTTTCCCCCTTCAAGCAATCTTATTGCAATAAAGTTCATGAGTGTACATGTAACTCTTTCTTATTGACATCTGAACATTGTTTTCACATTATTTCTAATTATATTTGAAGGCGTTTAGATGCGATTGCCTCTCTCTCCAAAACTGCCTTTCTACAGGGTCCTTGAGATGTGCTAGGTATGGTAAGTTTCTCAATCAGAGACCAGATTTCAAATAATTAACAGAGCTTAGCTAATATTTTGTTACTGAGGGGGAAAAATGCGACTCTTCTTAAAAGAAGAGTTTTGCTGTGCAACTAGCATTCGGGGAATGGTCATTTACAATTTGCATAAAAATGTCTAAACCCTTTTTAATCTTAGAAGCTAGCTCTAAGTTCAATGCAAGAATGGAATGGAATATAAAATTTAGGCCAAGGCCAAGTACTGGGACCTATGATAAAGTCATACAGTCAAAGGAATGAGAGAGGTCACGTCTAGGGGCCGAAAGGACTGCAAAAACCTTAAATAATGCCCACAGTGCACTGCATGAGGTGCACTGACGGTACTACCCCCCTACGAGGTTAATTCAATGTAGTCTACCTTAAAAGTTCATAATTTCAAGACAGTGAAGTAACCAGCTAGAAAGTGGGTTACCATGATTAGCTTTAAAATATAATCTGGTTATAATATTACAGTTTTGTGAATCTGATTATGTCTACTGTCTCTTAAAACTCAGCACTTAGATAAGGACGACAATGACTTTCTTTAGCTTTTTAGCTGAACGTGTAAATGTCACACCCAGCTCACTCCATATCTCTAACATTTACCACATTTCTTTTTGAACTGAAAATTTTTCCAGGTTGCTCTGGCAGTTTTGGGGGCTTGTTCAGCCCTCCCCTATCAGGCCTACATCTCGTTCCCAGACTACTATCACTGGATTCCTCACGGCGGCGGTTACTACCAGCCGAAATGGAAAGGGCCTATGGCTGCCTCCGTTCCAGCAGGCGTCGACGGGAGGATCGTTCCTGTGGCTGATACCGATGAGGTGGTCGCTGCTAAAGAAGCCTTCTACCACGCCTACGAGAGGCAACTGGCTTCCATTTTTGATGCGGGTCCTTCGTACCAATTTGCCATAGCCCACAGTGGCCATTCCATACCTCCCGACGGGTCTTCCCATGGTCAAGGTGGAGCTCTCATTCCTATAGGCCAAGATAAAGCTTCCATTTCCAGAGGCCGAGGTCGAGCTCCCATTCCTAAACACCAAGGTAAAGCTCCCATTTCTCCTGGCCAAAGTGGAGTGCTCATTCCTATAGGCCAAGGTCGAGCCCACATTTCTAATGGACAAGGTGGACCTCCAGTTCCTCAAAGTCAAGTCCTAGGTGCTCCAGCTGTACTACGACAAAGACCCAATCCTGCCGACCTTGCAGCCAGCAAGCCACTGCGGCAACAGCAGCAGCCAGTGAAGACTAAGCTCAAGGACACGGCAAACTCCAGAAAGGACGTCGCAGCTAGTGGCAGGAAGCACAAGGTTGCCAGATGAAGGAACTTGTATGAGATGTATATAAGTCCTGTCGATCCTGTCATGGGTTATTTGTCTTTATGTATAATGTATACTTTGTTCTACAATATTTTTCACTGTTAAGCAAATAAATCAAAGAAGAAATATTTATATTTTAGCCAAATTTGCCAATCAAAGGATGAATTGCATTATATATATATATATATATATATATATATATATATATATATATATATATATATATATATATATATATATATATATATATATACATATATGTATGTTATATATACATATACACATATATATTATATATATACATATATATATATATATATATATATATATATATATATATATATATATATATATATGAAAAAGTTAAGGAAAGAAATGTGACAAATAGATCCAAATGTTTAACAAATAGTTCTTGGATTTTCACATAATAATAATAAAAATAATAATAATAATAATAATAATAATAATAATAATAATAATAATAATAATAATAATAATAATAATAATAATAATAATAATAATACACTATGCGCTATAGACTATGCACAAGAAGAAATTATCTTCATTGGTTAATCATCATCAGATTTTAAATATTTTTTTTGCTTAAACACTAAAGAGCCTTGTGGAGTCGAGAATCATATTTGTGACGCCAGTTAATAGCATGAAATAAAACAATACTAATCAGTACTGATGAACAATGAGTACGCTAAAAGACAAAAAAGTATAATGTGCTAATCTGTGCGTGGAAACTTATGATAATGATACTGGTGTTTCTGATGGCAATAATCTGAAGGATTAAAAATATACCAACTCATTATTGAAATCACTTTTGGCTTGAAATCAGTTATACGTATCAAAGTGATTACGTACATTCCACGTATAAATAAACATTTTCATACCGCAAAATTTTGCCACACGGAACACGGATTTTTTTCCAGAATTTTCTACAGAGAATAAAAATGTAGGTGAAATACTCATTTATACACACACACACACACACACACACACACACACACACACACACATATATATATATATATATATATATATATATATATATATATATATATATATATATATATATATATATATATTTGTGTGCATATATCCATATACATTTATACCGTAACCTTTGCACACAGAACATAAATAGAATTTTTTAAAGACACTTTACTAAAAAGATTCTAAATGTAAACTGTATATTCATTTCTAGAGAGTTTTATGTATGAGTATATATATATATACACACATATATATATATATTATAATTAATAAATAAAAGCGTAGTCATCACACAAAACTAGGAGCGAATCTCACGATAACAGAAATCTGATTAACACGAAGACAAGACTTCCCGCTGACGTGGTGTGACGTCACGTCACTCCTAAGGAGTACGACATGCATTGGAGCCACGCCTTTCAAAGTGCAAGAGATTCCCGCCATTTCTAGCGTTCCCCTCACATAATAATCGTTGCGTTCGTCGAAGCTCATTTGTTTTCGCAACTGTGAATGAACATGTATACGTTGAAGCCACGGTTCACATCGTGAATAGGATTCCCTGCCGTTTTTTCTTCTCCCTCCTATGTTTATATTCTCCTTGGCGCAGTCATTTTCATGAATGTGTGAATGTGTATTTAGTGTCAGTGCATATACGCTTGTATTTATGTAGCTATATGTAGGTTTGCACCTGTTGTATATTATATATACACACATACATATGTATATATATATATATTTATACATTATATATATATATATATATATATATATATATATATATATATATATATATATATATATATATACATATGTATGTATATATACATGTATATATACACATGCTGTATATACAAATATTTATATATATATATATATATATATATATATATATATATATATATATATATATATATATATATATATATATATATATATAAAGATAAAACGAGAGAGAGAGAGAGAGAGAGAGAGAGAGAGAGGGAGAGAGGAAGCAAATCAATAACAACAGATAATGATAACGGTATAACGACGCATCTCAGGCTTCAGCCGTTCGGCGAATCGCTGGAGGCAGCTGCTGAATGTGAGAAGATAATGAACGATCATTAAATAAAAAAAAATGAAAACAATAAAAAAGGGTCGCTGGGTCAGGAAGGAAGTCACGATACTCTTGTCGAAACGCAACTGGCAATTTGTACTGTTTTGTTTCACTGTTGAAGACACGGAAGCCAAACACTGAATGATTTGAATTGAATATAAAATTTAGGCCGCAGGCCAAGCGCTGGGACCTTTGAGGGCATTCAGCACTGACAGGGGAAACAAAGTAAAAAAGCTTTGAAAGGTGTAACAGTAGGAAAACCTCATAGTTGCACTATGAAACAATCGTTAGGAGATTGTGGAGGGAAGCATGATGGAAGAAAGAGAATATGAACGGAGGTACAGCAAAAGGAATGAAAGGGGTTGCAGCTAGGGGGCCGAAGGGACGCTGCAAAGAAGCTCATTAAGTAATGCCTGCAGTGCACCGCGTGAGGTGAGCTGACGGCACTAACCCTATACTGAGAATTCGTCTTTGAACACCTGAGAAGTAACAAAAACATTTCATTATAAATTATGTCGTCTCATTGCGATTACATTGCTAAACTGCATATCTTGCAACTCGACAGTTTCAATGTTCAACATCCTGCTTAGCGATGCGTGGGGAATGCCAAGGAACTAATTGTGAAATAATTTGTTGAAATAATTTTTGTGAAATAATTGTTGAAATAATTTTAGAAGAACCAGAATACTGAGCTGGAAAATTGTGAAATAACAGGCTTGAAAACGTGTACAGCAATTTTGATATTCATAGGATAATTCATTATTAGAAATTATTTTTTGCCAACTGTGCACGAGGTCATTCAGCGCTGAAATGGAAATTGAGAGTAAAAGGTTTGGAAGGTGTAACAGGAGGAAAACCTCAAAGCAGTTGCACAATTGTTAGAAGGTGGAAAGTAAGATGGAGGAATGAATATGAAAGGAGGTACAGTAAAAGGAATGAAAGGGGTTGCAGCTAGGGGCCGAAGGGACGCTGCAACGAACCTTAAGTACGCTATTACCTACAGTGCACCGCGTGAGGTGCACTGACTGCGCTATACCCCGCTACGGGGAATGATAGTTAGTGGTATGGAAAAGGATCTGGTAGATATAGATGAAAAATAAGCTGCTAATTTCTGTCGCCAATTCTTTAACAAAATTCCTCAATAATTTAATAGTTTTTGAGTATAAATATTTAAATATTTAAATATATAATAAACAGAAGGACACAGAAAAATTATCCGAGTATATTTGGTATTTATAGAGTTGACGCACATGTTTCATGCCTATGTTTATTTGTATCCTTAGATTTCAGCTGCAAGTAAATAAAGAAGAGTGGAAATGGAGAGAGGAGAAGAGAGAGAATTCTTTAATTAAAGAATAGGGGTACAGAAAGAAATAAGATAGCTGATTTGGCCCCGTAATGGAGCCTTGGTGGGAGGGGGGGTTGTGAAATGAGTACCCCAGGAAAATTAACCTGGAGATGATGATGACGAAGATGACTAAGTCTATGAAAATTAATTTTTAATTCATAAAAATATTAATTTTTTATTTAATTTGGAATATACCACATGCATATGTAATGACAAATCGAAATGACATTTCTATCATTGTAATGGAGTTGATGAAATTCAATCAGACGTGGAATATGATAAGGAAATGTGACATGCAGTCTCTTCATTTCCGCCTGAGGAGAATTACCCTACTCGAAGTCATTTCCTTCATTACGCGAGGGGTGTAATCTCCAGCGTTATTCCAGAGCCATTACGCGACTTCAGTAAGGACTGGAAATTCAAAGGGATTTGTTATAGAACTCGGAAAAAGGAATTCTAAATGTCTTATCCTAGTTCTGTTTTGAAATGGTTTTCAGGAAATGTTTTGACAGGTTTGAATAGAACATAGAATTTAGGTCAAGGCCAAGCGCTGGGTCCTATGAAATTGAGAGGAGAAAGGTTTGAGATGTGTAACAGGAGGAAGACCTCGCAGTTGCACTATGCAACAATTGTTAGGAGAGGATTGAGGAAAGTAAGTTGGAAGGAAGACAGTATGACTAGATGAGGTAGAGTCATCAGATGAATAATAGGGGTCGCAGCTAGGGTCCTAAGGGACGCCGCAATGAACCATTAAGTAATGCCTACAGTTTGACAGTTACATGTTCTGCTCTTTATATTTTTTACTGTAGAACTCGATGGGCAACTGTATGTCTCTTTGTTTCGCTCGCTAAGACTCGTTACAAAAAAAAAAAAAAAAAAAACAAACATGAACACGCGGACACTTCTTCATACGTATTTATTTTTAGCCGCCTTATGTATGAAGACAGGTTTTTAAATTGAATTGAAATAAATCCTATCCGGCAATTATAAATACTTGACAGTGAAGAGTTCTGGTCATCAGGACTACTGATAATTATATATATATATATATATATATATATATATATATATATATATATATATATATATATATATATATATATATATATGTAGTATGTATATATATATGTATATATATATAGCATTGTCACAAGACCAAAGTGGCAAGTCAAAAAGAAATGCAGAGACAAAGGAAGTTAACAATTGCCAAACAACGGTAATACCCAACAACCTACTTATTTTAATACCTTCGTTAAGATTCCATCCACTTTATACATAAACCTAGGCTGATATTTAATCAATTAGATTTTACGCAACGAATACCGTGATTACTGCTATTCATATGTATACCTAATGCATTTGACATGCTATTTGGCCTAATGCCATATTTATGTTATTTCAGTCGAATAGCAGGCGTCTTTCTACTTAGTGCCGCGTACGTTTAGTTACATTCTTTATAAGGAATCTTAATAAATATATATATTTTTATATTTATATATATATAAATTTATAAACCAGTTTTCTTTGAAATAGGCCTAAAAGGCCAAATGCACATAAGTATTAAGTCCGTAATACCGAATTGCCTTTGTGTACTCACCCACGACCTCGCTTAGACCAACCTCCGAACCGCCGAGCTCCAGTGAGAAGTTCTACAAGTGAAAGATGATTTTCTCCTCCACAGGTACCACGGAAGCGTCCACATAGGCCTACTGGATAGCCCAGACACTAAAGAACACGATATCACTGTGATAACACTCCGTCGTTCCCGAATAAAAGCGAAAACTGAGTAAATAAAACGTTTTAAGATCTGTTTGGTGGTGAGAAACCCGCCGTTGTGACGTCAGCGACAAGGATCGTGGAGGTCTGGGCTAGTTACCATTCTTGGAACTTGGCCGAGTCACGAGAACGACAAAGTTTTTCGTTTTCCGTCGTTTAAGGGGACACTATAGAATTCTGTTGGCGCTTTAAAGCTCAGTGTTTGAAAATCCGGTTTTATGATTTTCGTTTTTTGTGTATATATAAAACTGGCTTCTCTGTATCATAAGAGAAAGATTTTATCAAAACATTTTTCTACCAGTTAAGAGCGGTTTCGTTCTTCTCAGGTAGCACAGGTGCCAGTTGTTGCTCGGTCACCCAACCGCCCCCCCCCCCCCCCAATCCAGTAACCCCTGACCTTAGAGGTGATGAATCTTGTCTTCCTTTTGAGTCTTTGCCGGCCTGTCTGTCCGTTCGTCTGTTCGTAATCTGCTTGAAAACTAATGAGTAGTTTTTGGTGAAACTTTGTCAACACACTCACTAGAGAAACACCTCGAAATACCTGAATTTTTTGCTTAATCTTTGGAGATTTCCAAATCATGTCTATAGAAACGATGACAGTCTTCGTGGGTATCCATGAGAGGTTTTTCAGACAGGGAATCACAGAAAGAACGGTACCCTAATTTTCTTCTTCAATCCATTAATTGTATCTCAAGATGAAATGTTTAAGAATTTTTGCCACATTCAGACGCCTAAGAGATATATCTCTGGCAGAAGCAGACATCCACACTAGAGTTCAGTATTCTAATAAAGGAAGGACAAACGACCTAAAACAGGTTGCGTCGATTTTATCACTGTTTAAGCGAAGGTGCAATGCATTACTACCCTAATTCTATTCTTGCATTTTTATAAATATTTATCTATTTTTTAATTTATTAATTAATTATTTCATTTTTAATAAGTGGGATCTCTTCTTTCTGTATTTCACTTTACCTTCTCTTACCTCTTCCTAATGAACACCTTAATATTCTTTGGAAGCTTGAATTTCAAGTCAGTGGCCCCTGTGGTGGGCTTGTTTCATATGAACAGGTTTAATCTTCTGAATAATATATGAGACCCTGCATACAATACCTGACTTTCGTGCGGCATTTGCTGACACTTTCATTAGATGTTTCTCAAAAGTAAAATGAGTCAAAAGCTACTCCTAAAATAGTCAAAACTTCAGGCTCATTCAGCAGAGTCCCATCCACCTGAAAGGGAGGATGGGGTATAAAATCTGTACGAGATCTTTTAATCAATAGTTTTCGTTTTACTAGAGTTCAGCCTCAAACCCCCACCGTCTACACCATTCACTAATCCTGTCTATGTCACGACTGAGACTAAGGGCTGCTCTATTTCTCATAAGTGGAGACTTTACTACACTCACCAGTGTTGCATCTTGGCATTGCTGAGCAATCTTATTTTCCATGCCACCAACCATATCACTTGTATACACTAAGAATAACAGTGGACCAGGAACACTACCCTGTGGAACCCCAGACACAATAGGTCTTGGTTTACTAAAAGATCCCATCAACAGCAACTCGCTACTGCCTACCTACAAAGAAATCTTGAAGTGAACCTACAACATATTCACCCACTCCAAGATTCTGAAGATTATAAGTAAGTGCCTTGTGATTTACTAAATCGAAAGCAGCACTAAAATCTATTTGAATTACTCTACACTCAAAATCCTTTTTAAGGTTTTCTTGCAAATGGCATGTCAAGTCTAAAAGAGCATCACTGGAACCTAACTGCTTCCAATATGCATATTTAATATCGGCTAACAATCCTTTGGATTCCTTATATTTATATAGGGGCTTAAAAATAAGTTTTTCTGCAACTTTTGAGAGCACAGGGAAAATAGAAATTGGCCTGCAGTCTGCAGATACGCCATTCTTTGGAACAGGTACTGTATGATTTAGCTTTTGCTTATCCGCAAAGATGCGACGTCGACCTAAAAATCTAAAAGATTAATGAGGGTTAGGTTAGAAATGGGTAAAGATGACGGCTATATTGAGCATGTAACTTTCTAATAGTCAGTGCCCAGTCTCCCACTGTCAGTACAGAATGTTGTGATGATTTCTGTGGTGATTCAATTCCACTAAAATCAACATTGCTTAACTCTCCATAAAAATCATTAAAACATATTTCATCTATCGATAGGCAAATGCAGTGAATATGCGATCATTTCTTTTCTTATTTATTTGCTAGTCAGTGAAGTTTCGTGGAATAAAATATACATTATACATAAAGACAAGTAACTCATGGCAGAAGCAGTATCACTGTAGACTTTGATGCAAGGTTCTTCAACCGGTATCCTCGTGCTTAATACCATCCGGAGCCATAACCCTTCTGGCTTCCGTAAACATTGATATCAGGGGCTGCTGCAGCCGCAGCGGCTCCTTTGCTGTAGTGTCGGTAGAACTGGGCCTTTGCTGAGGCCACGGCTGGCGTGTCCACGACTATGCCATCGTAGAGGGGAGCTCCACCATAGCCGTAGCCTCCGCCGTGACCTTTGCCTCCACCGTGGCCAAAGCCTCCGCCACCGTGGCCATACAATCCTCCACCGTGGCCATACAATCCTCCACCATGGCCAAAGCCTCCTCCTCCATGGCCAAAGCCTCCACCTCCATGGCCAAAGCCTCCTCCTCCATGGCCAAAGCCTCCACCTCCATGTCCAAATCCTCCTCCACCATGGCCATAGCCGCCTTTTGCAACGGCAGCCAGCTGCCTCTGGTATGCGTGGTAGAAGGCATTCTTAGCAGCAGCCACCTCGTAGGTATCAGAGACGGGGATGACCTTCCCTCCGATGCCTGCTGGAACAGAGGAAGCCAAGGGCCCAGTATATCGAGGCTGGTAGTAACCGCCTCCTCCGCCGCCATGAGGATTCCAGCCGGAGCCGTAGGCCTGATAGGGGTCGCCTGCTGAGCACACCCCCAAAACTACCAGAGCAACCTGGAAGCATTTTCAGTTCATGGAGAAGTTAAGTGGACTTTGAAATTATAGAGTGAAGTGACTTTGAAATTATAGAGTGAAGTGGATTATGGTATTTCAGTATTCAACAAAGAAGTCAATGAGATCTGTTCCATCCTAATCTCTTTGGGGTTACTGTACCCTGAAGATAATGGCCACTGTAAAAACGATTCAAGAATAGCTATCTAGTGTAACTGAATAATCTTCAGAAAGAGTCATTTGGAAAATGAGAGACAATGATCTAAACGCCTTCAAATATAGCTAGAAATTTTATAAAACCAGAAGGTCCAGATATTTAAAAAAAGAATGAAACTTATACTCAAGAGGTTAAGAATCATTCCAGAATGAAAAGCGACTACAGAAAGACCAATCAGATTGTTAGATCTCTTACCAGAACCTTCATCGTTGCTTAGTGCTGAAAGAGCTTTTGAGTTACACTGTACTGAATGTCGACTGGCTTTGCTTTATATACTGACGAAATCTTCACCCCCAACCCCCACCTCAGCTTCCAGTCTAGGCTGGATGGAACATGCGCCCTGGGTTCGCCGGCCAACCGCGAAAATCCCTGGATTCTGACCAAAATGACTCTCAAAACTTAACTAGCATAGTCATGCAACGCAATGCATTGATAATGGCTTCTAAATTTTGTTAAGAATGAGGCGGGAAAGTACGATGGTTTATGAAGAATAAAATTAAGAAATCGTCACCAGATGGCAGCACGTAATAGCAATACAAAAAGTTAGTGACAATGCCTCATATTAGATAGCCTTAAATTTCCGCTTCGTTTAACCAAATAACGAATATTAAGTCAGAAAAAATGAGAATCAATGATTTAGAAAATAATACACAATAATACAAAAAACTTTCTCTGTAAAATCCTTAGAATTGAGTTCACACCAATGGCTTCCAAAAACTCTGCATTTCATCTTTCAAACAATCATTCAACTGTTGATTGAAATTCAATGCAACGTGCTTAATTTTCCGTAAGTTTTGATATCATGATTGATCACACACTGATTATTTTGATCATTATTACTATTATCATTAACAAACATGGGAGCCTATATATATGGAAGAGGCCAGAAGTGACAATCACTTACTCAGGCTTAATTCAATGGCATAAGTTCATAAAGACGAAAAAATCTGTCTTGAAAATATTGAATGAGAACTTAAGTAATCATATTTACTGACGGCAACTTATGTCGATTCAAATTCAAAGTATATTAACCTCATATTTAAACAATTGTATACAAAAACATTCTTCATGTGGTGGTAGGTACCAACAGAATTCGTTTTTGCATAACTAATCCTTGTGTGTATTAGGCCTTTTAGGCCTAGTTTAAGAAAAACAGGTATATATTAAGTATTAAGTATGCATCGACCCCACATGGAAGTAGGAAAAGATGCAGAGAAAGAAGAAGATTAAGTATTAAGTATGGATAAACGAATTCCGTTTGCACCCACTTGCTTCTAGAGAATCTTTCTGTAAACAGTCAAATATAAACTTGAATTTACTTTGAATTTAAGTCGACATAACTATAAGAAAAAAGTTCCTGTCAGTCCATGAGTTCTTAAATTACCATCATTATTTTTCATACAGATTTTTTATCTTTTGTGAACTTATACCCCTGAATTTGGCCTAAGCAAGTGATAGGGGTTTCTGCTTTCCTCCATATGAATAAGTGTACGTATTTAGTAATAGAAATAGTAATAATAATCATAATAATCAAGGGGTGATCAATGATCAATCATGATACCAAAATTTACGGACATTTTAGTGCACTGAACTTGATTAAAATCAGAAGTTTAATAATTGTTTGAAAGATGAACTGCCTACTTTTCACAGCCATTGATGTGAATTCAGTCCTAAGGATTTTACAGAGAAGGTTTTCATATCATTATTTATTATTTTCCAAATTCTTGCTTCTCTATTGTACTAAGTTAATATTCGCCATTTCGTTAAACGAAGTGGAAACTTCGGGCAATCTTATATGAAGCATTGTCACAAGCTTTTTGCATCGCTATCGTGTGCTGCCATTTTGTGACGATTTCATAAATTTAGTCTCACAGGCCATCTTACTCTCCCACCTCATTCTTAATCAAATTTAGACGCTATTATCAATGCAACATATGCATGACTGTGCATATTTTACGTCTCGATAGTCATTCCTGGTCAGAGTCCAGAGATTTTCGCGGTTGACCAGAGAAAGCAGGGTGCTGTATGCCCCAGGGATTGGGAGCAAAGATTTTGTCAGTATATAAAGCAAAGGCAACGACATCCAGTACAGTGTAACTCAAGAGCTCTTTTCAAGAGTCTAAGCAACAATGAAGGTTCTGGTAAGAGCTCTAACAATCTGACTGGGCTTTCAAAAATCTTGATTTTCAGTTTGAAGTGATTTTCTTGTACCTCTTAAATATAAATTTCAATCAATTGACCCGTCTGCTTGCATAGAATTTCTAGTTGCGTCTGTAGGTGCTTATATCAGTGTCTTTCACTCTCCAAATGATGCTTCCTGAAGATTATCCAGTTAAATTAGATAGTTATTCTTCAATCTTTTCAAAAGTGACCATTAACTTCAGGGTACAGTAACCCCAAAGACATTAGGATGAGAACAGACCTCTTTACTTCTCTGTTGAATACTGAAATACCATAATCCACTTCACACCATCATTTCAAAGCTCACCTAACTTCTCATTGCGCTGAAAATGCTTCCAGGTTGCCTTGGCAGTTTTGGGGGTGTGCTCAGCAGGTGACCCTCATCAGGCCTATGGCTCCAGCTGGGATCCTCATGGAGGCGGCGGAGGCGGTTACTACCAGCCTCGATACACTGGGCCCTTGGCTTCCTCCGTTCCAGCAGGCATCGGAGGGAAGGTCATCCCCGTCTCTGATACCTACGAGGTGGCTGCTGCTAAGAATGCCTTCTACCACGCATACCAGAGGCAGCTGGCGGCCGTTGCAAAAGGTGGCTATGGTCATGGTGGAGGCTATGGCCATGGTGGAGGAAGCTTTGGCCATGGTGGAGGTTTTGGCCATGGTGGAGGAGGCTTTGGCCATGGAGGAGGAGGATTTGGATATGGTGGTGGAGGCTTTGGCCATGGTGGAGGATATGGCCATGGTGGAGGAGGCTTCGGCCATGGTGGAGGAGGTTTTGGCCACGGTGGCGGAGGCTTTGGCCATGGAGGACTGTATGGCCATGGTGGAGGCTTTGGCCATGGGGGAGGAGGAGGAGGCTTTGGTCAGGGTGGAAGCTATGGCTATGGTGGAGGCCACGGATGGTAGAAAGCAAAAGGATACCAGATGAAGAACCTCATTTGAATGTTTGTGTTCGTGTTACTTCTGTCATGAGTTACTCTTCTTTAAGTATGATGTATATTTTTTCTGCGAAATTTCTCTGTCTAGTGAATAAATCAAAGAAGAAGTAATCACATACTCACTTTATTACCCTATCGTTAAATGAAATATATTTTTATGGGTGTTATAGAGAGGCAAGAAACGTTGATTTTGATGGGATAGAATCCCACAACATTCTGTATTGGCCTGATTGATTGCGAAGGGAGACTGTGCACTGATTATCAGAAAGTTACGTGTTCAGTATAACAATCATCGTTAATTGTTTTTATTATAACCATTGTACTCTTTTAAAAATTCCAACATGTCAGTCCTACAATTTTTATTTGTGAAATCTAACGTTTATTTTCTATTCAAATTGCAATTTTTGTTGTGGTAACTTTACAAATAAAGAAGATAATGCCAGAACTTATGTTATTTTATTTGGCATTGCACGTCGTGTGCTTGAATGTGGCAAAAATTCCTAAATATTTCACCTTGAGAAATAATCAGTGGATTTAAACAGAAAATTAAGGTCCCGGGACGAAATATGCATGACCTCTTAGGTCAGGGGTGTGGAAACGGGGTTGGGGCATGGGGGTAGGGTGGAGGGCAACAAATGGGATGCATACTACTTGAGAAAGAGGAACTGATTCCTTACCGGTAGAAAATTTTTGATAAAAGCTTTCTGTTGTGATACAGAGAAGCCAATTTTATCTAAAAAATAAAAAAAAACCAAAAGTCATAAAAACGCAGAATCAAACACTTTAGCTTTAGACCCATCAAGCTAAGTGTTTGATTCTGCGTTTTTACGACTCCTGTTTTTTTATATATATATAAAATCGGCTTCTCTGTATCACAGCAGAACACTTTTACCGAAAATATTTTACAGGTAAGGAATCATCTCCTCTTTTTCAAGCAGCATGCGTCCCACCATCAACAAAATTCAATAATGTCCCCTTAAACGACAAAAGGGCAAGGACTCTGCTGTCGTTCTCACAATTCGTCCAAAGTAAGGTGGCCTGTACGCCGCGGTCCTTGTTGCTGACGTCACAGAGCAGGTTTCGCATCAATGAGCTAGTTTTAAAACGTTTTATTTGCCCAGTTTTCGCTTCAATTCGGGACCAAAGGAGTATCATAGTGCTATTGTGCTCAGCGGTGTCTAGATTGTTCAGTTGGCCTGTGCGGACGATTCCCTGTTATGTGAGGATGAGGAAATGATTCAGTAGGCCTAGGAAGGCGGTAACCTGCTACGTGAGGAGGAGGAAAGATTCAGTAGGCCTATAAAGAAGATTCCCTGCCACCTGAGAAGGAAATGAATCAGTAGGCCTATGAAGAAGATTACCTCCCACCTGAGAAGGAAATGAATCAGTAGGCCTATAAAGAAGATTCCCTGCTACCTGAGGAGAAAGAGTAGATTCAGTAGGCCTATCAAGAAGATTCCCTGCTACCTGAGGAGGAGGAAATGATTCAGTAGGCCTATAAAGACTCCTTGCTACATGAGAAGTTAATGTTCGTTCACTTGTAGGACTTCTGAGTGGAGCTCTGTGGTTTGAAGGATGGTCTAAATGTTGTCATGGGTCCTCTCACAGGCTCTGACAATGTCAAGGCGAGTTTCATTCAAGTCTATGCTTTATTTAACTTTTTTTAAGACTTCCGTTGCTTCATTTAAGTTTTAATTTCTCCATTAACATAAGTTCATGGGTCAGGTTACTGAATGTTACGGAATTTTGCACCTGGCTGACTTTTGCTTTTGTTTTTTGAACCACACTGTTCCAGTTATAGTTGAGAACTGTTGCTTAATAGGCTTGAGAATTTTTTAAAATAGTTCCTGTCATATTTTATCCCTAAACTTTTTGCTGTAAAGAACGACAGATGTCAAGATCGTAGACTTATCTTTGTGATATTTTCATTTTGGTTTTGATTAGTATTCTTTTAAAGATTTAGGTATTTATCATTGCATTAGTATTTTTCACTCCTGGGTTTAAAACTCTAGTGGGTCTGGGTCATTGATTTCTGTGCTACGCTTAATATTTTTTTCAGGATCCGGAGATTTCTCCTAGTCCAGGAAGGTTAGTGTTCAGTGTATAACATAATTTTTTTAGGATGTGCCTTCAAGTTAGGCTGGCTTAGGTTAAGTGACTTGTAAGAAATCTACTGTATATGTACTCGGGGATTAGAATGTGCCTTTACAGATCTTAAGTGATTAGTAATACATCTATATGTACTTTTGGAATAGGAAGTGCTTTTAAGATTCTCCTAAGTCACAAGTAACAAATTCATAAGTATTTTTGGTTGAGAAGGTACTTTTAAATTTAAATCTTAGGTGACTAGTAGTAAACCCATATGTACTTTGGGATAAGAACGTGCCTTGAAAAATCTTAGCGGGTTTCTTGTAAAGGCTCATCATTATATCTCCCTTGGTTCTTAGTCACGATAGTACAGGTTATAGATTTTATTAAAGCAAAACTAAATGCTGCTAAAATGGTAACTTAAAACTTAAAACTGCTTTCAGATTTTCGTGGAAATATCAACCACATCATGAAGTCAAAATTAAGCAGAGGTAACTTCGTTGTAAGCCACGTGAAAATTGACTTCTTCTTCTCCCAGATTCGACAAGTGAGTTTGTGAACCATCCAACTAACTTTAAAATTTTAATTTTTTTTTTACCTCCACCCCTACAGGGGCGGTACCCCAGTAGGGGTGGAGGCCCTCTCATGCCCTGCTCCATAGGTCAAATGACCTATGGGCAGGTCCATGGGAGGGTTAAGTAATTTTCCCTTTCAGGTGAGAGAGTGCATCAGTCTAGGCATTTTTATCAGTTAGCATAACCTTGACTTAAGATTCATTACTGTTTTATAGTATTATAGATTTCAAAAGTCACGTGACTGCTTGCATTCGAGACTAAAGACCTTTTCATTTTGCTAGAGTTTTGCCGTTTCAGTAAAACCCTGACTGTTGATTCAGAGTTTGGTAATATATTATGGAATTTGAGTTTAACGTAAGCATAAGCTTCTAAATACTTGGCGATAATAGCTGTACTTTCCTAGAGTTAATTTCATCTAAGCTCTGCAGTAAATTTTCTTTTATCTTTCTGCATCTGTGCTTCGAAACTTTAGGATGTTGACTTTTAAAAAATTTTTAAATATAGAATTATAAGTTTGGTAATGCTTTGGGTTAAACATTAAATTTGACGTAATTCTTTTGTTCTTCAAATAGAGCCTTTGTTTTTCGATGTATATCTTAAATGTCAGTCTTAGCTAGCTTTGGTTCAGAGTTCATATTAACGAAACTTTGTTATAAGCCTTAATATAGTGACAAGCTTTTAAGTGTTGTTCGTGTCAGTCATACATTGAGTAGGCAGTTTTCACTCTAATACAATAGACGGGCTATGTTTGGCCATGGTTTTCATACAGTTAATAAAGCTAGATAAATCATAGTAAAGTTGACACTTTATTCCAGTAAAGTTCAAATTAACAAATAAAAAAGTTGACACTTTATTTCATATTTCAGTTAAGTTCAAATTAACAAATCGCTTCAGTCCAAGCAGTATGCCAGATAATGCCATTCCTAAACACCCCTAAAAAATTTACCTTTTTTGCCAATTAGCTGGGCAGGTTCTGAAACTTCTTGACCTCTTATGATGTTCCCTTGCTCATTTTACTTTTGGCAGTTTTGGGCACCTCTGGTTCCTTTATTTTTTGACAATTTAGGGTACTTCTGGTTCCTTGATTTGTTAGCACCTTAAGATACATCTGGTCCTTTGATATGTTAGAAATTTTGGGTACCTGTGGTCCTTTGATTTGTTAGAAATTTTGGGTGCTTCTGGTTCCTTGATTTGTTAGGACCTTACGGTACATCTGGTTCATTGATTTGTTAGCACTTTTGTGTACCTCTGGTCCCTTGATTTGGTAGCATTTTTGGTTACTTTTGGTACCTTGATTTGTTAGCATTTTCGGGTACCTGTGGTCCTTTGATATGTTAGCACTTTTGGGTACCTGTGGTCCCTTGATTGGTTAGCACTCTTGATTCGGTTTTTCTCACTCTGGTCAGAGGCTTTATATGAAAGGTTTTTGCATAATGAAGCCTTATTTTACTGATTCAAATAACCCAGATTTAAGCTTTTTAAATTTACAACATTATCTACCGCAGTGGTGTTTTACTTTACAGGATTTCCCTGGGACAGAGTAGTTCAAGACAACGCAAACAATACTTCTATTATTCAAGAACTACTGTACTGCGCTCATTGCTCTGACTCCACAATAGCTTTTAAATGAGGCGAGAATGGAGCCTGGCGTCACTGATACACTTCATTTGATGCCATAAGTTGTCCTACATTAATGATTCAAAGGTTGTAATTAGTTACTTGACACAGTATTAAAAGATACACATACAAATAGTTTTACCTTCACCAATAATAGCAGATGCAAACTGGTTAGTTTTCTTACCATGAATTCCTTATTGAATATCCAAAGAACTGCTTTAAGCTGTTTA
This sequence comes from Macrobrachium rosenbergii, assembly GCA_039081455.1. Classification (NCBI taxonomy): domain Eukaryota; kingdom Metazoa; phylum Arthropoda; class Malacostraca; order Decapoda; family Palaemonidae; genus Macrobrachium; species Macrobrachium rosenbergii. The sequence continues at coordinate 19,908,355 of JANJGK010000022.1, read as the reverse complement.
CCTCGACCAAGTAGAGTAAGTTTGTAAATCCCCAGGGTTTTGCAATGATGACACTGGTAACAAGTTTTATGGTACAACTTGCAAACCGTAAGCCAAACTGGTAGAAAGTGGCTTGGTTTAACTGGTAAACCGTAAGTCAGACTGGTAGAAAGTACCTTGGTGTAACTTGCAAACCGTCAGTCAAACCATTTGTACAACCATCATATTTGATTGCCATTTAAGGATATAATAATGGTGTTTAAAAGAAATTGTGGCTTTTTCTCATAGCACCTGAAACTACGGTGATTTAGTTCTTAAGAAAACGAGAAATTTCTGGATTTTTGGCTCTGAAAGGACTGGAAGTTTCAAGGTATTGAAGGAACGCAGGTGTATAAAAATTATAAATTCGGCCAAGACTGATCTATAATCAGTTATTTTCATCTGTTTATTGCCTGTTTCAATGAAAGTGGAAAAAAACAAATTCCGATTATAATTCGCGTAGGCAGAAGGATCGGAGGTTTTAAAGTTCCATATGAAAAAAAAAAAAAACTCGGAGAATTGGGCTATTAATCATCGACGATTATGAACTGAATACCTAAGTTTAGTTGTTAGATATAAACAAATCCCCGTAGGGTGGGAGGGCGGCGGCCAGTGCTGTCAGTGAGCCTAACGTGGTGCACTGCAAGCAAAAGTGTTTTTTTGCAGCGTTCCTCTCTTTTAATTGATCCCCACTCCACGTCCTTTATTAATCTTGCTGTCCAGCTTCTCCAACTTTTCCCTTTTTTACCCTCTCTACATGCCATTTAGCCCACTTTAACCCCCTCTTCCACCCCATTTACACCAAATTTCACCCTCTTACGAAATTTCACCCTTTTTCACCCTCTTTTTCACCCACTTTTCACCTGAAGGTAATCAAAGGTAATTACACTATACAGCGAAAGATTGGTCATCGTTTGAAATTCTCATTAAGTCTCCAGACTTGTGTGCATAATAAACAAATGACTACTCATATGAGGCATCCAGTTGGAAACTATAATCCTTAGAAGCAAAATGAATATTAAATTGCAAAAAAAACAAAAAAAAAAATCGAAAATGTTGTACTTTATTTTAATTGGGATTAAAAGTGTGAATAGCACTGCTACTTAGTTAATTATAACACTAAGTGATTGCTTCAATATCAAAGTTTTTGTAAATTCTCTCTCTCTCTCTCTCTCTCTCTCTCTCTCTCTCTCTCTCTCTCTCTCTCTCTCTCTCTCTCTCTCTCTCTCTCTCTCTCTCTCTCGTGTTTGGACAGCAGAATTGGAGAATAGAAGTGGGAATGGAAGTAAATTTAAAGGCCTTAGAGAGAGAGAGAGAGTGTGTGTGTGTGTGTAGCCGGAATCAGATGGGACGCTGCAAACGTCCCCTAGTAATGCCTACAGTGTACCACGTGAGGTACACTGAAGGCACACTAAAACCCCCACGAGGAGATTCACAGGATTAGTGGCGCTCAGACTAATTGTGGGAAGGTGTCACCTGACGTGTGCTACAAGGCCGTGCGAAAGGCAGGAAGAAATGAAACGAGTAGTAGATAATAGATGATTTGTCATTGTAATGGATATATTGTTCTCGTCGACGACGTCGAAGGGATTACTTGGGATTTATGGCCGACACGATGTGTCATTTTGTTCGCGCAATCAGTTCGAATGTTGGAAATATATAAATGAAAAAAAAAAGTGCCGAAATTGTTCCCTGTTGTTGTTTGCTCGTATTCTAATAATAATAATAATAATAATAATAATAATAATAATAATAATAATAATAATAATAATAATAATAATAATAATAATACTGGTATGCCTTGGGCAATGAAAACTATTTTCGTAATAATAATAATAATAATAATAATAATAATAATAATAATAATATAATAATAATATAATAATAGTAATAATAATACTGGTATGCCTTGGGCAATGAAAACTATTTTCGTAATAATAATAATAATAATAATAATAATAATAATAATAATAATAATAATAATAATAATAATAATAATAATAATAATGATGATGATAATGATGATAATGATGATAATGATGATAATGATGATAATGATAATAAGGATATTATTATTATTATAATTATTATTATTATTAATACTAAAGATATCTGCGTATCTTTGACAACAAAAACTGTATAATGAAAATTATGATAATCATAACTTTATATAATAATAATAATAATAATAATAATAATAATAATAATAATAATAATAATAATAATAATAATAATAATAATAAAGAAAACCCCACGTTTCTTACGTAAAAAGCTCTCCTGCCAATCTAATCAACGGAAGACGACTAGTGGGTACCCCACCGTGCCACAAAAAAAAAAAAAAAAATACCCAACACGACCCGAGTCAATCAAGTGTAGTAGGCGGGAAGTGAGGGTATATGTATATAAAAAAAAAATAGCAGTTGGAATTGCTTGGGCGCGCGCGCGCATCATTGCCGTAACGGGTCGTGCCACGGGGTCAAGGTTGGTCACGAAATGCCCCATTGTAAAGATGGGATGGGCTGACGGCAATGGGAGGAGATCTGGGTATTTAAACCCACCGTGAAAAAATCGTCAACACAGTGGAACGCAGGACGCCAACGCGACGATACGTACCCAGCCAGCTATGAGGGCCTTGGTATGTTTATACTATGTGTGTGTGTGTTTATGTGTGTTACAGTCAATATGTGAAATCCAGGGATTTCACGAAATCCCCGGGGATTTTGTGAAATGACCAATTCTCTTGGGAACATTTGGTCCCCGGGGGTTAGTGCCGAACACGTCGAAACAGTGATTCATCTACACTGTTTTGACGTGTTTAGTACCAGCCCCTGGTGGGGGTCAAATGAGTTTTTGCCGATTTTAGTACTAGCCCCTGGGGGGATCAAATTTAGGGACATCAGATCCCCCAGGGGCTAGGGGGCTAGTACTAAACGCAGCGAAACAGTGTAGATGAATCACTGTTTCGCCGTGTTTAGTACAAGCCCTCGAGAATCAAATGTTCCTAATTGAATTGGTTCATTTCACGAATTCCCCTCGGGATTTCGTGAAATTCCTGACTTCACATAATTACTGTAACATATATATATATATATATATATATTATATATATATTATATATATATATATATATATATATATATATATATTATATATATATATATATATATATATATATATATATATATGGTGTTAAAAAGCTTGTTAATAGTGTTGTCATATCAGGTGAAATGCAGTTTGGCTTTTTTGGCAAATGGCTGTTCAGTGCTGAAGAAACTGGGGAGGATATGTATAAAAAAATATAAGAGATAAATTAAAATATGAAATGAATTTTGCAACGTGTAATGCTCTTGGAAAAGGTACATAATCGGTTATTTTATATACATTAAAAAATAACAAGATCTCATAAATAAAAACTCATTACTTCAGGTTCTTTGCGACGTGGCTTCCTTTCGGCCACTAGTTACAACCCCTTTCGTTCCTTTTACTGTACCTCCTTTCATATTGTCTTCCATTCTTACTTTCCTCAACCCTCTCCTGACAATTGATTTCATAGTGCAACTGCTTTGAAGTTTTTCCTCCTGTTACACCTTTCAAACTTTTGCTGTCAATTTCCGTTTCAGCGCTGAATGACCTCATAGGTCCCCAGTGTTTTGACCTTTGACCTAAATTCTATATCAGTTCAATTCATTTCAGTTCAATACAGCTAAAAAAAAAACTCTTAAAAAACTTTTTTTTTTTTTTATATAATTCTCAGGTCATATTGGCAGTCTTGGGGACTTGCACAGCAAGTCCTCCACCAGGCCTACCACAGCCCCTTACCGCAGCGCCTTCTTCGGATCGCCGGCAGGCGGACCCCAGCCCAAATGGACGGGCCCCTCTGGCCTCGTCCGTGCCGGCAGGAGTCGACGGGGGCGATCACCCAGGTATCCGAAAACTCCCGAGGTCTCCGCCGCCCGCAACGCCTTCTTCAACGCCTACCAGCAGCAACTGGCAGCCGTGGCGGGAGGCAGCGGGCGTTACGGCGTCGTCTCCGACGTGACAGTTCCGATCTTCCGTCAGGAGGTCGGCTCGAGGCCCCTCTGGCATCCTACTACGATAACTACGTCCCCTGGGTTCATCTCCGACTTCGTCTTCGTTTTTCCAAGCCCGTCGTTCCCTCCCGGATCGTCGTGTCCGGCGGACACGTCCCAGGACACGCCGGAGGGTCGCCCGACGCCAAGTCGCACTTCTTCAGGCTCTTCGGCGAGCAGGCCGCGGCGGCTGCGGCGGCTCCTGACGACGAAATATTTCCCCCCAGTATCCTTCAGTCCCACAGCGACGCTATTATTAGCGGTTCTCGCTGCTGCTAATGTTAGCGTGACGTGACGGAACGGTGACGTGACGTGACGTGACGTGACGGTTCCGTGACGTGACGGAACGGTGACGTGACGGAACGGTGACGTGACGGAACGGTGACGTGACGTGACGTGACGTGACGGTTCCGTGACGTGACGGAAACGGTGACGTGACGTGACGGTTCCGTGACGAGACGGAACGGCTCCGTGACGTGACGGTGACGTGACGGAACGGTTCCGTGACGGGCGTGACGCGATGCGCCCGTTAGCGGAAACCGCCAGACAATGTTCTTCGATGTTATGGAATAATAAAGATATGATTATTATAATGAAATTATTATCATTATCATCATCAACTCACGACCAATCAAAATTCGGCTTACTAACTGACTCAAACCATTGAAAAGAACCTCGCTTGCTATATTATTATTATTATTATCATTATTATTATTATTATTATTATTATTATTATTATTATTATTATTATTATCTAAAGGAACCCTATTCTTAAGGAGCAAGCCCACCACAAGGGGGCCATTGACTTGCAATTCTTAAGCTTTCAAAGATATTATGAAGGTTTCATTAGAAAGAAAGTAAACAGAAGGTAAAGAGAAATACAGAAAGAAGAGATCAGATATTTACAAGATTAAAAA
>JANJGK010000022.1:19883552-19900750 GCA_039081455.1 Macrobrachium rosenbergii | reverse complement strand
CAGCTGATGAAGCTATCACCTTCAACACTACTTGTATAGAAGATGGTCTACTACCTAATAATAATAATAATAATAATAATAATAATAATAATAATAATAATAATAATAATAATAATAATAATAATTATTATTATTATTATTATATTATTATTATTATTATTATTATTATTGAAACTGATAGCTGATGAAGCTGTCACCTTCAACATTATTATTATTATTATTATTATTATTATTATTATTATATTATTATTATTTGTGTGTGCAATGAAAATCCACAATCATTTAGTAAACTGTATTACCATGTAAAAGACTATTTCCTATATAATTGTGGATTTTTATCACACAAGCTGTTCTTTGCCATTATTATTATTATTATTATTATTATTATTATTATTATTATTATTATTATTATTATTATTATTATTATTATTATTATATAAGTAGTAGTAGTAGTAGTATTAGTGGTAGTATTTCTATTATTATTATTATTATTACTATTATTATTATATTGAAAAGGATAGCTGCGTCAGCTGCATTCAATTTATATATAGAGTTTTCTCTGCCTTCCTGATAATTGCTTTGTGAAATGACAACTATATAAATTGAATGCAGCTGTGCTCTAGCCTCCTCAGTAATTTTTTATTTTATTTCAGGTTAAATTTAGCCATGATCGTGCGTCTGGCAACGATATAGGACAGGCTACCCCGGCCGGCTGAGAGTTTCATGGGCCGCAGATCATACAGGATTATGCCGAGACCACCGAAAGATTGATCTGTTTTCAGTGGCCTTGATTATACGCTGTAGCGGCTGTAAAGAAAACTCGATTGCGCCGAAGAAACTACGGCGCATTTTTTCCTTGGGGGGGGGGCGGGTTACATTTTTGGTGGATTCATTCACTGGTGTGACAATATTCTAAAGAAAGTCACAACTTCATAAAAATAAAAAATTCCTTAAAAAACTTTATCTTGAATGAAACAATTTGTTCTACAATTTGTTTTGAGTGAAATGACCAATATATATAAATATTCTATATAAAGTCATAACTTTATAAAAATTAAAATTCTTGAAAAAGATTGATCTTGACTGGAACAATCTATACAATAATTTGCTTTGGGTGAAATTACCTCTATATATATATATATATATATATATATATATATATATATATATATATATATATATATATATATATATATATATATTAGAAAGTCATAACTTCATAAAAAAAAATTCTTGATAAACTTTCTTTTTGACTGGAAGAATTTACACAATAATTTGTTTTGGGCGAATTGACCAACTCAAACAAATGTACACAATAATCACCTTTGGGTGTATTAACCAACACCCACAGAACTTCCCCCAGAATAAAGATCAGAAGGAAAGCTTTGTTTAAGATAAACAAAAAAAAAATGCAACGCGAAACAACAACGTTATATTAATACCATCCTCATTACGACCTTTCGTCTGACTCTTGGAATATCTGAAAGATTCATGCCCCTGCCCGAATTGCTACGCCCGTCCAAAAAGCGAATCGAGATTATGATAAACAAGAATAATCTATGAACGAGACCCCAAGGTCGATCTAGGGGTGAAATGGGTGGCAAGAAGATGTGGGGGGGAGGGGGAAGGAAGGGCCAATGTGTCCTGTTGTATATAAATAAAGCAAGGCACATAATCCATCGCAGTTTAAGTCTACGAGGCTTAGTGATAACATACCCGCCATGAGGATCCTGGTAAGAGATTTGGACGCTTGTGTTGGTTAAGCTTTTCCGAGTTCGTGGGCACGACTGATAACGCTTATTGGGCATTTTGTTTATGTTTTCAATTCTGGAAAGTCTAAAACTTTATATTTTTGACTTCGTCTTACACATATCTCCTGTAACGAACTGCATAAACCAATTTCACTTTGAGGGAGAACTGAAAATTGTCACAGTCTTCATCTTTAAATGTTTTTTGTCTTTAATTTTTCATGTGAGTGTCGTTATTTATATATATTTTTCTGAATTGCTAAGGTCCAGTTTAGCCAAGTATTTAGACACTCTGAAAAATTTGTTTTCAAAATTGATGTCCTAAAAAATACTGATAAAAAATGGCCGTTACTCTGCTTCTCATCTCTCTCTCTCTCTCTCTCTCTCTCTCTCTCTCTCTCTCTCTCTCTCTCTCTCTCTGTCTCGTTTTTTCTGTATCAGGGCATTCTATTCAGAGGGAACTTACCCGTCAAGTTTGCGACGCCAGTTTTTGCAATTACTTGTCAATTTAATACCCTTTTGGGCTTGTATCATACGAATTCTGGCATTTTTTGCTCCACTAATGAATATATATATAATATATATACAGTATATATATATATATATATATATATATATATATATATATATATATATATATATATATATATATATATATATATATATATACATATAGGCCTATACATCTAAGAACATTCTCAACCACCACCAACAGGTCATTTTAGCAGCGCTGGGTGCGTGCTCAGCCTTCCACCACTACAACTACGACTCCAATAATAACTACTACAGCCCTTCACCATCCTATGGCAGCCGCTACAGGGGTAATAATTACTACAGGTCGTCCCTAAGAGGCCTCAACGGCCGCTTCCTAGGGGCTACCACGCCTGCCCCAGCTTATGTGAGCACTCCTGCATCGGCCTACAACTACGCAACAACTCTTGCGCCGACCTATGTCTCCACTCCTGCGTCGGCCTACAACTATGTCAGCACTCCTGCGTCGGCCTACAACTATGTCAGCACTCCTGCGTCGGCCTACAACTATGCAACAACTCTGGCGCCAACTTACAACTATGGAACCGCAGCAACGTCAGCGTTCAGGCCGTCCACATACCTAGGATCAACTCCGTCACCCCTAGGCCATTACTCCGTTTCAAGCTCTACTCCAGGTTACTATCAGCCTCCGTCTTACTCCACCTCCGGTTCGTACGTCACTCCCTCTCCGGTAGGCCTATACGGCGGCAGCAATCTGTTGTCCCGGAATCCATACCATTACGGGACCACCTCCTCTTACGGCAACGGTTACAGCGTCACCCCTGCAGTTTTGACTCACCACTCCGTGCAGTCGATTTATCCCCAGAATACTGTGACCTACAACCCATACAACGTTTTGGCTTCCTCCCCCTTCAACAGGGTGAACTCCTACTCCCACTCCGCCCCCTCCAACATCGTTGTCTCGAACGGGTACATCCAGGACACTCCCGAAGTGGCCGCCGCCAAGGCGGAGTTCTTTCGCCTCTACAATTCTGCAGCGGCAGCTTCTGGAAACCACAGGTACTACAAGTAGAAGGCGACGAGATTTCAAGTGAATATAATGAATTAATAGGTTGCAGAATGTGTTAGTTATATACTTTATAAACATGCCAACTCTATGAAAGAATGCCAGTCAATATAATCAGTTCATATCTTGCACAGTGTGTTAGTTATTCAGAATAACATACAGTCACTTAGTTGTAATTCCGATGTGTAACGTGGGAATCAGCACAACTGGAATGATTGCTTCTTCAGCAATTGCCAAGCTTTGGAACCCTCTCCCTTGTTCTGTTTTCCCTGGGTCTTCTAAACCTTCCATCCTTCTAGAGGCTGGTATATTACTTCTTTAGTCTTCCCCTCCCCTTCTTAAATGAACAAATGAACAACATACGATCATGTTCATGAAGTTGTGGAACAATGAAGGTCGACTTACCCCATCTGAATAAACATCAATCCATTATTGCATTATTTATTATTGTACCTCGAGACTAACACTTTTGTTTGTGTTCAGATAAATTGAAAATTAAAACAATCTTAGATTTTGAACCCATTCAGAACACCATTGGTAATTTCGGCTAGGCGTGCGACGTCTAAAAACGAATATTTCAGTGCAACCTGTTTCGGGTTAACGGATTTTGATAGAGCATTATTCTAATTTTATTTTTACAACGCAAGACAAAAGCGTATACATAATCATAACGTCTTCGTATACATAGTGTATTTGATTTTTTGTACGATATATATATATATATATATATATATATATATATATATATATTTATATATATATATATATATATATATATATATATATATATATATATATATATATATATATATACATACATATATATATAGTTTCGTAGACAAAATAATAATTATACCATTTATCATTAGTCGCTACTCAAAAAATTCATTAAAATTAACGCTACTACTGGTATTACTGCTATTTTGCTGTGCTAATTTTACTGCTACGAGTCTCACTGCTACAAAGCAGCTGTGGAGAATGAAAGGAAAAAGTCGTAATTTTTAAAAGGAGATACATATTTTCTGGTACACTCCATAACTAACTGATATTCTCTTTAAACACACTTCCGCTCAGAATACTTAGCAAAAAAGAGGTCGTGTGTCTTTCAGTGTAATTATTATTATTATTATTATTATTATTATTATTATTATTATTATTATTATTATTATTATTATTATTATTATTGAGAATATAAACCGCTATTCATATGGAACAAGCCCACCACAGGGGCCACTGACTTGAAATCCTTAAGCTTCCAAAGAATATTAAGGTGTTCATTCGAAAGAAGTAACAGAAGGTAATGGGAAATACAGAAAGAGGAGATAACTTATTAGAAAAACAGATAAATTGACAAATCAATAAATAAAAAGATAAAAATGTAAGTAAATATGAAAATGCAAGGAGAACAGCATTAGAATGCATTGCATCTTCGCCTGAACTTCTGAAGAAGTTCCAACTGCAAGACATCTTCAGTAGGGCGACTGTTCCACAGTCCAAAGGTCTGAGGAAGAATAAAAGGACCTCTGGAGCTTTGAAGAAGCTCGACAGACTGCTAGACACATTAATTCCATATTGGTGCTACTGTTCAGTAAATCTCTTCATTCACATTTAAATGACAAAATGTAAAAAAGTAAATAAACATTGGTCGTCTGGAATAAAGGACCTCTGGAGCTTTGAAGAAGTTCGACAGACAGCGAGGCACATTAATTCCATATTGGCGCTACTGTTCAGCAAATCTCTTCTTTCACATTTAAAGGATAGAATTTAGAAAAATAGATAAAACATGATTCGTCCGCGGTTCTAAAAATTGCAACGCATAGCCGAAAGCAATTAGACCGCGGGACCGCGACGTAAATTTCCAATTGTCAGAGAACGAATTCCGATACGCTAATATAAAACCGCCAATAATGGTCCTGGGATCAATAATTTCACTTTCGTAAACGTTATTAACAAAGTAACTTTGCGTCTTTCAAAGAATGATAACGGTCATTGACGGTCATTCGCACGTCTCAGAATGTGGTGGTGAGTGGGTGGAGTTAATAAAAAAAAAAAAGAAAACGGATTAAAAAGAGTATAAATACTGACTGAGAAACATCACACTCCACACTTTATCTCGAGGTTGCCAGCGGTTCGACGACAGCGGCGCCATGAAGACTCTGGTAAATTAGACCGATGTGTTTATATATATATATATACAGTATATATATATATATATATATATATATATATATATATATATATATATATATATATATATATATATGTATTTATGTATATGTATGTGGTTTTGTATTGCATACATATACATTCAATTATCTAAGTATGTATGTGTGTGTAGAGAGAGAGAGAGAGAGAGAGAGAGAGAGAGAGAGAGAGAGAGAATTTTACTCATACAGTTATACATATACAAGCCTTCGAAGCTTGTTTGACCTGACAGTTTTCATTTTAGTGTCAATCAAATATTTTTGGTTATTTTCATTTCCCTCTGACTTGATTTAAGATTGATTTGTTTAAGAAAATTTGACTTAAATATTATAATAACTTAATTGCACTATTTAGAAGATTTAGATCTCATCTAAGGCTTCCAGTCAGTAGATAGTTACTGTGATTTGCTGAATCTATATATCTGTAATCTCAAGTCACTCAAAATTGTGTGATACATAACTGGCGAAAGACAACTTATGCATATAATGGTTATTAATATTTTTTAATATTAAGTCCTGATAGCTTAGAAAAATATGAAATGTTTACACTGGATGCAGAAGGCTTGGAAACTGACTGGAAAAATTATTCATAAGTAAGTTTTCCAGGTTTCTATATTTTCTATGCTTGAATGCGACTCTAAATACCTGAACTGGAAACCACCGGGTTTCTGTACTGCAATGTGACTTTAAGTACATGAACCGGAAACCACCAGGTTTCTATACTGGAATGTGACTCCAAGTACATGAATTGGAAACCACCAGGTTTCTACACTGCAATGTGACTCTAAGTACATGAATTGGAAACCACCAGCAGGTTTCTATACTGCAACATGACTCTAAGTACATGAATTGGAAACCACCAGCAGGTTTCTATACTGCAACATGACTCTAAGTACATGAATTGGAAACCACCGGGTTTCTATACTGCAATGTGACTTTAAGTACATGAACTGGAAACTACCAGGTTTCTATACTGCAATGTGACTCTAAGTACATGAATTGGAAACCACCGGGTTTCTACACTGCAATGTGACTCTAAGTAAATGAATTGGAAAGTACAAGGTTTCTATACTGCATTGTGACTCTAAGTACACGAATTGGAAACCCCAGGTTTCTATACTGCAATGTGACTCTAAGTACCTGGAATGGAAAAGTGGGCACAAAGTTCCTTGAACTAGATGTGGCTCTAGAAAGCACGAGTTTAAACTCCTATCCTTCATACAAATGACTATGGAAGGACTGTAGCTAAAGGATATCACCACCATCCCTTCGTCTTCCAGGTTGTTTTGGCAGTGATGGGACTGTGCTCGGCCCTCCCCCATCAGGCCCGTGACAGCAGCAGCGTCAGGAGGTTCTCGAGACAATCCTACGACGGAGACCTAGGCCAACCGGCGGGCGCCAAGGACAGAATCAACTCGGTCGCAGATCCCTACGAAATGGCTCCCGAACTGAGCAACTTCTTGGACGCCTACAAGAAGCAGCTCGCAGTCCTGAGTCACGCCACCAGCTACGAGCCCTCTCCTGACTACGGCGAAGGCGCTTCTTACGACGTAGTTCAGGCTTCTCGCAACCCTGTTCCCTCTTCTGCGCGCACCGTATCTCACGGCCATCCTTTCTCTGTCGACAGTTTTCCTCCTCTAACTCAGGCGCACAGCCCTCTAGATGGACCTCCGAATAACATTCACGCTCGTGCTATTGAGAACTACGCTCCACCTGCTCACGCCTTTCCCACGGCTCACGCTCCAGCTCATTCCCCAGCAACGCACGCTCCAGCCCACAAGACCTTCCAAGGCCCTGCTCAGCTCAAAGCTCACGCGTTCCCTCACGCCCACGCTCAGGCTAGTTTCAACGGCCCTGCTGGAGGAGGAGCTTTTCCAGGGTACTCAGGCCCTGCCCCAGGACCCTACGAGCAGCAGCACCAGCAGGACGACGCCTACAACTTCGTGATCCCGTCCCGCATCGTGGTCCACAACGGGTACGTCCAAGACACTCCCGAGGTCGCGGCTGCCAAGGAGGAGTTCTACAGCATCTTCAACCTGCAGGCGGCAGCCGCGGCGGCAGCTCCCGACGACTACGACTACTACGAGAGCAAAGACTATGGAGGGGTCACCAAAGTGAAGTCAAAGCGTGCCATGCGTTTTTACTAAAGATGTTTGTGTATAATAAAATCCTTTTTCGAGATTCGGTGAGTTTCAGCTTTCCTTATTGGTATTATCTTTTATATCCTTGTATCTTAATAATTTTCTTACATCTTTATATATTTATTCTCTAATTTGTTCATTTACTTTTTCTATAATGCTTAATCCCTTCTTACTGTGTTTCCTAAATACCTTCTGTTACTTTCCAATGAACACCATAATATTCTTTGGAAGCTTAAGAATTTCAAGTCAGTGACCCCGTGTGCTTTCAATAATGCCTTAATTACTTTCAATAATATTTTAATAACATTATGAATTATCTGTTAAAAGCATTTCGGTGTGGTGGGCTTGTTCCTTACGAATAGGGTTCATCTCCTGAACAATAATAATAATTTTTAATCAAAATTGCTATGAATGCATTCGTCTGAAAGCGTCTTCTTCTCTAGGTGGTATACATGAAATGGTGACGGAAGAGAAATGGTTTCATAATTCATTCGATTAATAACGAAATAAATTATTTAAAAAATCCCACCATCTTGAATTTTCGGCAACGTGAAAGAATTCACGGTGCTACTTTGGCTTGTTATCTGTGCGTCACCTGTTAGGTGCTAGTACTAAACATGGCGGAAGCTCCCCGGGACGCCGTGTTCAGTACTAGCCCCTCGGAGATCAAAGTATCATATATACTTATTTCTATATTGTGTGTTAATAAACGGCATATAGTCCTAAACACGGCGTCCCACGCAGCTTGCGTCATGTTTAGTACTAGCATTTAGTACTAGCACCAAAATGCAACATAAAGTTCTCGTGTCAGCATAACTTTGGATCTTACAGTAGTAGTCTTTGGTCTGAGACGTTGGATTTTGCCTTCTAATGCAATACCACCACGGCCGTGCATTACATAGAATAGACTAATAAGTTACCTTTGATAGTCTGACTCATTGCTTTCATTTGTACCCGTCTGGAGCAAAATCAATTATTTTGGGCGACTTCCAGCAAAGAGAAATATTGCAGGCTAGTCTCATATAAATATGGCTCACAAAACAAACAAGTAAGGTCAAGAAAAACCGATCAAGAACTGATTTATGAACATAAAATCGTCAGCTTTCCATGTGATGTATCCTAAGCCAATGCCAGGAAACAAATAATAGGTAATTTCTAATTTATATTTCGGTATCTGCGCGGCGCCGGACATAAGGAATGTAGATACATTCGTGCACTGAGTGAGAAATACGCATTAACTTTTATAAATACGCATTAACTTTGATAAATACGCATTAGCTTTTATAAATACGCATTAGCTTTCATGATTACGCATTATTTTTCATACGATGACGGTGTTGTAAGCGGGAGGTCTCGCTATTTGGATTCATAATCATTAGTCCCATAAGCAGCGGTTGAATTGTTAGGATCCGCACATTAAGTCAATGTGTGTGCTCGAGAGAGAGAGAGAGAGAGAGAGAGAGAGAAGAGAGAGAGAGTAGGCACCCATAAGTGTCAGTGTTCTTTAAGCCTTTACAAGTTTGTGTGTATACAAATACACACACATATAAGGAGAGAGAGAGAGAGAGAGAGAGAGAGAGAGAGAGAGAGCTTTGATTGACCGATTTATGGCAACTAAAATTGGCGTCGCAGCACCTATGTTATTGACACCGCTGAGAGAGAGAGAGAGAGAGAGAGAGAGAGAGAGAGAGATTAGATTTCAATTCCTAATGCGTCCCTATATAATGTTTACATTCACATTCTGCTTCTTTCACCACATTATAAAAACTATATACCCGTGATTCATCTGAAATTATACAGATAGACTGATAGATAATGAAAGTATTATCAGATCGAATCACCATTCATTCCATATGTATGCTACTAGAAGGTTAGACACCTCTCTCTCTCTCTCTCTCTCTCTCTCTCTCTCTCTCTCTCTCTCTCTCTCTCTCTCTGTGCTAGTATATATAGGAAGGAAATGGTCTTAATCATCCCAGTGTATCTCACAGCTGCTTGTTTTACAGCTCGAGCCACAATGAGGACTCTGGTAAGTAAGCAAATATGTTATTAGTACTAAGAAACTGAGCTATTATTAGACTTAGGTCTAAGAAACTGAGCTTTAATTAGACTTAGGTCTAAGAAACTGAGGTTTTATTAGACTTGTTTAAAAAAATGAGCTTTTATTAGACTTAGGTCTTAGAAAAACTGAGCTTTCATTAGACTTAGGTCTAAGAAACTGAGCTTTTGTTAGACTTAGGTCTAAGAAACTGAGCTTTCATTAGACTTAGGTCTAAGAAACGGAGCTTTTATTAGACTTAGGTCTAAGAAACTGCGCTTTAATTAGACTTAGGTCTAACTCTCCGAAACACCATTCTGGTTTATCAAACCAAGAAGTTGATTGCAAGTTTCACTACTTTTCCTTTATTTAAAATAAAATATTGACGTTAGAATTAATCTCGTCTCATTTTCATAAGCTCGAGACAGCTAGCTGTTAAGAACTAAAAAGTCTAGAAATATATATATAGAATAAGCCTATAACTTTCGTCCGCTCGAATCGTAGGCCTATTCAGCCGAGCCTGCTGTAAATGTTGCTGTTCTAACGTGCTGTTGTCATTCCTGTTTAGCGAATCGCTTAGAATTATATAGAGACGTTGGTCATCTTTTTATTATTAAGAATGTTAGGTTAAGAGTTGCCGGTTGGTAGAAGGAATTGTCTTGAAGAAAGATACTTGTTTTGGTGTAACAAAAGGAAAACAAAACACACACTTATATATGTATATATATTCTCTTTTATTTACAATATCATCATCATCATCATCATCACCATCAGGAACCTTCTCTCCATCAGGTTACCTTGGCAGTGATGGGGTTGTGTGCAGCTCTTCCCTATCAGGCCTTCTACAACGCCTTCCCCAGCTACTCCTACGGCGGCACCTACCAACCTACATACGCAGGCCCTTCGGTCTCCTCCGTCCCAGCAGGAGTTTATAACGGTCACGTCTTTCCAGTTTCGGACACTTACGAGGCGACGGCAGCTCGCCAGGCCCTTCTCGACGCCTACCAGAGGCAGCAAGCGGCTGTGGGCGCCTTCGGGAGGCTTGCTTCTGTCTACAGCAACCTCCCTCACAGCTTACTTCACGCCCCTGGTCAAGCCTACGCAACGGGTCCTTACGCCCAGGGTGTTCCTTCTATAGTGGTTCGTAACGGTTTTGTGCCGGGCACTCCTGAAGTGGCAGCTGCCCTCTACAATCAACGAGCTGCCGCTGCCGCTGCCGCGGCCGTAGCAGCTCCTGGCATCTATCATTATTAAAAGGTGGCTGCCCTCCATCATCTTCACCAAGCTCTTCACTGCCAAAGTGGGTGATTCACGCGGGATGTCAAAGTTAATCTACGATATTTTCAAAGGAGAATCTTGTGTCACTAGACGCTATGGTCTTCTAAACCGGAGTCTTGTGCCTGAGTTACATGAACACATCTAAGTTTTAAGTCATACGAGAGAACTCGGTTAAATTAACCTAGAATAAGTAGTTGTAATATCTTCTTGAAGTAATTCTCCCTCTCTCTCTCTCTCTCTCTCTCTCTCTCTCTCTCTCTCTCTCTCCGTGCAACCCGATTTCCTGTAGCTTTCGCATGTCTGAAATTGTAATAATTATCTTTATTTCTATTCAATATATGTTTTTTCCAGTTTAATCGTTAATGTTTCAGTACGGTGCATTTTAAAATTTCCGTGAAAATAATTACAATAACTGACAAATACTTCTAAATTCATTTATGGTCACAAGGCTTCAGAATCTAATCGGTAAACTACGTATATTGTATTTTCCATCTTAAATATCTTACGTTATAATGCTCCATGTCTTAACCATAGGCCTAATTTCAGATTCGAGTCCCTAATATTTTTTTCCAGGACGTAATGACGTACCTGGCGTACCTGAACGTGAGGAAATGTACCATCACTGAGAGTGAGTTTGAAAATTAGAATCTTGTACCGTTTAAATGCAACATTGGTACGCAGAGAAATTTCAGCGTTTTAGGTAACCTTATTGCTTTAAAAGCCTCAAAATACTGATTTTTTTTTTAATAAATAATGCTGCAGTTAACAAGCTGGTAAATTTGGATATAATTCACTGCTGTTTTTTTCTTAGCTCAGTGTTTTGTCACACGAATGAACTAGGGGCGTCGACGGTCAGTTTTAGTTTATTGAATCAGAAAGTAATATGCTAGTACTATTACTGTGCTTGACAGAAGTTTTATATATTTTCATCAGATACAGGAAAAAACCTCTTTGCAAAGGCTAACTTACAGTGAAGAAGAATTTTCAATCCCAATTTTCATCCGCTGGGTCTAATCTATCTACTTGAGGCAGGCACACTCCTGTAGCCTGTAATAATTATTGTATTACTTGCATGACTAACGCTTCAGAATGAGAGAGAGAGAGAGAGAGAGAGAGAGAGAGAGAGAGAGAGAGAGAGAGAGAGAGAGAGAGAGAGAGAGAGAGAGGGTACAATAATCACGTTAATAATTGCACGATCAAGTCTTTACAACTTAAACCAGTTTAATCATATTTAAATATAACAGTTTCACACTGAATTAGGCTTAAATGACAACCACTTTATACGAGGTGACGGGTCAACGGGATTTAAAGATTTAAACTCCTGAAGAGGTTCTTCGTGGAGAATAAGGGTTGGTAATCCCTGAATTATTTCGCGCCAAAATCGTGTATGAAGTTCTTAACTTTCTTCCCGAACTTTCACAAGTCCCTACTGGGAAAAACAGTGAATTCTGCCTTTTCACTGTTATCCGAAAGCGTCTAAAGTTATCGTATAATAATAGGCTAAATCTATTAACTCTTTAGGAAAACAGAGTCTAATGTACTGTCTCCAAGGCCGCTTGAGAAATTCAATTTCCTCTGGAACTTCGGCGGAATGCTTTCAAAATGAGGTATATTTCTGTTTTTCAAATTCGTTTCGGTGTATAAGAAGTAAAGTAAAAATAGATTATTACTTTTATTACGGAAAATGACGTTTGAAATAATTTGTGAGCTCTCATTGTCAGAGATTTTATTTTTATATATATTTGATGCCGTGTACTTCAGTTCACCAATATTCTTTGTCCATTTTAACGACATATTCTGGTTTGGATTTTTAATCTCTCTCTCTCTCTCTCTCTCTCTCTCTCTCTCTCTCTCTCTCTCTCTCTCTCTCTCTCTCTCTCTCTCTCTCGTTCCCTTTTGTAAACTGTACTAATGTGTCTATTTCTAGATGCTAGACTGTGAATGCGTCATTAAAATTTAAAATATATGAGCCATCACTGAACAGGAATACATAGAGGAAACAGATATCACATGGCTGATGAATTTTAAAGTTTCAACCCAGAATTAACTGGTCTTACCGTTTGTTATAGGTTTACTATATTATTATATAGCCAGTATTTCTTGCAGAGACCCATTTCTCTCGGCTGGAACAAACCAGAGAAATGAAAGGCTTCAGAAATGGCCTTGAAAACAAAACAAACAAAATTGCTTTTGATTACTGACCAGAGGGGAGGGGAGGGAGGAGGGGGAAGTCTTTATCTCTCCAACCTCCTCCCCCTTTCACCCTCTTTCCAGCCACACACACACGCACACACACACACACACACACTTACATACACATGCGACAGGAAATGGGAAGGGTGGGGCAGAACCTCAGAGTATATAAAGGACTGAGAATAACCTGATCATCACAGTGCAACTCAAGTTCACCATCTTACAACCACTACCACAATGAGGACTCTGGTGAGGAAAGCTAGATTACTGTTTCATGCTTTTTTTTTAATTGAAATATCTGTTTTTGTGTTTCTGAGCCGTTGGAATATTTGGACTTATATGTAAGAGTTGGGTGAAATGCCTGTTCAGTTTGATGTTCATCAAATCTTGATCCCCACACTCTTAATTAGTCTAATGTTTCCTTCCTCAGATCTTTCCCTAAACTCTCACTGAGTCTAATGTTTCCTTCCTCAGATCTTTCCCTGAACTCTTACTGAGTCTAATGTTTCCGCCCTCAAACCTTTCCCTGAACTCTTGCTGAGTCTAATGTTTCCTCCCCCAGACCTTTCCCTAAACTCGCACTGAGTCTAATGTTTCCTTCCCCAGACCTTTCCCTAAACTCTCGTTGAGTCTAATTGTTCCTCCCTCAGACCTTTCCCTAAACTCTCGTTGAGTCTAATTAATTGTTCCTCCCTCAAAACTTTCCCTAAACTCTCGTTGAGTCTAATGTTTCCTCCCCCAGACCTTTCCCTAAACTCTCACTGAGTCTAATGTTTCCTCCCCCAGACCTTTCCCTAAACTCTCACTGAGTCTAATTTTCCCTCCCTCGCAGATCGCTTTGGCAGTGATGGGGCTGTGCTCCTGCTCAGTTCTCCCCCATCAGGCCTACACCGCCTTCCCCAGCTACTCCTACGGCGGCCACTACCAGCCCAAGTACGTAGGCCCTCTGGCCTCCTCCGTGCCGGCAGGCGTCGGCGGGAAAGTCATCCCCGTCTCGGACACTTACGAGGTGGCTGCTGCTAAGAATGCCTTCTTCGACGCCTACCAGAGGCAGCTGGCCGCCGTCGGGGCCTATGGGCGCTACGCTGCCGCCCCTGTCTACCACCACGCCCCCGTTCAGGCTGTGGTCCACGCCCCTTCATACCTCCCAGTAGCCTCTTACTCCCACACCGTCCCTGCCACGGTAGTGGTGGCCAACGGCCATGTCCAAGACACTCCCGAGGTGGCATCCGCCAAGGCGCAGTTCTACCACCTCTACAACAAACAGGCAGCCGCTGCAGCAGCCGCCCCTGACGACTACGTCGTCAAAGGGGACGGCTACCACTACGGCCATCACTACTGAAGGAGGAGAGTGCTAAGGGAATGACGTGGAAACCTAAACTGAAGGATACTCTAGTATTTTCGCGGAAGAATCTTATGTCGTCAGACATCATGGTCTTCTGCTTCAGAGTCTATTGTAAGAGTTGCTTGTGGAATTCTATTTTCGTAGATAATTCGAAAACTTATTAAAGATTATTTGCAAAAATGATGATAAGATGTTTTGAGTTTCCTTATGCATTTTTTGTGGGGTATTAAGTGTTTATACATTTTTAATGTTATTCACTAGTATTGGGGATTTTGTCAACCTGTGTGGTTATTTTTGAATATATATAATATCTGCTGGAATCATCTCTCCAGTTTTATATATATATATATATATATATATATATATATATATATATATATATATATATATATATATATATATATATATACATACATAAAAGCGTTCATTTTCTTTACCTGCTAAACCAGGAATACGTTCTATATAAAATATCTTTACCAGTTTCATGTTGAAGAAATTCCTCTAAAAAAGGAATATTTATTCATGATATCAAATATTAATATTTCTGTGCATATTAATAAGTGCATTAGTAAATTCCACGAGAGCAAATTGAAACGGTTCCTCTAATAATCTATTTCTGAGGTATTTTGGTCAACAGGGATAGTCAGCCCCTTAGCCGTAGCCCCTTTCATTCATTTTACTGTACCTCCGTTCATATTATCTTTCTTCCATCTTACTTTCCCCAACCCTCTCCTAATGATTGTTTCATAGTGCAACTGCTTTGAGGTTTTCCTTCTGTTACACCTTTCAAACCTTTTAATCTCAATTTCCGTTTCAGCACTGAATGACCTCGTAGGTCCCAGTACTTGGGCTTTGGCCTAAATTCTATATTCCATTTCATTCCATTCTATTAAAAGTCTGTTTTCTTGTTGCGTTTTGGTTAAGTACATGTTATAGTTTCCAATTCTTTACCTGAAGTGATCTAATGGTATGCATAACCTTGAACATTCATATTCTGTACGATTTTGGGTTTTGTTATTGAATAGAACAGAATACAGAATTCTGGCCAAAAGCCAAGCGATGGGATCTGTGAGGTCATTCAGGGCTGAAATTGAAATTGACAGTATAGAGGTCTGAAAGGTGTAACAGGAGGAAAACCTCTCAGTTGCACTATGAATCAACTGGAAAGTAAGATGGAAGAAAGAGAATATGAACGGAGGTACAGTAAGAGGAATGAGATGGGTTTTAGCTAGGGGCCTAGGGGATGCTGCAAAGACTCTTCAGTAATGGCTGCAGTGAACTACATGAGGTGCACTGACGGCGCTACCCCCCTACGGGGTGGATTTTCTTATTACCCGTTGTCTGCTAACAGCTTATTGTCAAGACTTGTGCAAATCTCGCTAAAAACTGTTATTCTACAAGGTCAGGCCCTTGACCTTGACCTCAGAACTCACGTTTCATCCGGTTTTGATGGCGGCGTGAGAACCGACATAAATTCACGAGGCATAATTACCTTACTCACACGAGCCAGACTGAGTTGCTGTCCCTAGTTAGGTTGGCTACAGAGAAGTAAGAAAATGGTCATTGCCTAAATGAGAAGGAACCTCTGAACTGAAAACTTACACAGTCTCATCAGCAGTGCGTCGGCCCTTCTAGAAGACTGTCACTCACCCGTACATAAACACATATGCTGATTTACTCTTTCATATTCAAGAGAGAGAGAGAGAGAGAGAGAGAGAGAGAGAGAGAGAGAGAGAGAGAGAGAAATGCGCACCTCAAGCAAAACTAAGAGAGAGGCATTACGGAAAGACCTTCTCCAAATTTTTAATGTATCCTCCGTAATTAAGGAACCTGAAACTTTACGACTCTGCAAACCGCCAAATTGCAGGAAAATAAAAAAAAAAAAGAATTCAAGTCAAGAAAAAACTGTAAAAAACTATAATTATCTAATGGATTTTGCTAAACTCCATTACGAGAATTGAATGGGAAGTTGTAATTGCCTTGTTGTGGTTAAGTTTCTTGTTTCGGTGAGCGTAAAACCCAGTGGGCATTAAATCAGGGGTTGTCACCAGAGCGGAGTCTATTATAATGTTTTTTTTTAGAATATATTCAATATATCATTATTGCCCTCTAGTTTTTTTTTTTTTTTTTTGTTATTCGTTGCTGGAAGTGGTTCCACACTCATCCTTCACTGTATGTAATACTTTCTATTGTTTTATTCTTTTTCTCGTTCCATACCATTCATTTCCTTCTTTCTTCTTCTTCTTGTTCTTCTTCTTCTTCTTCTTCTTCTTCTTCTTTTCGCTGTACGTAATACTTTCTCTTGTTTTATTCTTATTCTCGTTCCATTCCAGTCATTTCTCCTTCTCCTCCTCATCCTCCTTCTCCTCCCCTTCCTCCTCCTCCTCCTCCTCCTCCTCCTTCTTCTTCTTCTTCTTCTTCTTCTTCTTCTTCTTCTTCTTCTTCTTCTTGTCACTGTGCGTATTTCCTTCCCTCTCTCTAATGACAATCATTTCGTTTGGTATATTCCTTCCCCCCTTGCAAGATCTCTTCTCGTACTTCGCTGCCAGCCGCAAGAAGTTACGCTTAATGGGTCCCTGGGTCTCTAATGGACTTGGTTCTTCATCTATGGAACGACTCACGTAATCCATTAACCATCGGACCTTGAAACATCCTCCCCTGAATATAGCCATAAGGTATTGTATCATTGTTCG
>JANJGK010000022.1:19844514-19878452 GCA_039081455.1 Macrobrachium rosenbergii | reverse complement strand
TCTTTACTTGTTTTTTTTCTACAGATTGTCTGCTTATTACGAATAATAATAATAATAATAATAATAATAATAATAATAATAATAATAATAATAATAATAATAATAATAATAATAATTTCATACTAAATCAATCAAAGAAATCACATACCCATATTCATGCAAGTCTACGAATAGAATTCACAAAAGTAAAATTGTGAATCACACATTTACCAAGTAATGTTCAAGAATGACTGAAATCGGTTACAGACAATTTTTCTTGTTCCTTCCAAAGTCATGGCGCCAATTTGTAAGAACAAAAGAAGATCAACGGTAGTACAAGCAATTGCTCTTGCATTCCACGGACCACCCCACTCCAATCACAGCCTCCCCCGCCCACAGGGCTCAGCCCACAACCCCCCACAGAGGAAGGGTAAGTCACCTAGGTCTAGGAACACCCACAGACACAACCGCTCGCCACCCGTCACCTTTGTGCTTGTTCATCTTCTTCTTGCAAAAAAGGGATTCGTCTTCTTACTCATTTTCTTGGGTATCATTCTTGTTTCGTTGCATATCTTGCTAAACTTTGCAATTCATTGTTGTTTTTTCCTTTCTGCGGGCGTGCATGAACTGTGTTGTTGTTCAGATTAAGCTGGTCTTGTGCCAGCGATGATTCATGCTCCGAGGAACAGCCTGAACTTGGTTATTTACGCCTGATGGAGGCTTCAGGTTCTGTATCCTTGTGCCAGCTTCTTCTTCTCCTACTTCTTCTTCTTCTTCTTCTTCTTCTTCTTCTTCTTCTTCTTCTTCTTGTGTGGGACAGTGGGAGGTCCTTAGGCCTAAGTGACTTCGTCTCTGTGGGGTGCAGGCTCAACTGTGGTCTATAGAATGCACCCACAAATGTTTGTACTGCCATGTTCTTGCAGATTGGCGCCGTGACTTTATAAAAATAAAATATGTCTGAAAATATAAAAGTAAAGTATGTCTGAAACCTATTAAATCACGCTTGAACCTTACCTTGCAAATATGTGATGTTATATACTTACAATTTTACTTTTCGAGTTTTATTCATGGCTCCAGTTGCTTTTTTTTTTTATCGTCAGTGCTCGGATTTTCACAGAGACGCCAACTAATCTTCTTTATATTATCCAGAATAATTTGAGCTAAGGGGCCCTTTAATTTCATCAAAGACTTTCCCCTAATTTTCGTTAAATACATACTTAATTTTTGCCAAAGAATTCGTACTAGCTTTCTTTGCGAGTTCAGCTGAGCTGCTATGGATGGGAAAATGACTTGAGTATACTCTTCAATATCAGGATAAATTTTTCATGTTTATCATTTTTATTATTATTGCTCGTGATGACAAATAGTTTCTAGTTTTACCATACATTTTTATACTTTCGTTGAATCACTCCCGACCCCTCCATTCTCGTTCTCGTTAGACCTAGGCTTGGTAAAGGCAAACATTCTTCAAATCTTCACATTTTTAACGCGTCCCTATACCTCCCTTTCTCATCTCATAGCACCTACGACGAATCCCTCATCATCACTAAATATAACAATGCCGACCAGAGAGAAATCCCGCCACACCTCACGCCTAAATAGCATCTGACATTCGCCATAATTATGCACCTCGAGAAATCTCACACCTTCCATCGCCTTAGCCTAAATAAGTTCCCTTCTCTACGCCCGGAAGTGTTCCACTTTTATTTCTCGTGAATCTGCGCCCCCACGGCACGTCGTTGCGTGTCTCCTAATTAGACGTATGGCCGTATTTTGGGGGCAATTAAGCCAAACAATCCCTCTAATTAGAGCATTAAGATCCGCTGGAAAAAAAGCGTCTGAAGAATGGGCAACAATACACGCCGCCCCTCTAGCGGCCATTAGTGGAACTACGAGTATAAACATTAAAGAGTATTTATTAGTGCGTGAAATGGCCAATGTTACTCTCGTGCAACGCCCGGAAGAAAGTTTTGCAGCTTGCACGGGAACCGCTTAGAAAGGAGAGTATTGCTTTATTGCCATTCTTTTACAGATGTATTCCAGGCTATTTTCATACCTGTGGGTTTTTGGCATTTAGTGTAAATCCGTTGGGAGAGATCTTAGGAAAAGTAGACCGCAGTAGACTAAACAATGAGAAAGAAAACCATTTTTTTATTACCTCTTTGAAGTATATACTTGTTCCGAGAGATGTTACTATTATTAATTTAAAATTGTGGCTTTTTTTTTTTATTTCCACTTCAAGTGTGGGTAAGTGTTATTCTCGTTCACACGGGCTAGATTCACAAATGGAGAAATTTAAGACTAAAAAAGTAAGTGGATCGATTTAGTTAAATTGATTTCTTTTAAGAAGATACAAAAAAGAGAGTGGAATGAGCAACATATATATATATATATATATATATATATATATATATATATATATATATATATATATATATATATATATAAATTAACGCTCGATATTTACGATTTAAAAAAAATCACTGCAATCAAGTTATACCTTCCGGAACTTTTATTTTCTCCGGGAAACAGAGATGAATCACGATGCGTCACGGAATACGGAATATGCACATAATGACTGTAGTACAAGGGCGGAAGCCGCCCTGTCGATTAAAATGCCTTCGACAGCGCGGGAAATAGCACGGAAAAGATCGAATAGTCGACATATTTATGAAAATGACGGAGAAGCCTTTTTTGTTTGGGTAATAATTATTATAGGTTGGACTCGAGAGAAATTGTGGGACTGATCTCTGGATAAGTTGGAAATCTTTACATCTCTTGATGCTGGAGAATCTTTGCGTTAAACTTATTATTATTATTATTATTATTATTATTATTATTATTATTATTATTATTATTATTCAGAAGATGAACCTCAGTGTTTTTATTCATTTTTTTTATTTTCATTTTTTATCTTTATTCATTTATTAATTTGTGCTTTTTTCATTTTCTGGTTAGTAGTTAAACACACACACACTCATATATATATATATATATATATATATATATATATATATATATATATATATGCATCCCTTTTCCACCACAACGGTTTTCACTTAAAAATTTAGGCCAGAGTTGTTAGTGTTAAGTTTCACCCTATTCTTAGAAAATGACAGAGAAGAAATCCAAGCTATGAGAGTAAAAGCATCTCTCTCTCTCTCTCTCTCTCTCTCTCTCTCTCTCTCTCACTCTCAACCGCAGAACTGCTCGTACTCTCTCTCTCTCTCTCTTTCTCTCAACTGCAACAGTGCTCATATCCTCTCTCTCTCTCTCTCTCTCTCTCTCTCTCTCTCTCTCTCTCTCTCTCTCTCTCTCTTTAGAAATATCTGAGGCTGACGGGAGGGGCAACCCTAGAGACTTTTCTTTACCCCGGACTCAGACGTCACGAAAGTCAATTGGGGGATGAATACAAATTCGGCTTTTCTGTTCGTCAGTTCGTTTGTTATACATTTACGTTAAGTACAAATACGCATGCGCCTATGTATGTTGCCTTAGGCTACCTCCTATAAACAACATAATATCAGCGCATGGGCCTAAGTATGTTGTCTTTTTATACACCATCACACCTCATGTAAGCATATTAGCGCATGGGCCTACGTATGTTGTCTTTTCATACACCATCACACCTCATGTAAACATAACATCAGTCTTTTATTTTTAACAACATAACATCAGCGCATGCGCCCACGTATGTTGTCTTTTCATACTTCATCACAGGCCTCATGCAAACAACATAACATCAGCGCATGCGCCTACGTATGTTATCTCTTCATACTTCGTCACAGGCCTCATGCGAACAACATAACATCGGAGTCTTCGTTCATATCTTTCTATCTTTCCCACGCCACCTTAGACCGATGGGGAAGTTCTTTTCTTTCTTCGGCTCGTGTTAGATCCCGCTCGATGGCCTTATGCCAACTTGAGCTGCTCTAAACAATGCGATGATAAAAGCGTTATTCAACAACGCTCAGGCGAAGAGTCTTTAATAGCCTTAATGGCAGCCATTTCCATCATATTTTTCACCTCCGCGTTGCGATATACCGTTTAGTTCGGCTATTGTTCGAGTACGTGTTTTCGTGTTTGTCTCAGGAAGGAGCCCAGCGCTTGCGCTTTTAAAATTAGCGCTTACAGCGCTTGTAATTGGCTACAGAACGCCAGTTTGGTGGTCTCGTGACGTGGGCGCAATTCTGGGCATGCGCAAAGGAATCCCATTTATCACATTAAATCAATTATACAAACAGTGCCCGTAATTTTGGCTTCATAACGCCAGTTTGATGGCTTCGTGTTGTAGGCGCCATTCCTGGGCGCGCGCAGAGGAATCTCATTTATCACATTAATTCAGTTACAAACAGCGCCTGTAATTGGGTACAGAACACCAGTTTGGTGGTCTCGTGACGTGGGCGCAATTCCTGGGCATGCGCAAAGGAATCCTGTTCATCACATTAATTCACGTACGTTCCAAATGAATCCGGAACTAGCCAAAAATATGACAGCCGTTTATAAGAACTGTCTGTAAGCCTTTCGCCCGGCGCTAACCCTTCCCCCATCTCCTTTTCCAATAACAAGCCCGGCCCCTTCCAACACTGTCCCACTACCAACACAGCCAGCCACAGCCGTCCCACGTTCTCTTGGCGGACCGTTAGATAGACTCTTTAGGCCAAAGGCTGGAAACATACCGTCCCGCCCAATATTTCCCCCAAATAAATGCTGGACGAACTTCTACAAACGCTGTCCATGTTCCAGCTATAAACTTCCCATCCTTCCTTCCAGGCTTCTGTCTAAAGCCCTAGTTATTTTTTCCGTCAGTTCGTCATGCTCGGTTCCAGTCCCAGCCTAGAATTCCTGGAAGTTTAACACGTTCTGGAATCCTAAAAAAAGTAAGGCTTGGTAGTTGGAAATATATATATGAATAGAGAGAATGCATTTTCGTGTAAATTATCAATATGGTTTATTTATGCTATGATTATTGTTAGGTAATAATATATTCTTCGTCCATAGACTTACGTTTTCTGTGACAGCGATAAGTCTACAGGTGTTAATGTCTAGACCTAATGTTGTCTAACCCGGACTTTCCTCTATATATATATATATATATATATATATATATATATATATATATATATATATATATATATATATATATATATATATATATATATATATATATATATATATAGTAAACCAAAACCATAATAACACTTACTTTCTAGCCCCCAAATCAGCGACGGCTCAGTAATGTAAGGCATAATGAATGGGAGTTTAAGGGAAGAAGAAGAAGAAGAAGAAGAACAGCAACAAAAAAAAGAAGAAGAAGAAGAGGAGCTGCTCATTGCCAGATGTTTCTTTATGGTCGGCATTTTAGGCGTGGTTAAGGTCGGTTGACTTTCCCGTAGCCAAGCGGCTGATTACAGTTATGTCCTCAGATTACAGCGGAAGTAAAGGCAATAAATTCTTCGGGAAGATGATTTTTTTTTTCCAAAGAATAATGTCTGTGGAATATGCGGAAGAAACAGAGAGAATTACATAGATATTTGTCAAAATATAAGCAGTTTAGTATTGTTGATTAGGCCTATAGTCGATTAAAAGACAGATTAGTGATCTCATGACAAGATTGATATGGATACCTACGAGTATATATATATATATATATATATATATATATATATATATATATATATATATATATATATATATATATATATATATAATAGAGAGAGAGAGAGAGAGAGAGGTAAGGAAGGAGATTTTTTTGCCAGGGAAAAGTAACCATCTACCAAATTACAATTTAAACTCTGGGCATGCGTCACTTAGCGGAGCAGGGGGATGACAGGTCAAATTCCTTAGTCATTTGTTAGTAAAAAATGTCTGAAATATAAAGGTTAGGGAAATATCAATGTATTTATTTCCTCCTGAATAATAAAACAATATTTTCGAAAGAGAGAAAAGTCATTTCTACCATGACGCCTCAGTTTAAATTCCATTTCTTCCTTCAAACTGGTCGAGGAATGTCCGTCATGAAATCTTTAGGGGAAAACGAAGGTATGAAAATTAGATTGGAAGCAATAGGTGCTACTAGTAGTGGGCTACTTGATTCCGTCTTGTGAGATCGGGAACACGGGAAAGGATATTTAGCAGGAAGCGAAAAAAAAGGAAACCTAGACCTATAAATGCACGAAATCCTTAGGGGAAAAACGAAGCTATGAAAATTAGATTGGAGGCAATAAGTGCTACTATATAAGACAGCTACTTAGCTCCATCTTGTGAGATCGGGTACACGGGAAAGCATATTTAGTAGGAAGCGAAAAAAGAAAACCTAGACCTATAAATGCACGAGGCCAACGCATTCGAAATGGAAAGGGTTATAAAGCGCAGTCTCTCCTCACACAAACCGGTTCTCCTGACCAGCGAACCGTGATGGACCGCTGCCTTCAGGTCCAGCGCACCCTAGTGCCTCACATATGCGAACCCAAGGGCTCCCCTGGCTGGCTGCCGGGACCCGCTTCCCTACTATGAAGACCCAACCCAACCCAAATATGTGCAAGTCTTCCGCTCTCGGACCATCCCGTGTGGAGGAGTTTTCGGATTGACCCACTTGAGCCGGCTATCCTGGCGAGGCATTTCAATTCAGGTCAATGGGAAGTGAATGACAGCGTTTTTGCGACGTTTTGTTTTACATTTATCTTGAATTATAAATGTTTATTAAATGCAGTACTGCTTTTTTTTAAACTGGCAAAGCTATGAGACACTTTCCCCTCTTGAGAGTGCAAAGTTAAGTTGCCAAAAATGCCCGAAAAAACTGTTCTTTATCAATGTTTTCATTCTAAATAATAATATATGGATAAGGTCTTGTGCTAACTTATAATGTCACCTCTCAGTGACTGCTTTCCTTTTCCTCTTTGCGATTCGTCTGCTGCCTCTGTGTTTCCTGACTTATGATAACCTTCCTTCAAGAGGTAGATAGGTCTATGGATTTGTGGTTAAGCGAACGGTGCTCTCATTAAATCTCTCCCTTTTTTTTTTCTTTGTGAGTCTAAGTCTTGACTAGGAAAAAGACTTGTCTCTTTTTTATGTGCTCTTCAAAACTAAACTTCCATGACACTGCAGTGCTGTAATATCTGCATTAGAGGAGCAATAAAATGTATTCACTATCTAGGACGAAAACATTGAAGCCATTTTGCAACAGTATCTACGCATGCGACTGTGCTTTTAAGGTTCGTGTGTGTGTGTGTGTGTGTGTGTGTGTGTGTGTGTGTGTGTGAGAGAGAGAGAGAGAGAGAGAGAGAGAGAGAGAGAGAGAGAGAGAGAGAGAGAGAGAGAATGAATAAACATTTATCGGCTATCTAGGACGAAAACAATGAACGTTGAAGCCATTTTGCAGCAGTAAATACGCATGCGCCGGTGCTGTTACGATTCTTTTTTGTTTTTTCTTTTAAGATTCCCGTTGTCTGAACAGCTTCCCTATTCTCGACAGGCGGAATCCCCTTCCTTGGTTATAAAAAAAAAAAAAAAATAAAGTCTTGTAGGGTAACAACATCAATTTCAGGTAATTGTGAAGTGCATGACTGAATTCCAATAGTATATTTATCTTCTTTAGCGAAAATGCAGTCTAGGTATTGCCATATCGACGAGGCACGAAGTACGATAACTACGATTCTTGAAATTTGAATAATATCTCCAGAAATTAGTAAAAGCAGGTTCTCCATTATAATTTGAACAGTTTATTTATTATCTTGCTCATCAACTATGCATGTATGTGCCAAGGGAACTTCAGAATGCAACAAGAAAGAATTAAAACTGAAAATCTCACAGAGTGGTCAATACTGGTGTCAAAATTGCGATATATTTATCAATATATTCGACTTGATTTCGGTCGAATACAAAACCACAGACTAAAACTTCGCTCGTGCGGAACTGCCCCAACTTATTGGTTTTATTTTTCAAATGGAAAAGGATTTGTTAACTTCAGTGGAACTTGGAAACTCAAGCACTTATTATAGGAGCCTGTGACAGTGAACACATCTCTGTCTAGGCCTAGTGATCACGTAAGGAACGCGAAACGTGGAAACCTCGTGTACGCTTCTTCTTCTTCTTCTTCTTCTTCTTCTTCTTCTTCTTCACGGCTTCTCTCTCTCTCTCTCTCTCTCTCTCTCTCTCTCTCTCTCTCTCTCTCTCTAGCTGTTTCTTGTCAGCATCAGTTATCTCTGCGGATTTTAACGACCGCCTCTCCGGTCGGTTCTGTTCACTTAGTGCGTGTGGTGGTCCGGAGATGGACCCATTTTTACAGTCAGGCTACCGGGTGGAATTGGTTGTGGTGTGGCCGACATTAATAGAACGTCTTCAAGAACGCACACGCAGCAGCAGCAGTAACAGTGCTGTGATGCAGATGAACCTGAACAACCAACATGCAGCAGATAACAGCTTCTTTGCGAAGTAATGCTCCTGAAATGAGCCAAAAATAGTACTAACGCCAATGCTCTGCGCCTGCTCTCTTGACCAATCAGCATTGGCATAGGCCTATAAACACACCTATCCGATGGGGTGGAGTATGGGACAAGCAATCTTATCCAAAATTCGGATATATTAAATCTTTACCATACACATACACACACACACACAAATATATATATATATATATATATATATATATATATATATATATATATATATATATATATATATATATATATATATATATATATATATATATATATATATATATATATATATATATATATATATATATATAATTAAAAGCCTGATAACTTAATCGCTTTTTATTGTTTGTGAAGCAACCTCGAGATTCCATGACATTCAACTCGCAATTATAATGTTATTATTTACTCTTTTAACTTTTTTTTCCTTTTTTTTTCCTCAGTGGGTAACATTTGCATCCTCATTGGCCCCGATGGAAGGTCAAAGGTCACCCCCTCATTCCCACTCGTTCATTCTCATTATGTGTTTATAAAAAAAAATAAAAATAAAAAACATGAGTCATTTTTCCCTATTATTTCGCCATGATGGAATATTATTGATTGGGGGTTGTATTGCTGTACTGTAGTGGTCGGCTTTCCATTAACCTTGCAATGTTTGTGTGTACGTATATATATATATATATATATATATATATATATATATATATATATATATATATATATATATGTATATATATATATACGAGTATATATATATATATATATATATATATATATATATATATATATATATATATATATATATATATATTTAAATATACATTATGTATAATATATATATATATATATATATATATATATATATATTATATATATTATATATACACATATATACACATAATATTCAAAATGTGTTACCATTTATATATTCAACAAACATAAAGGGTCATAATTATTATTATTATTATTATTATTATTATTATTATTATTATTATTATTATTATTATTATTATTATTATTATTATTATTATTGAAACTACAGTAAAATAAAATTAAAATAAAAATTCGACAATAATCAAAAGAGAGTAGAAGCAGGTACAACAGAAAACAACCACCAAATAGATAGAAATCAATCAATAAATGAACATGTACACTTACTAAAACTGCAGTTTAGAAAGAAATAACTCAATATTGCCAAGTCTGAAAGTGCTTTCAAAGAGGCAATGTCTCCCCTTGAGTCGGAATCCACGGAAATCAGTAAGCAAGTCCACGAATAAATCACTTACGATCTCCGTTGTTAATGGACGAATTCCTGGAAGGGTACAGGAAAACAGAGGTAATTAGAAAATTCCAAAGCTCACTAAAATTCACGGGGAAAATTGTTGTTAATGTTAAGTTTCAATTATTATTTAGTTAATTTCAAATTATTTTTTTAGTAAAGTTCAAATTATTTTTTAGTAAAGTTCAAATTATTATTTAGTAAAGTTTCAATTATTATCTCGTTACGTTCAAATTATTATCTAGTTAAGTTCAAATTATTATTTAATCAAGTTTCAATTATTATCCAGTCAAGTTTAAAGTATTATTCAGTAAATTTCAAGTTATTATCTAGTTAAGTTTAAATTATTTAGTAAAGTCTCAATTATTATCTCGTTAAGTTCAAATTATTATCTAGTTAAGTTCAAATTGTTATTTAATCAAGGTTCAATTATTATCCAGTCAAGTTTAAATTATTATTTAGTAAATTTAAAATCATTATCTGGTTAAGTGTAAATTATTTAGTGATGTTCAAATTATTATCTAGTTAAGTTTAAATTATCATTTAGTAAAGTTCAAATTATCCAGTCAGGTTCAAATTATTATCAAGTAAAGCTTAAATTATTATTTAGTAAAGTTTCAATTACTATCTAAAGTTCAAATAAGAATTTAACCAATTTTCAATTATTATCTAAAGTTCAAATTAGTATTTAAAGTTTCAATTACTATCTAAAGTTCAAGTTAGTATTTAACCAAGTTTCAATCATTATCTAGTCAAGTTCAAATTATTATTTAACCAAGTTCCAATTATTATCTAGTCAAGTTCAAATTATTATTTAACTAAGTTCAAATTGTTATCTAGTCAAGTTCAAATTACTATCTAGTAAACTTTACAAGAAAACCAAAGCACAAGCAAAGCCGAGTGCTTGTGTCCCAGAACGTGACGCCAGAAACCTCCTCCTCCTATACCGTAAGGGCCTGTTACCCAGTCAATTGAACTTTAATTGATTTAATAACTTCACGTATAAAAAAATATGGTTAATAGCTGCGAGTTATATAATAAAAAAAGATGGTTGGTAATTGCCTTCAGAACAGCATCCTCCTGCACAAGAAGAAGAAGAAGAAGAAGAAGAAGAAGAAGAAGAAGAAGAAGAAGAAGAAGAAGAAGAAGAAGAAGAAAGATGTGAAGATAATAGGAGGAAGAAGAAGACGATTCTAGGAGTTTTATCTTGGCTGTCACTACTAACATCGAGTTTAATGTTATCCAGTTTGCTAGGAGTTTTTATATTGGCTGTTACTACTAGCATCGAGTTTAGTGTTATCCAGTTTGCTAGGAGTTTTTATCTTGGCCACTAGCCACCCTACTGGGGCGCGGGGGAGGGGATGGTCATAGGGATTATTGCAGAGTGCATATAGAGAAACAAGATTAATAGGTTATATGTAACAATAACAGTGAAGTTATTGCAGTCAAATGCATCTGCTAAACTGCATTCATTTACTTACTTATATCCAAGTATTAGATCCTAGCTAAGGCTGTCTCTCTCTCTCTCTCTCTCTGAGTTTTATATATAATCTTTTATCTATTCATCTCAGCAAGTAAAACTCTACTGACCACTGAAACTGAGGAGAAACTGCGTCGAATTGTGATTCGTGTCAGTGTTATTTTGGATGAATTGAGTATCTTTGATAATCGAGAAATATCTCGTATATAAAAATAAAAATCTTAAAAAAATACACCACCAATAATTTACCCGTTCTGTTTTAACAAGTAATTTATCACCAAAATTGAGCACGTAATGGCCGTTCGACGATTCGCTTCTCTCGTTAACCGCCACAAAAATTCGCCCAAATTGCTGGGAAGTGGCCCAACTTGTCAAGAGCACTGATCACTGATCATTGATCAATGATCTTTAATTCAGTCACTCCAATCTAGGGCAGGGATTCCCGAATTATTGTTCACTGGCTTCTGTTTTCTCCCATGGCCTGAGAAACCCTTTGTAGGCCTAAGGCTGATGGTGTAAGAATTATATTCAGAAAATCTTATATACGCTAATTTGCACTGGTCATTGATTACTGATCTTGAAATTCACAGTCGCTCCATCAGTCTAAGGCAGTGATTCTCTTATTATTGTTCGATGGCATCTCTCTTTCCCCCTATGGTCTGGGTATACAGACCATTTTGTGATCAGGAGCACAGGACCAGTGTAGGCCCAAGACTGACATTGACGATTATCGCCATTTAAGAATATATCCGCCTATAGCCTATTCATAAAAACGTAGATATATCTGTTCATATATAGATTCTGGGAGCGGTTCATTTATGCAAATCATTTTGCTTATCAGAAATTGAGGTAGCACAATAGATATTTGGAAACCTTATAACAATGCGTTTAGTAAACTTTAAAAAAAACAATTATTCTTAGAGCTAACACCCAAAAGTATTTACGTAGTGAAGCATAAACCTGTAGTCCAGAGCTGTAACACTCAAAGACAATGAAACCGTCTCTAATGAACAAGCGAGAGAGAGAGGGAGAGAGAAACTACACTATTCAGTGTCTCTATCAATGTCTAATTTTAATACAAAACCCAGAACTGAGATTTTTTTCTACCATCTGATCAGTCTAGACAGCTCAAGAACCCATTCAAAAGACGTGTGTGTATTACACTGAACAGCAAACCAGTTTGAAAGTCCAGTGTTTTCAAAATTAAATTATTGCCAATTAGTGGATGTATTATTGCTTTCAATTGCTTTTAACTTCAACCCATACCAGGTCTACTGGTTCCAAAGTTTCCAGCTTGAACGTCCAACGTACGAGAAGTAGGCCTTACAAAAAAAATAAGAGAAAGTTGAATTTTGACCAGAATTCCCTCTCTCTCCCCGAACCTTCCGAGGTTTTAAGTTACTATGGCGTGCTAAGTGTTCTTCGATAGGACTTAGGCATAATTGGAAGAGTTCCTTCACAGGACTTATGCATTATTATTTATTGCAATACTTCGGCATAAGAGTTTGACAAGGCTTAGGCATGATAAAAATTCCTTGACAGAGCCGAGACATTATTGAAAGAACTAGACAGGATTCAGGCATGATCATATGCTTTCCTTCACGGGACTTAGGCAGGATTACAAGGGTTCCTTGACAGGAACAAAGCATGGTTGCAAGAGTTCCTTCGGCAAGACTAAGTGTGCCTTGTCAAGATTGTAACTGTCTAATCCTGTATTTAGTAAGTGCTACTTCAGCAATTGTTAACTGTTGATATCTACCAAGAGCGTTCGATAGTTGGTAAAATAACAGTTTACCATAGTTCTAGGCTAAAAACTTTGGTATTTCCACTGGCTGGCCTTCAGTTGTCAGTTATAGCACAGCCTTGACATTGCTTTGCAGTAGACTACATTTCTTATTCCCTTTCATTCACTTTGAAGGACAAGTCCATAAAATACACAAATCTGAGGTCTAGGTAATGCCATCAGTTTAAAAGTTTCTAAAAGTATTAAAAGCCATGCTACGCTGTCCTATAACAAAATGCCTCTTTGTATTTTTGGCCAAGAATGAGTATTAACTAGATCTTTTAACCCCCGGAGGGATGGGGGATACCTGTGCAGCTTGTACCACCTTCCAGTATCCACTTGTCTAAGCCTTTAAGCAACAGGTAAATTGAAAATTTCAAAAATTCCATCAGTAAACCAACACCAAGTACATTTTCAGTACACGCATACACCAAGAAAACTTGACAAAATCAAAAGTTTGTTTATTTTTTATTAAAATTACATTAGTTTCAAGGAAATATATTCGCACCTTTTGAGCCTTTAAAACACTTCCAACGTGTTTTAATTCGTGTATTTGGTCTCACTGAGTCGGTTGGAACATGTCCATCACTCACCAAAAACGTTAGCCACTGCAGCCCTACCTAAAACCTGCAAAAGAATAGAAAAGCATTAGGGAAAAATATAACTAACCTTACATAGACCCAGCTACATTTTGCAAAGGCAAAAGCAAATATTCACTCTTGCAATTAAGGAGTTTCTCAGAGTGGAATTTTCATATTCCTGTGGCAGTTTAGACTTCAGGATATTTCAAGTTTGAACATCACTTACGGGAAATTAACAAAACTACAAATGGCTTTAAAATCCTTAATGCTTAAAGATTTTAAAGTCTGATTAGGTCAACAGTTACACCAGAATTCAAAGAACCCCAATCTTACCAGTTTGAAGATTAACTGAAGGCCGTGACCTATTCACGATGGTCTACTTGTTAAGCCAATCTTTGGAAACCAGTCTAGTAGTCCGGGTCCAGAATTCCAAGGACCCCATTCTTACCAGCTTCAAAACTGGCCTAATAATGTCTTTAACCATCCACCCTAAAAGGAATATAGCAGTAAACGATTACACTCTTAAACGAAAAAAATTTATAAATGGCGTTCTTGTGGCAACACTCAATTTTTCAACAGGTTGAAGCAAATGTTAAAATGGAAGATAGGTCAATAATTATTTGATTTAGTTATTTGAACTGAAGCTTACTGAAATGCTTAAGCCACTGAACATAAGCTACATCAGTAGGATTTAATATTTGAACTGAAGGTTCCTAACATCTTAAATCAAGTCTTGCTGAAAATCTCAAAAGCTTTAAATTAGACCATTATTCAGCCCTAGAAGCCTGCAGTACTTTCAGCCTTACCTACCATCTAGCCCAAACTCATATTTAAGAGTTATAACACTGACTGGTATTTTATTTTAAAACCATTATGTAACAATGACATTTTACTTTTAAAACCTTTGTTGCAATCTGCACCTAAAAAAAATTTCTGTTCTAGGCATAGAGGGCCCTATTTTATTTTACAATTTGGGGAACCATATTTATTTTTGGTGGGGTGGGGGGTCACAAAACAGTGAAAAAACATGGAAATTAAGCCTTTCAATACTTCTCACCCTGATTTGATTAAGTTGATCACTGATTTGATTAAGTTAAGTACAAGTCAACAAACTAATGTTACGCACTAGACCTAGGGTAAACCCTGGTGTTCTTGCTTAGCTTAGACTAGGTGTTGCTGGTTATGTTAGGTTTGATGTGGTTGACTAGGTCAATTGCTAACGAAATGAACATCAGAAACTTTCAAAACTCACATTAAAACAGTAACTCCAGTGCAATGGCAGCTCAAAGTAAAATTTTCCCCAACTACATATTTAGTTTAATCTTAGGAAAGATAAAGTTTTAATCTTAAATATTTACTAAAAGCCAAGTTCCTATTACTGAACTACTGAACTACTTAAGCTTTAATTATATAACTATAGACTAATTATCTGGCTTAAAAGTACTGCATTAGTCGTAGTTCTTAGTTAAGCATTAACTAAATACTTATTTGAACTTAAATGTGACATTAATACTTACAACTCTCCACCTGCAAAGGAATGTTTTGATTAATAGTTAGCTAACCCCCTTTTTATTAATGTATGGTAAACCGAGGTTTACCATACATCAAAAAGGGGGCACCCCTCCACCCCAAACAGGGGCTCCGCCCCTGAAGGGGTGGAAAGGGTTAACAAAAGTTTGTTTGAAATTTTACAAGAATAATTAAATCCTGATCGACGCTCGTGCAAAGTAATAAGTTAAAGAGATAGCTAGTAAAAATAATAACACTATTCTACTCTCGTGGAATGTAATAAGATTAATACAAAAATACTTAAATATAAAGAGAAAATACAAATTGCAGTAATATAAAAATCCATGAAATCTGTTCTACTTAGCATTGGCTTAACCCGATAAGTCTTGCCATCTTAAAATGCTTTACAATTTCCTGCCATACAACGCCATTACTCATTCGGAATACAATTCACATTTCTGTAACGGACAAATGCACTTCAAAACAGCCTAAAATACCACGAGCCACAGACTAATATAAAAATGAAAATTTAAAATTTAATTACATCCAGACTATTCCAAGAGTTACATCAAAATGGTAATTTTAGAATTAACGCTTCAGCAAAAGCTAAAATTAGCTTAAAGAACATTAACTAAAACAATATCAGTCTGCTAGTCCAGAATATATGCAGCGTTGGCACAAGTTTACTTAAAAAGTGAAGCAGAGATCCAAATATTAAAAGTGAACTACACTCTGCTATTAAACCTTACGGCGATACCTCCCGCCCCCAAGCTCAATCATGCTTTAAAATGAAACTAGTACCAACGAAAGTGAACCACCTAGCTACTAGGCCTACGTCGATCCTCCCCCAGCACTCCCCTCTGCTTTAGAGCAAAACTAGTACCAATAAACCGAAATAAAACTAATATACCTAGCTACTAGGCCTACGTCGGAGTCTCCCCCCACCACAACTTAGACAACACTATGAAAGTGAAATACACCTAGCTAAAGACTACATCGATGCTTCCATATGCTTTAGAACAGTGCCAATAAAAGCGAAATACACCTAGTTGCTAGCCTTAAGTCTATGTATCCTCAGGCTTTAGACCAAAACTAACACCAACAAGAGTGAAATACACCGAGCTACCAGGCTTACATCGATGGCAACACCCACTCCTCTCTCCACAATGCTTAGATCAAAACTTGCACCAATGAAAAAAGATAAAAGTCTCAAAGCCGAGCTCCCTACATAAAGACTAAACGCTTTAGACACCAAAAAACAACGACACCCAAAAATACAACGACCCCAAAAAACGACACTAAAAAACGACAGCAAAAATACTCAAGTAACTCCTCTCCAGCACCGTCTCGCTCCAAGCTCCGAGCACCTCGCCGTAGCATAGGCCTAATTGCAGCCACTTCTTCAAGAACACACTTTAAGCACAGAACAGATACCAAAACGATATTTAACCACCTTGATACCGCCGGAAAATAAACGAACGATCATATCACAGTAGCTGAAGAAGGCTCTGAAACACACACACACCCGCACACACAGACACACACTTATACCATCCAAGGACGCTTTTGGCAGGAGAAGCGACTGACAACTCTAAAGTATTTTGGAGTCCGTTGCTTTTCTGTGCTTTCTCCTTTTCGTTTTGCCTTTTCCTTCTCCTATCTTTAATTTCTTCTTTTCATTTCTTTAATCTCTCCTCTTCATCTTTTGTCGAATAGAATTCCAGTGAAATATTGCTGAGATTCAAAATAACGCAGTTTTATACAGCTTATCACTACAGTGAAATGATTGACATTATAATTCTTTGCCTTTCCTCGACATGTGCTGTTTTTACGCTTGTCGAGAAAGTCGAATAAGGGATGTGGATAGCTGGGTGGGGGGTTTTGGGGGCTGATTTTGAAACCCCGAAACTGAGGGGATCACAACTGAAATACCCTGTTCACATAAGCAAGAGAATATTTATGTTTAATGAATCATCATAGAAGCGATTGTGTGTATATACCTATTATATACATACATACGCACACATACATATATATTATATATACATAAAACATACAGTATGATATACACATGCATATGCATAAACAACCCACATTAACTGTAACTTCAACATATCCCGTCAATCATGTAATGCTTTCTGCACAGCTCTGAAAAATGGTTAAAAACTGGTTCAACTTGAAAGCCAACTGTTTTATCAAATACACAACCTATATATATGAATATGTGCTGGAGCAATGCCTAATGAATGTGTACAGTTTATTACAACCGGTGGACAATGTAATGATTTTTATGCCTTGTACAGTAGCTTAGGTCAGTCGAAAACTAAATAATTTACGCCCAATAATATTGACAAGAATGAGATACTTCTGTATTCAAAACCTCCCAGTTTTGTAGTTCTGAATTGTCACTTCTCAGAATTGATTCACTATGTGATTTCCAGACTTCATTTATTAGATGGTCCAGTGGGCCCCTTTGATAAACCTAGTTTATCAATCTGTCTTTTCGACTCAAGCCTGTAAATCCAGTTCACATTTCATCAGTTTGTCTTTTCTGTAGGTCCAGTTCATATTTTATCACTCCGTCTTTTCTGTAGATCCAGCTCATCATTTGCGCTGCCAGAATGATGCCAATCTATCACTGATCTGACAGACTGACCCTGTTATTGCTACTGCCGTTTTCCACTTTCCCCAGAAGAGCTGTCTTGACCATTATTGTTCTTCTCGAATTTCGAAAGTTAGGTGGAGAAAGTGCTTGTCATTTACTTGGGATTCTTCTCGGAAAGAGTTTTCCTATTCAAGTGATTAGTTCAGATTCGGCTTTTGTTGCATTACCGAAGATGAGGCAGCGTAATGCACTGACCATTATTGGTGAATTTCTGTTGAATCACGTCAGGCCAGGAGAACCTTGTTTGCACTAGATTATTATTATTATTATTATTATTATTATTATTATTATTATTATTATTATTATTATTATTATTATTATTATTATTAGTGGTGGTGGTAGTAGTATTAGTAGTAGTAGTATCAGTAGTAGTAATAGTATCAGAACTGCAATACTAGAAGGGAAAAAAAACATTGAAAGCAACCCAGTATAGGACAGTACACATGTAAACAAACTTACCAATTTTGCCTGTTGCGACCACTTTCGCTCCTGCTTCTGCTGATTCCTGCTACTCCTGCTCCTGCTACTGCTACTCCTGCTACTCCTGCTCTTGCTACGTTTCCTGCTGTTATTAGCAAGATGAAAGTGAAACAAGCACAAGATTTCATTGTACGACAAGGTGTGAAATTGTGTATTTTATCATGGAAATTTACATGAAAATTTACACCAACAAACATCTACAAACAACTGTTTGTTACACTAGGCATACACACTACTCTCATTTTAATGAAGTTAATTTGTATTTAATAATTAAAAAGTTACTTCATATATATATATATATATATATATATATATATATATATATATATATATATATATATATATATATATATATATATATATATAAATGGCCACAAAGAAAAATGGAGAGAAAACATTAGGGAAAGCGACTTTCAGTCGAGAAGAAAATAAAAATGATAGCAAAGAAAATAAAGAATAGAGTAACGAGTTTTGATTCTGCTAAAGAATGTACATATTCTTTTTTTTTCATTTTTATTTAAAAGAATTATTTTTTTCACTGTCATTCTTCGTCATCATTAGTCTTTGGGGAAGCTTTCACAATCGGGGAAGACTTTAAGAAAACGGTATTTGAGTTTGTATATATACAGATATATACACATATACATATGTATATATATGTCTGTGTGTATACAATTGTTATTTACCAGAGTCAGGAAGATGCCTCAGGTAAAAGAGAGAGAGAGAGAGAGAGAGAGAGAGAGAGAGAGAGAGAGAGAGAGAGAGAGAGAGAGAGAAAAGTAACGGAAAGAGAGGGGGAGAGAGAGGTAATGGAAAATGGAGAGAGAGAGAGAGAGAGAGAGAGAGAGAGAGAGAGAGAGAGAGAGAGAGAGAGAGAGAGAGAAATTGCAGTAATTACAAATGTCTCATTCTTGCTTAATCAGTTTTCCCTCAGTTCATTACCAAGCGTAGTAGTTTTCTCTCTTTTTAATATTTCTTTTAATTAAGGAAAAAAAAAATTTTAAGATTTTTCCAATTCACCTGAATTGAGGCAGAAATTGTTACAATTTTAAAGCCCCCAAATACTGACGGCCAGAGCTGACCTAGCCTTAATTGCATCTGAATATTTCCCTATTATTATTATTATTATTATTATTATTATTATTATTATTATTATTATTATTATTATTATTATTATAAACGTGCAAACATTCATATGAAAGGAATTGGAAAGCCATTAACTTACTGAGCAATCTATATATATATA
Source organism: Macrobrachium rosenbergii (assembly GCA_039081455.1). Classification (NCBI taxonomy): domain Eukaryota; kingdom Metazoa; phylum Arthropoda; class Malacostraca; order Decapoda; family Palaemonidae; genus Macrobrachium; species Macrobrachium rosenbergii. Next base: position 19,859,015 of record JANJGK010000022.1, on the reverse strand, counting down.
TAAATATATATATATATATATATATATATATATATATATATATACACACATATATATATACATATATTATATATATATATACATATACAGATATACATAAACAAATAGACAGACAATCTCTTAAATGCTAATAACTTCCTCTCCTAATCAAGGCCCAACTCCGACAATTAAAAGCAAGTGATCACTAAGCTTGTAATGCTTACCTTGCTCAGCAATTAGGCAAAGTTAAAACAACTCTGCAGATTTTAACTCTGTCATTTGAGAAGTAAAATATGACCCGGGAATTGAGCCGAGGTCGTGACCTCTCCACGTGCTTCCAGAGAGAGAGAGAGAGAGAGAGAGAGAGAGAGAGAGAGAGAGAGAGAGAGAGAGAGAGAGAAGGGAGATTAGGAAAGGTTTAGTTATCATTAGATTAAGTTTGTTTTATATATATGTATATATATGTATGTGTGTATTTGTGTAAACAGCATTATACCTGCTGTCGCTTTAAGATTGCAAGCAAAACCCTTATCCAATTCAGCAATCCTTTAAAGAAATACACAGAAATAGAAACAGAAGAGAGAGAGAGAGAGAGAGAGAGAGAGAGAGAGAGAGAGAGAGAGAAAGAGATAAAAGCAGAAAAACGAGACGGAGTCATCAAAAGGTAAACCAATAAATCATCGCCGATGGAACTCGGTGGCGAATCAGAGGCTTCTGGGGCAAGTCTTGCTGACCTGTGCCCCTAGATCGTCGTGCCAAGTTGTCACGAGAAGTACCGTTGCTGTTATATAGCAGCAATGGTTGCTGTAGCCGTAGCAACGGTGTGTACGTGTGTGGCTTTGTATTTATTCCCTTTGCTAATCCATTGGTCCTAAATAGCTTACTTTCCTCAAAAGTGTGAAAGAGAAGTGATTAAAAGCTTACCAATCAGTGAGCATGTCTAGATGGGGATTGCATAGGCCTAGGCTGAGGGTGTATGTATGTAGTGTGTACATGTGTATGGCCTTGTACCTATTCCCTTTGTTAATCCAATGGTCCTCATATACTTACTTTTTCTCAAAAGTGTGAAAGAGAAGTGATTAAAAGCTTAACAGTCAATGAGCATGTCTAGATGGGGATTGCATAGGCCTAGGCTGGGAGTGTACGTGTGTGTGGCTTTATGTCTATTCCCTATGTTAATTTACTGGTCCTCATATACCTTAATTCTCTTTAATTATTGAAAGAGAAGTGATTAAAAGCTTAACAACCAATGAGTATGTCTAGATGGGGATTGCATAGGCCTATGCTGAGAGTGTACGTTTATGTACATGCGTATGGCTTTATGTCTATTCCCTATGTTAATTTACTTTTCTCAAAATAGTAAAAAGAGAAGTGATTAAAAGCCTAACAATCAATGAGTATGTCTAGATGAGCTTTGCTTAGGCCTAGGCTGAGAGATCCAAGATCTAACCGATTCTCTTTTATTTTTTTCCCCAGGCTGGTGGAGTTTGGTTGAGTGCCGTCGTCATGATGACTTGGTGGAAGGCCGCCGTTTTAACATTATTATGGGTAAGCTTTACAATCTTTGTTTGATAAATATGCTTTATTTTCCACGTTCCTTGCTTTGTAAATACCCTGTTTCTCCCGAGAGCGCCGCGAAGGTTATACGGTCCTTCTCCAAGCTGTTATCTGGCCTAAATCAGATGCGCCTCAAGTTTGGAGAGAGAGAGAGAGAGAGAGAGAGAGAGAGAGAGAGAGAGAGAGAGAGAGAGAGAGAGAGAGAGCAAATGACAGGTGTCGAGGCCTTCGGGCTATTTAACACAGGGCCGAATCTGGGATCTCTAATTGACAGCTTAGTTACACATAACGTGGTATCACCACGGTAGGTTTGGCTCGAGATTCCTTCAGTAACTTGCAATGACAGGATTTCTGTAATGCTTGAATGGGTGGAGAGAGAGAGAGAGAGAGAGAGAGAGAGAGAGAGAGAGAGAGAGAGAGAACAACTCTCCGATACAGAACACTTGTTCGTTCCTTTTCTGATGAAAAAATATTTTTAAGAAACGAGGAATCTCTCTCTCTCTCTCTCTCTCTCTCTCTCTCTCTCTCTCTCTCTCTCTCTCTCTCCTTCTTCTTCTTCTTCTTCTTCTTCTTCTTCTTCTTCTTGAAAAGAAGCAATCTGAAAATGATTTATCATCAGAAGAAGACTTACATTGTTCCAGTATGGGTAACGTAAGCATTCATGAAATAATTCTACTTTCTTATATATATATATTTTTTAAATATTTCTTTTAAGTCTATGACCTTTTTTGTCAATGACACACAATAAAACCGGGAATGTAAATCCTCGTGTCAATGGAACGTGCCTACTGAATTTGATTAAATGGCCGTTGATAGAAAGCGACCTCGTACATTCAACCAGCTGTTCGAACAGTTAACAGGAATAGAACGAAATACAAATATTCCTCCTGAACGCGCACTATATCTACATCAGTCATCTGGTCAACTAATGGAATGAACAAGTAGACTTATTAAGATGGCTCGTGGGCGAACACTAACTAGGTCTAGGGCTCGAACAGTTAACGCGAGTAGCATTAGGAGAAAAAAGTTACTTCTTGAACGAAACCGAATTATATCCTCATGATTCCTTATGAACGAACACCAGCTATGTCTAGGGTTCATACAGTTAACGTGAGTAGCAGTAGTAAAAATGACGTTACTTCTTGAACGAAGCCAAATTATATCCTTAAGATGCCTTATGAACGAACTCCAGCTAGGTCTAGGGCTCGAACGGTTACATGAGTAGCGTTAGGAGAAAAAAGTGACTTCTTGAACGAAGCCAAGCTATAACCTTAAGAAAGAGAATGACAAACATAAAATAAATCATAGCTACGTTCAGTGTCCGAGCAGTTAACACGATGATCATGTTGAAACACACAAGATCCTACTGAACGAGCCGAGGTACAACCGCTGTCCCATAGATGTAAAAATCGCGCCAAAAACAGCACGAGGAATGTTTCGCAACAGCAAAAAAAAAAATGCCTCTTGAACGAACCCTCTTTTCCGTATGCCTGTAGCAAAAGAGCAGAAATCTTTATATCACAGGGAGGTCAAAAGTACAACCACAATAGTGATGATGATCGAAAAACAACAAGAAGAACGTTTCGCGCTGGCCAGAATACCTCTTGAACGAGCCCGCTGTCTCTCGTACGCCTGTATCAAAAGAGCAGAATCTTTCTATCACTGGTAGGCCTAATCTTTCGTTTCGCAATAGCCAAAAATACCTCTTGAACGAACCCTCTCTCTCTCTCTCTCTCTCTCTCTCTCTCTCTCTCTCTCTCTCTCTCTCTCTCTCATACGCCACTACAAAAAGAGCAGCACAAATCTTTGCATGAAAGATGGCTCTAGGTCACAATTACAATAGCGACGACGCCGAAGCCAGTAGTCATCCCACAGCCACGCGCGACCTGAATATGACAGTGGACTATAAAAAGGTGATCTTGGAGAACAATCAGCCGGAGATGAGACTGTTAACAGACATACACAGACATACATAGTGAGAGACTGATGCACAGGTGGTCGCCGCTCCGTCCATTTGGGTCAGTGTTTGTTCGAAATAGCAAACCGAAGCCAAGGTCTTTTTGTTCCGGGCGCGGTTACGGACGAAGGGAGTACTAGGTGCTGGCCGAGTTTTAATGGTCTATTAATGAATGGATATTGAAGGATTTATATATATATATATATATATATATATATATATATATATATATATATATATATATATATATATATATATACAGGGAAGACTATTAAGATCAATTATGTGTATTTGTCGAATAACTTTTTTCACCCTTGAATAACCAAGTTAATTGTACAAGATGCGTACTACTAAATACTTGGACTCTCTCTCTCTCTCTCTCTCTCTCTCTATATATATATATATATATATATATATATATATATATATATATATATATATATATATATATATATATATATATATATATCCAAAAATATTGTTTGCATAATTTTTCCCTTCATGAAATTCTCTAATACCCGGATGCTTTCACCCACAGGTGGGCACGTGGGCACAGAATTACCAGGGAGAGTTTGCCCTGGAACGCCCCGAGAGCCAAGTGTCCATCAGCCAATTAGAGGTCATGTGCGGTAAGGATCACCTGACTGTCCAGCTGGCCTTCACTGCTCCGTTCCAGGTGAGAGGATCCTGCTGGTAGATCCGGATGGATCCTGGTAGATCCGGATGGATCCTGGTGGGTTCGGATGGACCCTGGTAGATCCGGATGGATCCTGGTAGATCCGGATGGATTCAGATGGATCCTGGATACATCTGGATGGATCCTGGTAGATCCGGATGGATCCTGTATAGATCCAGATGGATCCGGATGGATTTTTTTATAATATTTAAGTGTTATGACATAAAACACACGTACACACATACGTGCATATATATATATATATATATATATATATATATATATATATATATATATATATATATATATATATATGTATGTATATATATATATATATATATATATATATACATATATATGTATGTATATATATACATGTATATTTATATAATACCTAATTTTAATCATGAGAGTTTGGCTTGAATGCTCCTCGCTTGAGGCATTGTTCATTAAACTCATTGGTCGTACAAAATAAATCAATAATCTAATTGCGTGAAGAATCAGTGATATTTCATCTTGACTTTTCCATAATTTTGCATTCATTTTCTAGTGCTATAAGATCAAAAGCTTCCATTGAAAAATTCCATTATTTTTCCTTCATAACTGATCTCTCAGTATTTTCAAATTCAGTAAGTTAAATAAACAAAGCTGGATATAGCGATCAATGAAAATCTGAAGTTTGGTCATTTTTCAGAATTCTCATCAAGTACCTGAGATCTGCAATATAACATTAGTTATGAATTATTAAAGATTCTAATCAGGGTACACGTGAAAACTAAAATATCGCAGCATCTTATGATATTTTAATGCAGAATATTACAAGCAGTAGACCATATCATGATGTCTACAGCTTGTAAAAATCCGTGTTAAAATGGCACCAGATGCTACGATACTTTAGCTGTCATTTGTACTTAAATACTTTATTTCATAATTAATAAAATTACTGGAACCAAGTTCGTTTAGGTAACACCTTAAAGTATATTCACCAAAAAAAAAATAAGTGCCTAGCTTGGCACCAAAGTGCCCAAAAGGTGCCAAAAAGTGCCAGAAATCATAACTAATGAAATTACATTGCCGAGCTCATTTTGATAACACCTCAAAGTACATTCACCAAAAAAATAAGTGCCTAGCTTGGCACCAAAGTGCCAAAAGGTGCCAGAAAGTGCAGGAAATCATAACTAATGAAATTACATTGCCAAGCTCGTTTAGGTAACACCTCAAAGTACATTCACCAAAAAATAAGTGCCTCTTGGCACCAGAGTGCTAAAAGGTGCCAGAAAGTGCCAGAACACTTTCACGCGCGACAATTCCCCAACGCAGTCGCTCCCCGACTGAAAACTAACCCAATCTTCCAGGGCCTGGTGTTCTCCAAGGGTCAGTACGGCCAGCCGAACTGCATGTACGTAGGGCCGAGGTCAGGGGGCACCACCTTCGAGTTCCAGATCTATTACGACGGCTGTGGTACCAAGCCTGACATGGGAGGGAAGTTCTACGAGAATACAATCATTATCCAGTACGACGCGGATCTGATTGAGGTAAGGGACAGGCAGGTGTCTGAGAGGTGGTGAGTCATTGGTTGGAGCGATTCGTGGAAAAGCCTTCTTTCTCTCTCTCTCTCTCTCTCTCTCTCTCTCTCTCTCTCTCTCTCTCTCTCTTTCTCTCTCTCTCTCTCTCTCTCTCTCTCTCTCTCTCTCTCTGTTTTGACATACATACATTACATTCAGTGTAATTTCAATTTGAAATGTCAAATTTCTCTTTCTCTATTTTACACAGAATATATTCGGCATATTTTCATCTCAGATGCTCAGATCTCTCTCTCTCTCTCTCTCTCTCTCTCTCTCTCTCTCTCTCTCATTATTCCTCTATTTCTCTCTCCCTATCTATCTCTATCTATTTTTATCTATCTTTCTAACCGTCAGTCTCTCTCTCTCTCTCTCTCTCTCTCTCTCTATCTCTATCTATTTTTATCTATCTCTCTAACCGTCTCTCTCTCTCTCTCTCTCTCTCTCTCTCTCTCTCTCTCTCTCTCTCTCTCTCTCTCTCTCTATTCATCTATCTTTCTATCCATCAGTCTCTCTCTCTCTCTCTTTCTCTCTCTACTCATCTATCTTTCTATTCATCAACATCTCTCTCTCTCTCTCTCTCTCTCTCTCTCTCTCTCTCTCTCTCTCTCTCTCTCTCGTGCACAGATAAAGCCGGCCAGGCCAGCCTTAGCCAAGCGTGTCATAAAGCAACCGTTTCCCGCAAGAACCGATTATTCAAGAAAAGCAAATAGCGTTTTTCAGTCAGTGACTTCAAGTGCGATATCGCGAAGTGGTTTTTGTATGGACCTACAATGCTTTGTGCTTGTTCCGCTGCTTTCATTCCGTCTGAATTTGCTTTCGTGACCGTTACAGGAACCATTCTTTGAATCTCTTAACGAACAAGTAAAAAAAATGCGCCGATGTTTCTTCGGCGCAATCGGGTTTTCTGTATGGCGTATAATCAAGGCCGCCGAAAATAGATCTATGTTTCGGTGGTCTCGGTATAATCCTGTTTGAGCCGCGGCCCATGGAACTTTAACCACGGCCCGGTTGTGGGCTGGCCTATATCATCGTCAGATGCACGATTATAGCTACCTTTAACCTTAAATAAAATCAAAACTACTGAGGCTACAGGTCTGCAATTTGGTATGTTTGATGATTGGAGGGTGGGTGATCACATACCAATTTGCAGCCCTCTAGCCTCAGTAGTTTTTAAGATCTGAGGGCGGACAGGGAAAGTGCGGACGGACAGACAAAGCCGGCACAATAGTTTTCTTTTCAGGAAACTAAAGACGAGATGAAAAGATAATTTCTTATGTGTTAATTCATGGTAAGTCGTCAAGGAGTTTTTTTTTTTTTTTTTCAGTCTATTTCTCCCAAAAATATTCTGAAATTAGTCGAATTCGCAATTTTTCTTATATATATAATTTATTTCTCTCTGTTCTCGGAACTAAGAACATTAATATTTTGGCAAATCACATTATGAACAGTATTCGTTTTTATTATTTTTGTGAAAGTTTTTTTTTGTTTACTCGTTCGCCTATCGCCATTCGATTTCTACCTCTCAATTACAAAGCAATCAGACCGCGTAGTTTAGCTAAGGCAAAAAAAAAAAATACAATAAAGAAATCTTCATGTTCCTTTCGTCCAGCCTTCAGCAAGAGTTCATGGAAATCCTTCTATATGACTATTTCATCTATCTTGGAGACAAGCAAGCAGTTGCAAACTCCGTGCAAGCAACTTCATTGGCGCGTAAAAACGAACAACAGTAAATTTAGTTGCAGTTTTTTTTCTATTTAGAAGTTTTTTCTCATTTAGAAAACTAGCATGCCCTCTGTTGCAGTTTTTTCATTTAGAAAACTAGCATACTCTCTAATGTAGATTTTTTCATTCAGAAAACTAGTATGTTCTCTATTGTAGTTTTTTTCATTTAGAAAACTAGCATGTTCTCTATTGTAGTTTTTTTATTTAGAAAACTAGCATGGCCTCTATTGTAGTTTTTTTTATTTAAAAAACTAGCATGCTCTCTATTGTAGTTTTTTATTTAGAAAACTAGCTTGCTCTCTATTGTAGTTTTTTTTTTCATTTAGAAAACTAGCGTGCTCTCTAAAGTAGTTTTCCCATTTAGAAAACTATCATGCTCTCTATTGCAATTTTTCCCATTTAGAAAACCAGCAAGCTCTCTATTGCAATTTTCCCCATTTAGAAAACTAGCATTTTCTCCATAGCTTCATTTATAGAGAGACTTATCCACAAAGTTTCGGCTCGTTTGGTGAAACTCACATTGAACGATTATTCCCTCCAACCTCAGGTGTGGGACGAAGCCAAGCGTCTCCGCTGCGAATGGTACAATGATTATGAGAAGACGGCCAGCAAGCCTCCCATGGTCATCGCCGACCTGGAAGTCGTTGAACTGAACTTCAGAGGTATGTTTACTCTCTTGGATTTTCCCTTCATCTGTTATTCATCTCTCGTTTTCCTGCGAAACACTGTTAGGGTTAGAGTTCTCTCTGGGCGAGTTGAGAGAGAAGGGTGTAAGTGGAGGTAGCCATTATGACATAAATGACTATACCCTAGTTTTAGAAAATGACACCAGAGACCCCCTCTGGAGATTTCTTCCAGACAACAAACCTCACTTTTAAGCAGCAAAACCTTGGTCCTATTTGTTCTAAACTTTGTCCTTGTCACGTGATATTCGTTGTGTATACGGTAGTATTCTGCCCTAAAATGGAAGACTGCAGTATCTGCAAAAATACAAAACTGAGGAAAATGGTAGATGCTCCCTTGCCTTACTACTGATTTTCCAGATACTGCAAGTGAGACCCCCTAAATAAAGCACTGAGGAATTATTTTGAAACTGCAGCAACTTGTGCATTAGTGTTTCACGAGCCCAATAGGTGGCATATCTCAGTTTCGAAAATTTTGCAGATACTGCAGTTTTCCATTATAGGGCAGCGTTAGTGACCTTGCAGACGCCTCCAGACCCTATGATATTCTATTAAGTAGGAAAAATTGATTTCTAAAGTGAGCTCCTAATTCAAGACAACAAGGAACCAATACTTCTTCAATACGATTTACGTGTCCTGACCTAACCAGACCTTACCTCCTTAACATCACTTAGGGCACCATGCCCTGACCAAACCCCTCTCCCTCTGGAGCCCATCGCCCCAAAAGTAACACTTAACATCGGAAAAATGGACTAAGCTTCCGTCTTGAGGTAGTGTTTGAGCCTGATCCCGCCGTTCTGCAAACTACCCGAGTTCTCCCTTAACTGTAGTAGTTCAGATATAAGCAGTTGTTTCCAGATTGGGTGTAATTGGGCGCAGACGCCAATAATAAATTTCCGATTTGATCATAAGATAACCATGACATTAAATGTACTTGAGAGAAATGACTGTCTCGGATTTCTTGTCAATAAAGTTTTGCTTCCAATGAGACCAAAAGCGAATTTAGAAGGGTTTTAGTGCTTAAATTATAATCAATTCATAATCCCTTGTAACGCAAGACCTGTGAATGGGTTGACATACCTTAGCTTTGACAAGAGGGGGTAATTCTAGATCTAAAAAACTTTGGACCAAGTACTTGAATTATAATCAATTCATAATCTCTTGTAAGGTGAGAACAGTGAATGGGATGGTATACCCTAAATTAACAATAAGGGAAATTCTAGTTCTAATATTTCTGTGCTTCCAACAGGTGACAACGTAGACTGCTGGATGGAGATCCAAGATGGAAAGGGACCTTGGGCCTCACCAGTTACTGGCATTGTACCCCTCGGTTCCACCCTGACTATGGTCGTGGCCATTAATGATCAGGCTGGTAAGAGAACTTAATTTGCTTATCTGTATAACAAATTGATGTCAGTGCACAAGATTGGGCTGATATATTTCACGAAAGATTGTTATTGTTTTTAATATCAAATACTTTATGCAGACCACTAGGCTAAGATTCTAGTTTCCATAAGGCTAACATTGTTATTACAATGGTAAATTCTGTAGGATCAATTTTTCAATATAGAGCACTTAATGCAACTGAATTGGATGAATACGTATTATGCTTTTCATATTATATATAAATCTCCACCCCTTTCTAATTTGGTTTACCTTTTACAGGTGAATTCGACATGAGAGTGAAATCTTGTGAGGCCTCAGACGGTTCAAATCATCCGATTTACCTGAGTGATGAGCACGGCTGTGTCCTCCGACCAAAAATGATTTCAAAGTTCATGAAACTCAGGAACAACGACGGACGCGCTACAGTGCTGACGTATGCACATTTCCACGCCTTCAAGTTCCCGGATTCCATGTCTGTTCACATCCGCTGCAAAGTCGAAATCTGCCGTTTTGGTTGCCCCGATCACTGTCAGAAGCCAACCGCTGGCAACCCCATTGGGGATTACAGTCAGCCACCTCAGTCACTCAGTGACAATTATGGAGCTCCCTCTGACTCGGCACCACAGTATCTTGAAGCTCCTAGTAACTTTGGCCAGAAAAATCTAGGACGTTCTCCGAATCCACTGGGTAACAGGTCACCTTTCCCAGAAAGTGGCCCAGTCATTATCCCTAACCAGCGCTCAGCGGAATTGTATCTGAATGGCTCTCCTCTTACAGGAGGGGAATCCATTGAGCTCCCCAAGTACGCCGAAGATTTCCCATGGGGTCCACGAAACCTACGCCGGCGGCGACGTCGTCAAGTGGTATTAGACCGTCAGGCCAGGGAAGCTGACATTGGCGTCACCACCAACTACCAAGTTATATCCGAGGCTGATCTGGAGTTCACCCCAGCTAAGGACGACAGTGTCACCGTGTTTAAGGGTCACAGAGAAGATGTTGTGTACGGAGTGTGCCTCCCAGCGCCAGGATTTTCAGCTCTGTTCGTTCTGCTTGCCATGTGCACTGTGATCTCTGTTCTAGTTGCTGGATTCATGTGCCACCACCGGCAGTTACAGAAAGACTCTGCCGAGTCCCCAGCAGCTCCTCACCCTCACCAACATCCAGTGACTGTCTTCAGTATGGCACAGTTTATCCGCGGTCATCTCCCTGGGCACACTCAGTGACACTGAATCGAGCAGGTTTTAGCTTTTTGTACAGTATAAACTTGAGTCCATGTTCAAAGGCTTCCACGCCAAATCAAAGCAGTATCATTGTTCTTGTAAATGCCAATTGTTAGACATCTGACATGCTGAGGGAAGAGCGATACTAGTGACAGGTTTGTTGTAGCTATAAGATAGAAGCTTATTTTAAGTATATATCAGAGGAAATCAAATTTACAAGCTCAAATGCCAAATTTCTTTCATGACGTAATTCTGATAGACAGCCACACTAATCATTAGCGTAACCATCATTCTTTTCCTGTTTGGCGTATGAAGTGCTTTATTATCATGGTCTATCACCTGTTATGTTGCACTGTAACAGTCACTAAGATGTAAGATTAAATGTCCTTCTAACGCCATTGCTTATAGTTAAAGGGTCTCACGCAGCCTGAGTCCCTCTGTTGGTATCACGGAGGTGTACAAGAGACGAAGCTTTGGGAAGTCCTTATTGGGATGTTGCCTTCTCTTTGAGACTCTTTACCTATTAGGCAGTATTTCACATTCCGTTGTAGTCTGGATATACTTTATAGAAACACGCTTCACTCTTGTAAATAACACTCCCAGCTAAGCAGTTCCGTAATCATCTCTAGTGGACTTGATGTATGCAAAAGCTCTTTCCACAAGTTGATTTTAGGGCATTTTTCGTCATAAATTAAGATTTGTTACGTATATACAAGTACTCATTCATCTTTTCTTCCCTTTATTGGTTCTCGTGAAATTCATGGGGAACACAACTCCAGGCTTTGTGTTTTAGATTGTTCATACATCCAAAAAAAAAAAACGAAAGTATAATGTACATACATGCAATTCACTCGTCCATTCCACATCGTTAGCAGATGTGCTTAACATGCATATAATCTGACGGGTTATAGGAATGTTTCACTCTTGATCCATCTGTGGCTATGGGAGCTTTGCAGGCAGTGGGCTAAACCTCTTCCCATCTAACAGTAGTAGATAAGCCTGCAGGAAGTGGGCTAAACCTCTTTCCATCTGACAGGAGTAAATAAGCCTGCAGGCAGTGGGTTAAACCTCTTTCCATCTGACAGTAGTAAACAAGCCTGCAGGCAGTGGGCTAAATGTCTTCCCATCTGACAGTAGTAGATAAACCTGCAGGCAGTGGACTAAACCTCTTTCTGTCTGACAGGAGTAAATAAGCCTGCAGGCAGTGGGTTAAACCTCTTTCCATCTGACAGTTGTAAATAAGCCTGCAGGCAGTGGGCTAAACCTCTTCTCAACTGACAGTAGTAGATAAACCTGCAGGCAGTGGGCTAAACCTCTTTCTGACTGACAGTTGTAAATAAGCCTGCAGGCAGTGGGCTAAACCACTTCTCAACTGACAGTAGTAGATAAACCTGCAGGCAGTGGGCTAAACCTCTTTCTGACTGACAGTAGTAGATAACCCTGCAGGCAGTGGATTAAACCTCTTTCCATCTGACAGTAGTAATTAAGCCGGCAGGCAGTGGGCTAAACCTCTTTCCATCTGACAGTAGCAATTAAGCCTGCAGGCAGTGGGCTAAACCTCTTTCTGTCTGACAGTAGTAGATAAGCCTGCAGGCAGTGGGCTAAACCTCTTTCCATCTGACAGTAGTAATTAAGCCTGCAGGCAGTGGGTTAAACCTCTTTCCATCTGACAGTAGTAATTAAGCCTGCAGGCAGTGGGCTAAACCTCTTCCATTCTGACAGTAGTAAATAAGCCTCCTGCTAGATTAACCTTCAAGACTGTGTTGTATATTTCCTACGTGTAAATTTTTGAGTCGTTGCCTTCACTGAACTAATTGCTCAGATTTAACATTTCCGTGAAAGTGTATCTGTTAAGGTGAACCTTATATTATAAGTGAATGAGTGTGATGCAGAGAGTCCATTGCGCGGAGTGATTTTTACGAAAACCGAGAGAAAATTTGGAGCTCACGTGAACGTGAGGTTTGTTCGCACATTATTGCTCTCTTGCGGTTGACCTGAATGACCTTCGGCCATCCGTTCGTTGACCTTGTTTCTGCTCCCTAGGCATGGAAGTGCTTTAGAAGGGTCACGACCCTACTCTACATGAAATTTGAGGAGACTATTTAGTTGGCAAATAGTACTTTCGAACTTATCTTTGTTCTGCTTGCTCTCTCTCTCTCTCTCTCTCTCTCTCTCTCTCTCTCTCTCTCTCTCTCTCTCTCTCTCTCTCTCTCTCTCTCTCTATATATATATATATATATATATATATATATATATATATATATATATATATATATATATATATATATATATATACTGTATATATATACATATATAATGTATATACATATATATGTATATAGTAATCCTCCAGGATCTTATCAAAAATATTTTCACAGTACACAGAACAACTCTACATTTTTTGTGTCAATAATTTCGTAGAGTCTTCAGCTAAAAAGAAAACCATTCAAGAGTTTCTACAACAAAAGTTTTAAAATTAAAAAAGTTTTCTGAAACATCTTTACGAAAACATTTTGGGAATCTTCATTTCAACTGACATAATCAGGAATGCGTTCTGTGGCAAATTACTTAGGTTGTTGTCAATTATTTAATAAGTTTATAAGTAAGTGTTGCTATAATTCATTCTAAATTATTTTTTTGTAAGTGTTTACGTTTTTGTAAAGTACTTTATGTTTTTGGTGTTTGAAGTTGCTCCAGTTGTGCGGGGTCTTTCATTCTCCACGACTGATTATATTCAACTCTAAATGAATTGTGGTGTTTCTGAGTATAGTGTGAGTACTACAATGAATTCATGAATGAATTTGCGTCCCACGAGACTCATCTGTTTTTTGGCGGAGCTCTTCTGGTCAACTGTAGTCTTCTCTCACTTCCACGTACAAAATTCCTGTTTTGTAATCTTGTTTTTTACTGTAGATTCCCATTTTCTCTCTCCCTTCCTTTATATATATATATATATATATATATATATATATATATATATATATATATATATATATATATATATATATATATATCATTTAACAATTGCACTGTTTCACCATGTTGTCCTTTACCCCTGTCCTATCATAATCACATGAAGGGTCTGGTACCCTTTGCAGCGTTTTTTAATCTAGTTTTTATTTATTTGTCTTATTTATTGTATGATTTTTAATAAACAAGAATATGTGAGAGGAGTATTACTAACATGTTTTAGCCTTCATCTTGGAAGTTACCATGAAGGGAATGCCCTGGTAGAGAAGAAAGGGAATCTGGTGTTTATTAGGTCTGAGTTGCCTTTACTGTGGCTTCCTGAACTTGAGATCAAGCAATATGGATGTTATAACCTTTATTTTTTTTATCTTGGTTGCAACTAAAATGTGGAATAGTTTGCCAATGCAGTTGTGGAATCTTCTGATCTCAAAATATTTAAGAGAGGAACAAATTCATTCTTGCTCTCTGCTGCTGATGGCGTCTCCTGAATATCAGGTGTATCAGTTTGATTTTCTGTTCCCTTATATTTATCTATTTATCACCTATCCCCGTAACCTCTCTCTCTCTCTCTCTCTCTCTCTCTCTCTCTCTCTCTCTCTCTCTCTCTCTCCCTCTCTCTCTCTCTCTCTCTCTCTCTGCAGCTGATTTTCCTTTGGGGCCCTCTTGAGTTTATAAGTGTTGACATTGTCCATAAGGATTTTCAGCTGAAGATTTAAAGAAAGAAAGATAAACAGAATTATATATTCATCCACACTCCTATATAACTCCTGAGTGGTTCCGTTTTTC
>JANJGK010000022.1:19838560-19844414 GCA_039081455.1 Macrobrachium rosenbergii | reverse complement strand
ACGTACAGTGAAAACAATGAATGATATTTTCCAAGAAACAATTTTCTTACTTATTATAATTTATATAATTACTTTATTTACTTTCCTTTGCTAAACTGGATGTCATCTCGAGATTAACGAGAGAGCTGCTAATGATAATTATAGTACTGAATGATAATTATAATACTGTATTGTTAATTATAATGATTTAAGTATAATGATGAAAAATTATATATTTGAAACTAGGACTTTTTAGTTATTAAGAGTCAACTTGCACCATATTTTTCTTGGTAGTAATTATACCAGAGAAATCACTGATTATTAGATACGTATAACATAAACTGCCGTCACAATAGCGAAGGTTAACGACGGAAAGATACACGACTAAGGTATAGAATTTCTGTAAAAAAATATAACAAAGACATTATTAATAATGACCATTATTAATATTAAGAGTAACAAACAAATAACTACAGTAGTTACTGTGTTTATTTTGTTGTTATTAACATTTTTCTAGAAAAAAATTCTAGAAAAAGAGAAATTAAGGAAATGAACAGAATAAAAACAAATTTCAAAAGATAATCACCCAATATACGGATAACTCGGAAACTTAATCTGCCTATAAAGATATATTTTAGAAAATAGATGATAATGAAAGTTTTTTTTATCTTTTTGTAGTATTTTCATAGAGTTTCAGATGTGTGAAAATTACTTTTTTACAAGTTGTGCAGGAAAATATTTCTCTCTCTCTCTCTCTCTCTCTCTCTCTCTCTCTCTCTCTCCTCTCTCTCTCTCTCTCTCTCTCTATATATATATATATATATATATATATATATATATAATATATATATCCTACTCACCTTCCAAATATTATTTTCAACAATAGCTTGTACAATAATGAAAAAAATCAATAACAAAATTGTAAACACAACAGGAAGTGCTCGAATTATATGGTTGCAACGCTCAAATAGTGTTTTATGGTCCCTTTTATCTTCACATTACACTGTTGTATTACAGTAAGAGACATTTAAATATGACCTTATTCAGCTGAACTTACCTGTAAGACGAGAGAGACCCTTCAACACCGTCGACCAAACAAGCTTGATGAGACAGCTGGAGATTTCAACGCTCAGGTAGTAAACGAAGACCTATTAAATATTATCCCGCGCGGAGTATCTTCGCTACAATTAACGACACCACTACAACGCTATGCGGAATCGGTAACATTCCTCGAACACATAGTATCGCCGCCGACGGTTTTTAACAAAGAACCACAATCCACAGCATCGGAACGGCAAGAAGAGTCAGGTTTCTCTGGGGAACGGTTCAAACGGGAGTAGTACAATGGCGTCGCTTAGACGGTCTCCTTTCCCACCAACAGTTGGGGCCACACTGAGCAAGGGAAGAGCTTTGCAGGGGCTTCCTCAATAACCGGCGTCTCCTGGTCCGCCACCACCTCCTACTCCTCCCCCTCCTACTCCCTCCTCCTCCTCCTCCTCCATCCCTATTCCTCACCCCAGCAGGTTCTCATCGTTCGTCTTCCCTACTCCAACATACCTCATTGCCTTTCCAGTCTTTTCTCATGAAAGAGAATTCTAAAACACGACCCGAGATCTAGGTATTTTTAAGCTAATTCATCTTTATCGTTTTCCAAGTTCGTCGCTTTGTGAACTGATAAAAAGACGCGACTCTTCTCTTAGCCTTTCAAAACCTCGGCTAAGAGGCGTCGGCGACTCGACATTCCGTTGTTTTCAGGGACGAAATAAGTAGGTCATGTCCTCAAGAAGACAAAAGCAGGATGAGGGACAGAGAGTGATATCAACAAGTTTCTTCGGAGTTTCTTCGGCGCAATCGAGTTTTCTGTGCAGCTTATAATCACGGCCACGGAAAATAGGTCGATCTTTCGGTGGTCTCGGTATAATGCTGTATGAGCCGCGGCCCATGAAACTTTAACCACGGCCCGGTTGTGGTGGCCTTTCCTATGTCGTTTCAGACTCACGATTATGGCTAACTTTAACCTTAAATAAAATCAAAACTACTGAGGAGGCTAGAGGGCTGCAATTTGGTATGTTTGATGACCGGAGGGTGGATGATCAACATACCAATTTGCAGCCCTCTAGCCTCGGTAGTTTTTAAGATCTGAGAGCCGACAGAAAAAGTGCGGACGTACAGACAAAGCCGGTACAATAATTTTCTTTTACAGAAAACTAAAAACAGTTGTGTGAGAGTTTTAACTGCGAAGTCCGGGCGAATCAAAAAATAATACTGTTCCGTTTCCTTCTGCCAGGCTTTGGAAGTCTCTTCCTGCTTCCGTTTTCCCTTGGTTTTTCTTTCCTTTCTATATCTCTCTTGTTACTGTTTACTCCAAGTTGCTCGTCTAGTCTTCCCCTGAGTTATGAAATATCCCAATAACTTTTATGCTGCCGGTACATTAATACCTAATTTTTTATCCTATCTTACAGGCTACTCCGGAGTAAGAGCAGGTGCTGGTATATAACCATGCTTATTCTAAAACAATGGGCAATTCTTATCTCTCATCTCCTTCAGTGTGTAAAAGGAAGTATCTGAAAACAGCAGACTCAGAGAATACACCGAACAATACATGAAAGGAGAAAGAAAGTCAATATAAAAAATTTCTTAGGTGGGAAAGCAGCACAAATTCTTTCCGACCGTCTCCAGTCGATGAGAGAGTTTGTGCGCATAAGGTGAAGTAGAATGTAGAGTATCTTAGTTCTGCGAGATAGAATGGATCTTGTTCTGTTGGAGGAGGTTTCTGCCAAAACTGAGACCCGTAGCTAGGAACTGGACTGCTCTGTCAATTGCGCCTCAAAGTGGTGTGCTTCTGGGAAAACAGGTTGAAGTGCTGTGTGGCCAAAGCCGTGTCATAACTAGACAAGTGAAAAATGCGCCGAATTTTCTTCCGCGCAATCGAGTTTTCTGTACAGCGTGTAATCAAGGCCACCGAAAATAGATCTGTCTTTCGAGTGGTCTCGTTTTTGTTTTTAATCCTACTTGTTTTTCTGGTTAATCCTACCGGTTTTTCTAGTTAATCGTACGTGTTATTCTGGTTAATCCTATGGGGTTTTCTGATTAATCCTACTGTTTTTTCTGGTTGATACTACGACTTTTCTGGTTAATCCTACGTGTTTTTCTGGTTAGTCCTATGGGTTGTGTTCTGGTTAATCTAAGGGTTTTTCTGGTTAATACTACGAATTTTTCTGGTTAATCCTGTAGATTTTCCTGGTTAATCCTACGGGTTCCTCTTTTTAATCCTTTGGTTTTCTCTGGTTAATCCTATGGGCAGAGTTTTCTGGTTAATCCTAAGGGTTTTTCTTATTAATCATACGGGGTTTTATGGTTAATCCTATGAGTTTATCTGGTTAATCCTACTGGGTTTTTGTTAATACTACGGGTTTTATAGTTAATTCCTACGGGGTTTTCTTGTTAATAATACGGGTTTTATGATTTAGTTAATCCTACGGGTTTTCTGGTTAATCCTACGAGTTTTATAGTTAATCCTATGGTTTTTCTGGTTAATCCTACGGGTTTTTCTATGAACCTAGTAATCCGGTGTTTGAGGATGTTTACAACATCGCCTGAGTTTTTTTTTTTATGTTACTGACTAAAGAGCTATTGTGGAGGATACTTTAATTGATCATAAATTCATCACGTCAGGCGTCAGGTGTACCTCAAGGTATAGGTCCAGGACCCTCACTGTTTGCCGTCTTGATTCGTGATATGACTGATTGCACTGAAGCACAAATGGTATAATGAAAGGATTAACTGACCGTGTAGTCAGTGGAGTGATCAATAGATTATGCAGCATAAATTCCTCAAAATCAAAACTTTATTGATTACGCAAACTCTAACCATTCTGATTCCTTGCACATTGGAGACACCTTTTCATTGGTTTAAACATTTGGCAGTGCTCAATGTGCATTTGACTCTAGACCATCTTGTGATATGTCCTCACTCAGAAAATAAAGTTTTGTATATATATATATATATATATATATATATATATATATATATATATGTTATATATATATATATATATATATGTATATGTATATGTATATATATGTATATAATGTATATATATAATATGTGTGTATAAATATACACACACACACATATATATATATGTATATAAATACATATATATACATACAACAATAACGAAGCAGTATAAGGTTAGCTATGCTTTTCATCAATTTTCATGAGAGAGAGAGAGAGAGAGAGAGAGAGAGAGAGAGAGAGAGAGAGAGAGAGAGAGAGAGAGAGAGAGAGAGAGAGAGAATTAAGAAATAATGATTAAATCCAAGAGATTAACGGTAAAGAGAATACAGTTGCCAATAATATAAAGTAAACCGAAGTATTATTATTATTATTATTATTATTATTATTATTATTATTATTATTATTATTATTATTATTATTATTATTAGAAAGCAGTGACAGAAGGTAATAGGAAATGCAGAAAGAAGAGACCAATTATTAGGAAAGAAAAGAAAAAAATGATACAAGTTAATAAATCGATAAATATAAATTAATGAAATGCAAGTTGAATCATTCAATCAACTCGCTACGAAGTATCTTTGCCGTTTACATAAGATTGGTGAAAAACCCTAAAACGAGATGGGAATCAATGTCTTTAGAAAACCACTTTCACATTAATTCACAAAAAAATATATGACTTTTATCCCTTTTTAAAAGATGAAAGATTCACCGTCTTGACGTAAAAAATGAGTGGAAAAGATGAGAAAGATTAACCGTCTTGACGTTAAAAATGTGCCAAAAAAAAAAAAAACTATTCGCAAAAGCTGTACCTTCGTACATTTAGAAACCCACGCGCTCAGTAATATCTAAAATTAGTGTCTCACCCCCCCCGCCTCCGTCACTCTCCCCCCCCTCTCTCTCTCTCCCTCTCTCTCCCTCTTACTCACTTGGCACCGGCACCACCCCGGGAGGACTTTGGCACCGAGAGTGCCACTCGTTCCTCAGTCTACAGCCGGCGGCAGGCACCCTCGTACAGCCAGCACCGGAAGTCTTCGTTAATCCACAAACACCTGTTTTATTCTCGTTGTAATAACTACAGAATCATGTTAGTTGATGGAGTTTTGTAGTATTAAGCAATTATGTACGTATCTTAACGGAGAGAGAGAGAGAGAGAGAGAGAGAGAGAGATTGCCTACAAGTTGTAAGTTTTTGGTAAGAGACAGCAAGGATAATTCGGTGATATGTGTACGTGTCTGTGTATGTGTTTGTGTGTATGTGTGTGTGTTTGTGTATTGTATTGTGTGTGTTTAAGAGAAAGAGGTTATCTGGATAACTATGAATTTTTAGATATAAGTTTCATAGGTTAAAGTTACACCATGCGCGCGTGAGTATGTATTATTGTATGCGATGTGGTGTTTGAGTGAAAGAGAGAGAGAGAGAGAGAGAGAGAGAGAAGAGAGAGAGAGAGAGAGAGAGAGAGAGAGAGAGAGAGAGAGAGAGAGAGAGAGAAATCTTCAGTTTGTGAATAATTAAAGCATGGAGCTCAGACCTTTGCCTCCTTCAATATATCTTTAAAAGCACCTGCCTCTTCGTCACGTATCAAAACATGCCCCAGTGCCTTGTAAAAAGCGTTTGTTTTCCCCATCTTTTACCACTTTGTCGCCAGACTTTCCACTCAGCACCAAAATTATTCTCTTTGATAGTGCACAGTCAATGCAACTTATAACAAGTAAAAAATGCGCCGAAGTTTCTTCGGGGCAAACCGAGTTTTCTGTACAGCCGTTGCAGCGTGTAATCAAGGCCACCGAAAGTAGATCTATCTTTCGGTGGTCTCGGTATAATGTTGTATGAGCTGCCGGCTCATGGAACTTTAACC
>JANJGK010000022.1:19823560-19833560 GCA_039081455.1 Macrobrachium rosenbergii | reverse complement strand
TTAGAAAATATAATGTTAATATTCAGGTTGCAATTTTTGTGCAATCAGTATATTTCAATCCTGAATGTTTATTGCCTATGCTTTATTTTTCGTCGTTAAAAAAAGATATGGGCCACGATATTTTTTTATATTTCACGAAACTCTAATTTTACGTAACTCTCATTTCACGAAACTCATTTCACCAAATTCTTATTTCACCAAACTCTTATTTCACCAAACTCTCATTTCACCAAACTCATTTCACCAAACTCGCATTTCACAAAACTCCCATCACCAAACTCGCATTTCACCAAACTCACATTTCACCAAACTCATTTCACCAAACTCTCATTTCACCAAACTCGCATTTCACCAAACTCACATTTCACAAAACCCTCATTCCACAAACCTCATCTAACAAAACTCTCATTCCACCCAATCACAACATACCAATTCGAGCACCACAAGAGGCGTATTCATCGAAGTAATACACAAACATCTCTCTCTTCGCGTTCCAGACGAAGTGCGAACTGGAATGTACAGACAGCTCTTCCATCCAGAACAACTCCTGACTGGAAAAGAAGACGCTGCTAACAACTACGCAAGAGGTCACTACACTATTGGGAAGGAGCTCATTGACCTGACCATGGAACGTATAAGGAAATTGGCTGACCAGTGCTCCGGTTTACAAGTAAGTTGATGATTGTCAGATTTTGGAACTTTTTTGCAAGTGAGTTTTTAGAGGATTAAGCGATGATGGGAGTTCTTTGATATCACTAAGAAAAAATTAAATGAGACTTATATATTAGAAAAAAATGACTCATTTATTATAGATAATGTTTTAAACGAGATGTATTTATTTAAAGTAAGATGACCCATTTATTAAGAAGATAACTTCATTATAGATAATATTTTAGAAGGAAACGATGGTTTGTATCTAATTGATCAAATGATGATTGATAATAAGCTCAGATACAGAAGAAATATATATATATATATATATATATATATATATATATATATATATATATATATATATATATATATATATATATATATATATATATATATATATATATATGGTATTATAGGCTGCCTATAGAATCTGGAACGACAGACGTATATAGACGAAGTGCTGTTTATTGTTGATAGTGAGGAGAAATCACAGACTGGTGAAAGATAGCATAAATCAACTCGTCATTTGCTCAGTTGATATTAAATAATACTTCATAGATTATTATATTATTATTATTATTCACAAGATGAACCCTATTCATATGGAACAAGCCCACCACTGGGGCCATTGACTAGAAATTCAAGCTTCCAAGGAACATTATGGTGTCCATTCGATAAAATCAACAGAAGTAACACAAGTTACTGTAAAATTATTGCTGTTGAATAAAGCTGGGCTCATGCCAGCTCAAGAAGCCGTACCGTTAACCTTAAGAGCAAATTCCAGATTAGAAAAGTCCTTGCAAGTATGGCTACCTAATCTCCACGTTCTCTTCTTCCTCCCTTCCTTCACTTCTCCCAGGGATTCTTGATCTTCCATTCCTTCGGAGGAGGGACGGGCTCGGGCTTCACCTCCCTCATGATGGAAAGGCTCTCCCTGGACTACGGCAAGAAGAGCAAGCTGGAATTCGCCATCTATCCTGCGCCACAGGTATGGGTCGCGTGGTACTGGTGTTTGTTTGTTAGACCTATGTTATTGTAGTTTTATATTTATCTAGCTGTTATTTGCCGTTATATACTCTGACTGTTCATGTAAATATATAAACAAGTACGAATGTCATTTACCGTAACTTATCAGTGTGCTACGGGGGAAAAAAGGCCCATAAAATCGCTAAATACTCTTTAACTGTGGAGCATCACTATATTGTGATCGAAAATAATGAGTAAAAAAGCCACAATAATATAATTGATAAATTGTATATTTTAAGATACAAAAATATACAAAAAAGGGGATAAAGACGAGGGAGCTTTTTATCCCCTTTTTTGTATATTTTTATATCTTAAAATATACAATTTATCAATTATTTTATTGTGGCTTTTTTACTCATAAGTACTCTTTGCAACCATATATTCCGGATACCAAAACCTCTGTATCCCTGATCACTGGTGATCAGGGATACAGTTTTGGTATCCTAAATATAAGGTTACAACGTACATACAGTGTTTTTTTTATGGGTCTTTTTATCTCCGTGTACAAACGTACGAGGACATTCTCGTCTACAGAAGCTCGCCTTGCAAGCTATGTGGGTTTTAGAATTGTTCCATTAAAAAAAGAATGCTCTCTTTTTGCAATCAAGGTTGCAACCGCCGTCGTCGAGCCCTACAATTCCATCCTGACCACCCACACCACCCTGGAGCACTCCGACTGCGCCTTCATGGTCGACAACGAAGCCATCTACGACATCTGCAGGAGGAACCTCGACATTGAGAGGCCGACTTACACCAATCTGAACAGACTTATCGGCCAGATTGTGTCTTCCATCACGGCGTCCCTCAGGTGAGATTAGGACGAACTGGAAAATTCCTTGAAGGTTTGATTTAAATCGATGTTTATGATTAGTGGCCAAAAAACATAATTTATTCTTTTTGTATCAGTATTTCTATTCGTTTATTTTCTTGTTTGTGTTGAGATATGATCCACTTCAGGACTGGTATCCCCCCCTTTTTTTTCAACTTTGATAAAACTCTCTATAACAAATTCTTGAGCACAGCTTGGCTCAATTGTCTCTCAGATGTGAATCGTGCTGTAGTGAATAGTCCCAAATATGTGTCCTTTATTAATTGATTGATTTATTTATATCAGGTTTGACGGAGCCCTCAACGTCGACCTGACAGAGTTCCAGACCAACTTGGTCCCCGTACCCAAGAATCCACTTCCCTCTGGTGACTTATGCCCCAGTCGTTTCTGCAGCCAAGGCGAACCACGAGCAGCTCTCCGTCGCAGAGATCACCAGCGCCTGTTTTGAACCAGCTAATCAGGTAGGAGGCTTTTGAACCATTTGAACCAGCTAATCAGGTAGGAGGCTTTTGAACCATTTGAACCAGCTAATCAGGTAGGAGACTTTTGAACCTGCTAATTAGGTAGGAGGCTCTTGAACCATTTAAACCAGCTAATCAGGTGGGAGGATTTTGAACCAGCTAATCAGGTAGGAGACTTTTGAACCATTTGAACCAGCTGATCAGGTAGGAGACTTTTGAACCAGATAACCAGGTAGGAGGCCTTTGAACCATTTGAACCAGCTAATCAGGTAGGAGGCCTTTGAACCATTTGAACCATCTAATCAGGTAGGAGGCTTTTGAAACCACTTGAACCAGCTAATCAGGTAGGAGACTTTTGAACCATTTGAACCAGCTAATAAGGTGTGAGATTTTTGAACCAGCAATTCAGGAGTGAGACTTGTATCAGCAAATCAGGTAGAAGACTTTCGAACCACTAAATTAGGTGTGAGGTTTTTGAACCAGCAAATTAGGTATGAGAATTCTGAACCAAGTTTTCAGGTATGAGATTTCTGAACTATCAAATCAGGCATGGCACCACGAAATCTGGTATGAGAACCATTTGTTTTATTTCAGTACCACTAAGTTCTCCCTGATTTATATCTCACTGATACGTCAGCCTACTTAATCAGGAATCGAATAAAAAATTAGCATTAGTTATTATGAATTTGATTAAAACTTCTTTTACTGGTTTTAATTTAGCTCCTACTGGTATCCACGACAGTGTTTATTTTCCCTCAAGCACCATCTGTCCAAAACCAAACTCCTGAGACCCTCCTTCCTTACAGATGGTGAAATGTGACCCCCGCCACGGCAAGTACATGGCTTGTTGTCTCCTGTACCGTGGCGACGTGGTGCCAAAGGACGTCAACAGTGCCATTTCAACCATCAAGACCAAGAGGTCCATCCAGTTCGTCGACTGGTGTCCGACTGGTTTCAAGGTAAGTGGCACTGAGGGTCCCTCAAAGGGAATTTGTGGTTTTCTTACTCAAATCCTGAGAGTGACGTCACCAGGAATATTACGTTTGTGAAGTGGTTCTTGGTATCCATGGCACTACTGTTTTAAGAGCTCTCTAGCTTCTTGAATTTTTATCATTCCCAGATATTTAGGTTAAAATTTGATAATTTTAATAATGATAATGGAAGGGTTAAGATTCAGTAGAAACACTACACATTTCTCCGGCAATGATTGATAACTAGTTTTGAGCCTCCAAGATGCGTCAGTGGCAGTTTTTGATCTTGAATTTTTACTGTCCACATTTATTCATGTTAACATTTGATCATTTTAACAATAATGATTAGGCAATGATAAATAACCTGTACTTCTGTTTGATTTAAAACTTTGTGTTATTGATAGCAGTAATAAGTTTGGAAATTTTAGACCCATAACCTAATATTGTGCCGATATATGATGTTAGAACTATGATTTCAATCTTTAGATACTCATGAGTTGAGAGAGAGAGAGAGAGAGAGAGAGAGAGAGAGAGAGAGAGAGAGAGAGAGAGAGGAGAGAGAGAGAGAGAGAGAGAGAGAGAAATGTGATATTATTTACAAAAAGTATTTCGTTTGCTCATTTTATTTCCAAGGTTCCCATAAATAGCTGGTACAGAGGGCGACTTTCCCAAATAAGGTAACAAACAAAAGGTTAGGTTACGTTAGGTTAGGTTAGGTTAATTAAGCCCAGGTCATGTTAGGTTTGATTGGGTTATGTTAGGCTGCCCCCTTCGAATTTAACCGTTACTCTTCCTCGTTTCCGCTACAATTCTTCATATATATCTCAGGAAGGGTAATTGACCCTATTTTTAACCTTTAGCAGTGACATGACCTGACATGACCTATTTCCTAATCCAGCCAATTTGGCATCCTTTTCTCCTTCCTACTGCAACTCTTAATACCCCTGCAGGAGTAATTGACTATATTTTCAACCTGTAATTTAACTAACCTAGTGTAACCTGGAAGAGCAATTGACCCTATTTTCAACCTTTAGCAGTGACATGACCTGACATGACCTATTCCCTAATCCAACCAGTTTTGCATCCCTTTCTCCTACCTGCTGCAATTCTTAATACCCGTGGTAGAGTAATTGACCACATTTTCAACCTGTAATTTAGCTAACTTAATGTAACCTGGAAGAGTAATTGACCCTATTTTCAACCTTTAGCAGTGACATGGCCTGACATGACCTGTTCCCTAATCCAACCAGTTTGGCATCCCTTTCTCCTACCTGCTGCAATTCTTAATACCCGTGGTAGAATAATTGACCACATTTTCAACCTGTAATTTAACTAACTTAATGTAACCTGGAAGAGTAGTTGACACTATTTTCAACCTTTAGCAGTGACATGACCTGGCATGACCTTTCTCCTTCCCATTGCAATTCTTAATACCCCTGGTAGAGCAAATGACCCTATTTTCAACCTGTAGCAGTGACATGGCCTGACATGACCTCTTCCCTAATCCAACCAGGTTGGCATCAACTACCAGGCGCCCACGGTCGTGCCCGGAGGTGACCTGGCGAAGGTGAACCGCGCCGTCTGCATGCTGTCCAACACCACCGCCATCGGAGAGGCGTGGGCGCGTCTCGACCACAAGTTCGACCTTATGTACGCCAAGAGGGCCTTCGTTCACTGGTGAGTGGGGCCCCTGACACTATCATTATCATCATAAACGCCTGGTCATATTTGTCTGTAATTTTTTTATGTTAAATTATATATTCAATGCTACCCAAAACTAAACGCCTAAATTCTGGTTGTGATGTTATATATCAAATTCCACCCAAAACTAAACGCCTAAATTCTGGTTGTGATGTTATATATCAAATTCCACCCAAAACTAAACGCCTAAATTCTGGTTGTAATGTTATATATCGAATGCTACCCAAAACTAAACGCCTAAATTCTGGTTGTAATGTTTTATATCGAAGGCAACCCAAAACTTAAATCCTGAATTCTGGTTGTAGTGTTATATATCAAATGCTAACCAAAACTAAACGACTAAATTCTGGTTGTAATATCATATATCAAATGTCACCCAAAACTAAAATCCTAATTTCTAGTTGTAATCTTATATATCAAATGCTATCCAAAACTAAATGCCTAAATCCTGGTTGTAATGTTATATATCAAATGCTACGCAAAACTAAACGCCTAAATTCTGGTTGCAGTCTCATATATCAGATGCCATCCAAAACTAAAATCCTAAATTCTGGTTGCAATGTTATACATCAAATGCTACCCAAGACTAAACGCCTAAATTCTGGTTGTAGTCTTATATATCAGATGCCACCCAAAACTAAACACCTAAATTCTGGTTGTAATGTTATATATCAAATGCTAATCAAAACTGAACGCCCAAATTCTGGTTGTAATGTTACATATCAAATGCTACCCAAAACTAAACACCAATTTCTGGTTGTAATCTTATACATCAAATGCTAACCAAAACTAAACACCAATTTCTGGTTGTAATCTTATATATCAAATGCCGCCCAAAACTAAACGCCCAAACTTGGGACTCAAACAGGTACGTGGGCGAAGGAATGGAAGAAGGAGAGTTCTCCGAGGCCAGGGAGGATCTGGCAGCCCTCGAGAAGGATTACGAGGAGGTCGGCCTCGACTCCTCCGACGAGGTCGAGGAACAGCCCGAAGAATTCTAAGGGCGACAGCGTCTCCGGCAGGACCTCTGAGGCAGAATGTTGAGTAAGGGCGGAAAATAAATAAGTTTTTCTTGGCTGTGTTTTTTTCGTACTGTTTCTGAAACTGGATTTGTGACGGGAGCATACCTTCAACTCTTGATTACAAGCTGTGATAAGACTCTCTCTCTCTCTCTCTCTCTCTCTCTCTCTCTCTCTCTCTCTCTCTCTCTCTCTCTCTCTCTCTCTCTCTCTCTCTCTCTCTCTCTCTAGTGACAAAAGTATGCTGTCAGATGCAAGAAGAATCCTGAATGATACTCGTGAATTATTCAGGAGCTGAAAGGAATCGTTACATTTGTTTTTTATTTTATTTTTCTTTTCTCAAAGCTGATATCTTCGTTCTGTATTTCCTATTACCTTCTGTTACTTCTGAAAAATGAACACCATAGTATTCTTTGGAAGTTTAAGCTTCAAGTTAATGGCACCTGTGGGTTTGTTCGATATGAATAGGGTTCATCATCTGAATAATAATAATAATAATAATAATAATAATAATAATAATAATAATAATAATAATAATAATAATAATAATAATAATAATAATAATAATAATAATAATAATACACACTTGGGGTTCATAGTATCAGCATGTTTACACGCTGGTAATGATATAATTCCTGCTCAGAACCCGGTGAAATGAACTTTCTTCATCATTCTCCTGTTCGGAAATGTAAGTTTTCAGAACGAAAAAATGTAATCAGGAATATTATAAAATAAAAAAATTGTCAATTATTCATTTAGTTACTGTTTTGATAAGTGTAATAGGCGTGATCTGCAAAATACTCTTATATTTTGTTACTTATGCGAAAGTTTCTAACCGGTCCAGACACATAGTTTAGTTACTCAGAGAAAATGATTCATAGAAAATGAAACATTTTTCCTTTAAGAAAACGTAAGACGCTTTTGGAATAAAGGGGAAACTACTCTAAATAAACTACAACAGACGCTTTGTTGTATATTTTAGCAATGGAGCATTGCACAGATATTTGCAAATTGGGTCAGGGCATGACGTTCGAGATTAGGTTAAGCTAAGGTAAGTCTGGTTAGGTCATATTCCCTCTGAAATGCCCGCTACAGAAAGGCATACGAGGCATACAGTAGCCCTGGGGCATTACTCTGCATTCGCTTGCAGAAATGTTTACAAGGTATCCGCAATGTATTACAATTTTGCGATCAATATAGAAAAAAAAATCTTGTTATTTATGTCAAAATAGGCATCTCCTGTTGGGTAGAATGCAGTTGTTGTTAGGTAATCATGAGAACGTCAAGAAAATTGCAGTATATTGCAGTTTTATAAAATTGTTGGAATTAATGGAAAATGTACCGCGTCAAAACACCAATCTGATTTTTTCTTCAAACTTGATATAGCCTATTACAGTATTTTGGATCTGTAATCATGGATATGGTTGAGCAATTGTAATATATTGCAATATGGTTGCAATGCCACTCAAAATTCGACAACAAACCTAGGATATAGCATTATTATAATCCTTAAGGAGTTTCCTTAAACCTAGGCAAGGATAGTATTTTAAACCATTTATCAAGAATATATTGCAATTTTTTGGTCTGTTTCCACGAAAATAATTCCTGTAAGAGGCTAGTGCCGTCAGTGCACCTCACGTAGTGCACTGTAGGCATTACTTAAGATTCTTTGCAGCGTCCCTTTGGCCCATAGCTATAACCCCTTTCATTCCTTTTACTGTATCTCCGTTCATATTCCCTTTCTTCCACCTTACTTTCCACCCTCGCCTATCAATTGTTTCATAGCGCAACTGTGAGGTTTTCCTTCTGTAAAACCTTGAAAACAATTTTGCTCTCAATTAATTTTCAGCGCTGAATGACCTCAAGGGTCCCAACGCTTTGCCTTTGGCCTAAATGTTATATTCCACTCCATTCCACGGAAATGATTAGAGAATTAGTGTATGACGATTTGGCTGTAATGTAGGAACATCACAAAATAATTCAAAATTCGTAAATGCTCCATGTTGTTATCACCTTCTTAGTTTCATGGAGTCAAATCGGACATTTCTTAAAATTGGACAAAACAGAATATTTAATTTTTTTTTGTTATTTGTAGTGATATGTAATTTGGTTGCAATACTGCAATGCTGCAATCAACACAACATTCGTTAAAAAGACTTGTTTTAATGCAGCATGCTGGAATCAACACAAAATTCAATAAGAAAACAAAAACCTGTAGCCCTGTAGTTTTTAAAATGAAGGTGGACCTTTGTTTGACCCTGGATGTAATGCAGTAACTCTAGCTACTACTTTTGTAATTGCAACACTGCAATATATTACGATTCTTTCGCATTAGGGCAATTTTGCAATTAATGGAAAATTTGCCTGAAAACCAAGCTGTTGTCATACATTTTTTTTTTTTTTTGGAAGAAGGCAAATCTGACCTCTTCTAAAAATCAGGTATAATTCAGCATTTTTATTCACTAATCAAGAACGTGATTGTAAATCTGCAATGTATTTCAATTCGGTTTCAACGCGGCAATGTTGAAATCAATGCAAAATTCAATAAACACCTCCGTAGCTTTTGTGGGTCAAAGTGGATTATCATTTTGTTGTATATTGCAAGTTTGATTCCAACGCATGTATACAGCAATTTGTGAAAATTTCGCCAATACAGCGATATTGTGGCTTTGAAGTTTTCTAAACCGTCAAAGTGGGGTCACTTTGGGTCATTTTTCACGAATCTGACCCTAAACACCAATAATACTCACACCCTCCCACTAAGTGAAGGTTGATGAAAACAATTCAAAGGAATGTTATTTAAATAAAACAAAAAACTGATCTTATCGATTTATTTAACGTATTGGTACACAATAAATTACATATATAGAATTTCTACAACAACGGAACAAGGTATGGCCGCAAGCACAATGCAAGCACAGGGGTAATGCAACAGGAGCAGAATACACAGGACAGGAAAAGCGAGGAGATTATTATCAAGTGAAAGTTCAGTATTATTCACAGAGAATTTTTGAGTAATTAGAACATATTATCAATGAATTACCTATTTCTTTTAATGAGCACCTGTTTTTACAGTAATAGGAGGAAGAACTATTAGAGAAGGGTTGAATTCATCAGTGAAGAGTTCTGGTCGGTGTTAGCAGCAGGGGATGGAGAATTAGTTCTGTAGTTTTCTTGATCAATGGGAAAAATTCCAAGGAAAATGATTTAGAATTATATAAAGGAATCTAAATAAGTTGAGATTCTTTTAATATACGAGAATTGTCTATTAAGGCCAATGTTGTTTACATAGTCAATGCTCCCTTTCCCACGTTGAATATAATATCTTAAAGCAGTTTT
>JANJGK010000022.1:19806060-19818560 GCA_039081455.1 Macrobrachium rosenbergii | reverse complement strand
AAAGGAGGAGGTCTGGAGGAGGAATATAAATATTAGCGCCGAGTGGAATGTCTGGAAGTAAATGTTAATCAGCAATAAATAGAATCTGGAAAAGTGACAAAGTCTTTGCATGGAACAGAACGTCATGGAAAGTAGAATATCTGGAAGAGGAAAGGAAAATATGTAGAATGAAACGCCCATGAAAGGAAAATGTTTGGAAAGGGTAACAGAATGTGAGAATTGAATGAAGTTACAAAACAAAAATGAAAATTTTAGCTTTAGACGAAATTTCTGGAAAAGGACTGGAAAGTGGAATTTCCATGAGAAAGTCACCTGGCACCGAGACTCCGTGTCAGCGTAGAGCCCCGGATGTTCCTGCGCAGAGCAGGTAAACGACGTCTCTGGAATATTTCTGTAGTTGGGGTAGTCTATTCCAGCTTCTCCTGGAATGGCCTCTTCGTCGTATTCCAGCGGAACGTAGATGTTAGCATCTGGAAGATTCCAGATAATGAATATTCGAAGAAAAGTGTGAAGATCATCTTCTGTAGCCTTTTATTTAGAATTATGTTTTATATTTGCGACATTTATATTTTCACCAATAAGCCAGAAATGATCTCTGGTAATGATAAAAGACATAAATTTGATAACTTTATATGTATATATATATATTACCTACCTAAGCAAAGTACTAATTACTCGATTGAACAAAATCACTAATTACCTGACTGAACGAAATCTGGCTGCGCCGGAGCTGTCACTGTAGTAGTTGCGCCTCTATTGTGATAGAGGGAAGAGGGCGCCCTGTACGCTTTGGTCGAGGTACGGTACACCGGAGAATCACTAGGACTATTGGTCACGGCGCTGAGGTACTGCCTTCTCGGGGCGCTACCCAAGGACGCCCTGTCTCCAAATGATCTAGAACTAGCACTAGGACTAGCACTGGGGCCAGGACTAGGGCTAGGAGCCCTGGTAATAGGTGCTGCTGACGTGGTGGACACCGTGGGCGGCGTGGGCGTGCGGTAGGTCGATTTAGGGGCGGCAGTTGGTCTGCGAGATCTCGAAGTCGTCTTGGAGATCCTGGAAGACTCAAAACCTTGTGGCCTTCTCGAGATCGGTCTCTCGGGTCTACCGTAAGTTTGCTCCGGGAGTGCGGGGGCGGCGGTGGTTGTTGATGTCGTAGTTGAAGGGCGGGAGATCCTCGTGGGCGTATTGGAAGTGATACGGTTTGGGTTACGGGTCGTGGGCCTCTGGCTCGGGGTCTTGTAGGAATTAGAGGGGGGCGCAGCAGTTGAACCGGCTGTGGGAGCCGGGGTGGGGATGGGAGTATATGCTGGTCTGAGCTTCACGTTCTTGCTGGGAATGCTGGTGAGAGCTGCAGGGGTTGGGAGGGCTCTTGTAGTAGGAGGTCTTGTAGTAGGAGGTCTTGTAATAGGAGCTCTTGTAGTAGGAGCGGAGGTTGTGGTTGTAGTTGTAGTGGTTGTAGTGGTTGTTCTGGTTGTGGTGGGTGGGGGAGCGGGTGTGGTATACCGAGCAGGGACTCTGTTGGATGGTCGACTCGGGGCCTCTGATGGCCCCGAAGGGGAGGACAGAGACAAAGTCGAAGGTTCTCTCACTCCGTAAGACTGTCTGCTTACAGTAGCTAAGTTCTGGAGGGCCTGTGGAATACGCCGTCATTATATAACAAGAAATAATGCATAATCTGTGAGGGAATCAAAAAGTATTCGAGTAGAAGGTGACATTACCTCAGTATTCTAAGTATATTTGGTTGCTCGAGATTGATCCCTAGGGAATCTGCTCCTCATCAGGAACAGTCAAACAATCTATTGTCAACATTTTTATTCCATAGGAACGTTTCTGCTTTAACACATTAAGCCATTTTAAACCTAAACAGAGGTGAAACACCAAAATATAAAATTATACACTAGTTAAGTACAAATCAAATAAAGTTCACATTCGAGAATAAAATATTTGTTTTTCATTCCCGAGTGTGAACTTCCTTCGAATTGTACTTTACTAATATATTATTTTATGTTTTGGTGTTTTGCCTCTATTTAGGTTAAAAATGGCTTAACGTATTGAAGCCGAAACATTCCCATGGAATAAAAATGTTGACTATAGCGTTTGTTTGGCTTTTCCTGATCTAAGTATTTGTTTTTGTCCCATTAAAATATGTCATCTCTAATTTCTAGGATTTTTGCTCAACAAGAAAACCCTACCTACTCGCAGTTTTTAGACAGAGAATCATACGCCATTATGGACTGTCTTTAACTACAAATTATTACTTATATTCATGTGGGCAAAATTCCCCTTTAGATAATATTACTGACAAGTGAAAAGTGAAAAATTTAAGCTATATGCTCTGTACACTGGGAAATGAATTACACATTGATTTGATGATTAAGCTTGGTTATACCTGACTGATGCCATATCTATCACCATTAAAGTCTAACGCATATCTACAACCATTTACACGCAAACACACACACACACACACACACACACACACACACACACACACACACACACACATATATATATATATATATATATATATATATATATATATATATATATATATATATATATATATATATATATATATACAGAAAGCACCTTCAAAAGTACCTTACCTTACAGATCTTACCTGTAGGATGCCTTCGCCTTCATAGTCAGCTGAGGTAGGAACGGTGTACTTCCTTTGTAAACCCAGCAGAATAGCGCGTAATAGCGCATTCCATTTCTTATTACGAACATTAGGTTTCGTAAACGTTTACCTGCTTAATTTCAAACTCGGCTCTACCTCTAAATTTCAGAAGTCTGAAGAATGAAGCACTTTTCCTTAGGTATGTGATAATGCTTCAAAAAAGCCTATTTTTAGATTCATTTATGTTTTATTGCCTGAAATTTCCTAAATTAAAGCAACTTACGTTCATATCTCTACTTTATACCACTCAGGAACCAGGTTTCATTAGGATGGTACCTTAGTTTGTTCAATAACTGAAAACAAATCTATGTCAGAAGTCTGAAGAATGGAGCGTCTTTTCATTAGGTATGTGATAATGCTTCCAAAAAGCCTATTTTAAGATTCATTTATTTTTTTTTAAAGTTTCAAAATAACAAGGTTTTTCACCTGCTTAATTTCAAACTCTGTTTAATTTCAAAATCTCGCAAGTCTGGGGAGTTGAGCATTTTGCTTTATGTATGTGATAATGCTTCAAATTGCCTATTTTAAGATTAACTTCTTTTCTATTACCCAAAAATTTCAAAATACAGCAGTTTACATTAATTTCTCTATTTTATAAAAAATTCAGGGACCAAGGTTTTATTAAGATGAATCTCTAGTTTGTTAGATGACTATGAACAAAAATATAAGTAAACCTATTTATTTTACGTGGCTGACTTTACAAAGTTAAGCAAAGCAAATGAATGAGGTTTATTCAGAATGAGAAATTCCTAAATTGGGAAAGTACTGTACATTAACATTCGAAAGTATGATATGAGGACTTTAATTGTTTACATATTAATGAGGGTAAATATATGGAGCTAAGAACGCCTTATCTAAAAAGCATGTGTATATATATATCTATATATATAGATAGATAGATAGATATAGATATATGGATATATAGACAGATAGATTAATAGATAACTCAGTTAACTGAAACGATGCATAATAATTAATAATCCCTTCTCAGAAGAAATGAACACCTGCAACATGCTTGAAGCGCAACACACGTATGTTTAAACATGAAATAAATAAAAAAAAAGTATTTCAACACGATTTATTACAATACACATCCTTCTTCTAACCCCTATTGGTAATCAACTATTAACAACAATACGTCTGAAAGGCGCGCGGCTTATCAGCAAACAAACAAACAAACAAGAAAATCATTTAAAAATTCATTGTTTTTTGTTTTCAACAGGCTTACTCGTCATTACCTGGGCTCCGAAATTTTCGCTCTCCCGATCTATTAACGCTATGATTTCGCTGATGTCCCCGTGACCATGGCCGTGACCTTCGTCGGAGTGTTCCTCTGATCCTGGGGAGTGGGTATGGTCGTCTAAGTAGTAGTAGGAGTCTGTGAGGTAGGATGGGCCTGGAGGCTCGGTGATGGCCTGAAGAAGAAGAAGAAGTAGATGACTGGTTAGAGAATCTTGGTCACAGAGTGAATCGAGAGCATTTGGTAGAAAATTTTTTCACGATACTTTCAAGAGAATCTCTGTTCCCGACAGTGAACCGGGAGCATTTGGTAGGAGTCTTCCACCTACCTCCGGAGCAACGTGACTGAGGACGCCCCCGGGGTTGATGGGTAGTTTATCAGTGGTCGTGGTAGGCTTCGCCGTCGTCACGGGCATGTCCAATTTCTTTCCAGTTCGGTCGCCTCTTGGCTCGAAGGAGCCTCCCTCCAGCTTGATTCCGAAGTCCTGGAAAAGCAGTGGAGTTTCCAGTATGAAGGATTTTTGTTTTTTTCTTATGATTTGGTTGTATCATCACCAGATGTCTGTGTTACATTTTAGGCTCCCAAAGGGGTACTATAATTCTGATTTTAGTTAGGAAGGGTTTTGAAGTGAAATGAGATAATGTTACGCCTATAGATACTATAATTTTAATCCCAGTTTGGAAGGGTTGCAAGTGAAATGACAGTGGTACTCAAAGAGGTACTATAATCTTAATCTTAGTTTTGGAAGTCTGGAAATGAAATGAGACAATGTTATTCAAGAGGGACTATAATTTCAATCTCAGTTTTGAAGGGTTGCAAGTGAAATGACAGTGATACTCAAAGAGGTACTATAATTCTAATCTTAGTTTTGAAGGGTTGCAAGTGAAATGAGACAATGTTACTCAAGAGGTACTATAATTCTGATCTCAGTTTTGAAGGGTTGCAAGTGAAATGACAGTGGTACTCAAAGAGGTACTATAATTCTGATCTCAGTTTTGGAGGGTTGAAAGTGAAATGAGACAATGTTACTCAAGAGGTACTATAATTCTGATCTCAGTTTTGAAGGGTTGCAAGTGAAATGACAGTGGTACTCAAAGAGGTAGTACAATTATAATCTCAGTTTTGAAGGGTTGCAAGTGAAATGACAGTGGTACTCAAAGAGGTACTATAATTCTGATCTCAGTTTGGAAGGGTTGCCAATGAAATAAGAAAATGTTACTCAAAGAGGTACTATAATTTTAATCTCAGTTTTGGAGGGTTGCAAGTGAAATGACAACGTTACTCAAAGAAATACTATAATCTTAATCTTAGTTTTGAAGGGTAGGAAGTGAAATTAGATGAAATGAAACAATGTTACTCAAAGAGGTACTATATAATATTAATCTTAGCTTGGAAAGTTGGAAGTGAGAAGTTGGAAAGCGTGGTTGGAAGTGAGCAGAGAGAACGAATGGAAAATGAAAAGCAGTAAGGAAACCAGCTGGGGCATATGAAGGCACCTTGTATTGAACCCACAGTGTACCCTCAAGACAAGATGCAATCAAAACACTGTCTCGCTCACCCGGTAATCACCATATCATTGCCATTGCAGTTAAGGCGTACATTAAAAAGTAAATTATATACTAATAAGCACTGGGATACTATTTTCATATTTTTAAACAAAAATATAAACAAATTCTAGAAATTCACTAAGGCTCTGATAAAAAAGAAACTTTTCAGTCAGTTCTCAACTTGTTTCCATAATCTTACGTATCAATTACATACTATTTTCATATTATGCAACAAAAATGAAGCAAATTCTAGAGAAATTCACTAAAGCTCTCATAAAAAAAAAACTTTCAATCAGTTTCAATACTCTTTCCGTAAAGTTATTAATTAGACAGAAAGACACCTACTGAACACGCGATAAAACATACCTTGAAATCTTCGGGCAAAATTGGGAAATAGACGGGAGATTTCTCTTGCAGAGAAGCCGCGGGCCCTTCGTTGCCAGTGGCCACGCCCACCAGGGCACATATAGCTGTAGAATTAACAGAACATATTAGAATAATGTTTGATTACTATTGCGTGCAGACTACACACACATCTACAGAAATAGTAGAACATGTCAGAAGGCGAGTGAGTGTTCATGCGTGCAGTGTGTGTGTGTGTGTGTGTGTGTGTGTGTGTGTGTGTGTGTGTGTGTGTGTGTGTGTGTGTGACAGAGAGACTTTGAGATCTTAACTTAATACAGTAAGTGGTAGCAACTGTATTACAAAAACCCAGAGCAGTGTTAGTTATATTATTATTATTATTAT
This sequence comes from Macrobrachium rosenbergii, assembly GCA_039081455.1. Lineage (NCBI taxonomy): Eukaryota > Metazoa > Arthropoda > Malacostraca > Decapoda > Palaemonidae > Macrobrachium > Macrobrachium rosenbergii. The sequence continues at coordinate 19,812,343 of JANJGK010000022.1, read as the reverse complement.
TATTATTATTATTATTATTATTATTATTATTATTATTATTATTATTATTATTATTCAGAGGCTGAACCATATTCGTATGGAACAAGACCAAGGGGGCCACTGACTTGAAATTCAACCTTTCCAAAAAATGTGGTGTTCATTAGAAAGAACAGGGTTGTTTGTTGCATAAAATGTAGTGCAGTGACAAACATCCTCTGTACTCTTCTTGGCCTGACCTAGCTGTTTTTACTGGGAATACAAAGCACGCCACTTTTTCTAGGAGTTTTGTCATGGTTACTTCTAAAATGTGGAATAGTTTGCCGAGTGCAGTTGTGGAATCTTCTGATTTCCAAATATATTTTAAGCGAGGAGCAAATTCATTCCTGCTCTCTGCTGCTACTGACGTCTCCTGAATTTCAGGTGTATCGGTTTTATTTTCTATTCCTTCATACTTATTTATTTAATCACCTTTTCCTATAACTTCTCTCTCTCCTCTCTCTCTCTCTCTCTCTCTCTCTCTCTCTCTCTCTCTCTCTCTGCGGACTGATTTCCGCTTTGGAGCCGTCTGAGGTTTATAGTCTGTTGATTCTGTCCATAAGGGTTTTCAGCTGAAGAAAATTGGTTCAGATATCACATGATATATTTGCAAATCTTTATTTTTCTTCTCAAGTTACAACTCGAATTTGAATCGTCTTTTATCTTCTTATTGTCTTCTGCTTTGAAGTCAGAAATAGAAATACACCTGTCAGATCTACCTGTCATTATCTTGAAATCTCGAATGACTGAAAGCACTTAATCACTTAACTGTTTAAGACATAAGGTTATCTACTATGATTATTTGACCGAGGCTGAACACTATATATCCCCATGCGGTGCACTGTAGGCATTACTCAAGGTTCTTTGCAGCGTGCCTTCGGTCCCTAGTTGCAACCCCTTTCGTTCCTTTTACTGTATATCCTTTCATATTCTCTTTTTTCCATCTTCCTTACCACCCTCTCCTAACAACTGATTCATAGTGCAAGTGCGAGGTTTTCCTCCTGTTACACCTTTCAAACTTTTACTGTCAATTTCCGCCTCAGCGCTGAATGACCTCATTGGCCCAGTGCTTGGCCTTTGGCCTAAATTCTACATTCAGTTCAGTGCAATTTAACACAATATGCACATAATTGGCAAACTTTAATATATTTAAACGCTTCACCTTCAGTCTTATCCAGGTGAACATTGCTCCAGTATAATTTGAGTAAAATGTCAACTTAATGTGTCTTATTTAACCACAGAAAATTGCTATAATAGCTCATTTTAATGAGTCAAGCTCTTGAGAAAAAAAGGCTGCATTGCAAAATACCAAGAAATTAGTTATAATTTGCCCACGCGAATATTTTTTTCCAACTTTTACTTTCTTCCTCTAATTGGTTTATAATATTCAAAATTATTTTTCAGATTCTGGCAAGAGTGGCTTATAAACATCGGCTGTGGTTATGGATTTGAGTCTTCAAAGCTGAAAGAGAGGTTGGGGGAGGAGTTCAGTGCTAAATCCTTCAGTCAATACTGACCAAGTGGAACCAAAACCTATACCCATATTAGCAGGTAATTATGTCACACTTTTAACTCTCTTAATGTTAATGGTTGTATGCATTGCCTAATCAGTAATGATAAAACATATAATCCATTCATTTCATAACACTGTAAATAAGACAATTCTCAGGAATAAGTAAAACAAGGCAATTCTTAGAAATAAGTCAAATGAGAAACGCTCAGAAATTAGTCAAATGAGAAATTCTCAGAAACAAGTAAAATGAGAAATTCTCAGAAATAAGTCAAAGAAGACAATTCTCAGAAATAAATATAAAGTCTCAGAAATAAATAAAATGATAAATTCTTAGAAATAAGTAAAACAAGGCAATTCTCAGAAATAAGTAAAACAAGACAATTCTCAGAAATAAGTAAAACAAGGTAATTCTCAGAAATAGGTAAAACAGGTATATATATTAAATAAAGGAAAAACGAGTTTTTATAAGTTCTCACAAATCGGTAAAAGAGGAATATTAAAAGATTAAAAGAAATCTTATCTCATAACTGCAATTTTAATTTGATTTGTTATGAAGACCATTTTAATATCTATAGATTTATAATGGAATTTATACTTGACTTAAGGCCGATACTTTAATTAGGAATATTGTCTTTTAATCAGTGACTTCATGTAGTAACACATTTGCCTCAACCGTGACCTAATGTCATTAGACTCTAGACATCTGATTGACCGACTGAATTCTATGACCTGGCGTTGCAGCATGTATGGTCACTGACGCCTCCTTCTCTGAGGGAAGAAAAATCTTAGTTTGCTGCAGGGAGATTCTGGTGGAAAGCAACGCACAAACGCGTATGCACACACAAACACAAACACACACATACACAACCAAGCTATTGTTGTATTACTTCGGTTGCGACGATAGTGGAAATAAAATCGATATTGAAAGTTTGTCTATAACCGGAAGCACGTGGACACAGCTCGAAGTCAGGCCGGTGGCAATCTCCTTCAGCGGTTGCCTTAGATATTTCATCGACTTTTCCGCGGGTTAAAAGGAATTCTCGTCAAGGAACCCCGCGAGAGTTAATTGGTGCAGACAGCTTTCCTGTGAATGAGGTCCACGTGTATAGCTTGGGGGCCGATTTAATCTACCTGCGGCCGATTGAATACCATTTTAACCAGAGCTAGAAACGGAATCTATGTCTCTTAATCATTGACATGACTTTGGCTTCTATGAAAGTCGTTCCAAAGAGAACGAGAATGAGGTCGATATTAAATAGTCTGCCAATGTTCGAAATTCAAACTCTTAGCTCGACTCATCCCGAAGAAAGTGGGAATGAGGTCGATATTAAAAAGTCTGCCTGTGAGAGAAATTAAAACTTTTATCTTGAGGCTAAGTGCATGACAGCCTTACAGAAGCTGTCATTTTTTTTGTATCATTACAGCTGTATTTTTACACACTTCCTGTACACCTCAAGGTTTCTTCCTTCTGCAGCTGAGGGCAATGGCTACGAACCTGTCCTTTAGCAATCACTTCCACAAAGGTCTGTTCACTCATGCATGACAACCTGACGAGTATATTATACCTGCCATAGATTACACCCGACCGGACTCTTGCAAATTAACCTGGTCTATTAACTGGTGGCGTCAAGCTGGGCGAGTTTTTGGGGCTCTGAATTATTTCTTCATATATTTGTGACTGCTTGTGCGAATGTTTATGCAAAGAAGTACATTGTAGTCGGAAATTCCCACGCAGGTATATGTGGTACTTTTATGTGTGTGTGTGCGTGTGTGTGTGTGTGTTGTGTGTGTGTGTCTCTGGAAATTCAAAAAAACATTATTTGACTTCTTGTTGTCTTAGGTAACTTCAGAATCATGCGGGTTTGACTTCTAGATGTGGAAATCTGTTCTGGTTGATATCCATGATTGATTCGAAGATATCAGACCTGATATAAATATATTTGAAGTCTTAGCTTTCCCCAGTGACCTTATTTCCTACTGGTTTTCGTGTTTTTCTTTTCTTAAAACCATTTTATGACCTACTGAATCGTATAACCACTTTTGATTTCACTTGTGATTTGTAGAGACAGGGAATTCTTTAATAGTTACTTCAAATGTAGGTTTCATAATATATGTTTCTCCACATATCTTCATTGCTTTATCTTTTATTGCTAATGACTCATTATCTTATCTACAGTAGTGAAACATTTTCTTGATAATCAAGATAAGGATTCTGTAGACTCTTAAATTACCTTTATCTTATCTACAGCAGTGAACCATTTTCTTGGTATTAAAATATGAATTATGTAGAATACTCAAACCTCGTTATCTTATCTATAGTAATCAAACATCTTGACAATCAAGAAATGAATTATGTAGACTTAAAACCTCAGTATCTTACCTACAGTAGCGAAACATTTTCTTGACGATCAAGATATGGATTCTGTAGACAACTAAAACCTCATTATCTTATCTACAGTAGTCAAACATTTTTTTTGACAATCAAGATATGGATTCTATAGACTCTTGAGACGTCATTATCTTACCTACAGTAGTGAAACATTTTTCTGACGATCAAGATATGAATTATGTAGATTACTAACCCCTCATTACCTTACCCACACCAATGAAACATATTCTTGACAATCAAGATGCGGATTCTGTAGACTCCTGAGACCTCATTATCTTACCTACAGTAAGATAATGACGTTTGAATATGTACATGCAGTTCACTCAAACCTCATTATCTTACCCACGGTACCGAAGCATTTTCTTGGCATTAAAATCATGAATTATGCAAAAGAGGATGTTAGACCAGAGAGAGAAACCTCATTTACTGAACATTCTCATTTTACTGGACCCAACATCCTACCGGCAAAGAAGATAAGCCAGTGTGACGATGTTGCTCGTCTGGTGCAACAATGTGGCAATAAGTTGCAGCCGTCGTTGCTGCCCTTGTTGGGTGTGACCTATTGTGACCTATTTTCCCTGGTCTCTGGGACTCTGATTATAGTCTTGAAATAGATAACTCGTTTGGGAGGGGAGTATTAAGAGTGCCATGACTTAGGGTGTGGACTTATGTATGCATTTATAAATAAATAAATATATATATATATATATATATATATATATATATATATATATATATATATATATATATATATATATATGTGTGTGTGTGTGTGTGTGTGTGTGTGTGTGTGGATGTGTGTGTATATATATAATGCATATGTACATATATATATATATATATATATATATATATATATATATATATATATATATTACATAATCTTTTTCAAGAACTTTTGTGATTGCTAAGTGGCCCAGGTTTGGTAGACAACTTTATAATCAGTATTAATAATTTTAATCTGGTATAATATTTTTCCTATGAAATGCATTTTATCACTATTATTATTATTATTATTATTATTATTATTATTATTATTATTATTATTATTATTATTATTATTATTATTATTATTATTATTGCACGAAGTTCCACGCTCTGTGCTTATTCAACTTTTCTTAATTTTTTGTAAGACAAAAATTCTTGGACTGAATTTAAGTTTTTGTGTATTTCATCTTTCTTTAAATTTGAGGTTTATTTCATATTTCTTTTTCAATGTCTCCTTTAAAATTCAGTTCAAATATTCATCTTGATATAAACTCCATTATCAAATTTTACTTTGTAAATAACATAAAAAATGTCTCCAAGAAACTTTTAGGCAAATATTAACCGCTACATAATCTGAATTATATCATAAGATTATGCAAACAGCATTAATGTTATTTGAAATATTAAATATGTCGTAACACTATTATATAACGAAATCGCTGCGACTTACATATTATCGCAACCGGCAGCCTCATCCTCGGCATCCACATGACGAATATTTCTGAAAAAAAAAAGAAGGAATATCATTAAATTATTGTTTATATTTTTATCTTATGTGTATGAATGTTGTGCAGTGTTCCGTGTCGATGGGAAATGAAGAGATGCTGATGGGAATTACAATAAAATTTGGTTTAATAATTGAATATCTTTTGATCCAAACTAGAATGAAAAACTGAAAGTGGGTTTCATATCTAAATGATTTGTTTATATTTTTATTTTGTGTGTGAAAATGATTCTTATTGAATATTGTGAATGGAAAATGAACAGATGTTGATGAGAATTAAGATGAAATTCGACATAATAATTTATTATATTTGATGAAAACTGGAAGGGGAAAAAATGGATGAATTTGGTTTCATATATTATTACATTATTTGTTTACAATTTTTATTTTTCTGTAAAAGAAAACTATTGTGCCGGCTTTGTCTGTCCGTCCTCACTTTTTTCCGTCCGCACTTTTTCTGTCCGCACTTAGATCTTAAAAACTACTGAGGCTAGAGGGCTGCAAATTGGTATGTTGATCATCCACCCTCCAGTCACCAAAAATATCAAATTGCAGCCCGCTAGCCTCAGTAGTTTTTATTTCATTTAAAGTTAAAGTTAGCCATAATCGTGCTTCTGGCAACCATATAGGATAGGCCACCACCGGGACGTGGTTAAAGTTTCATGGGCCGCGGCTCATACAGCATTCTATCGAGACCACCGGAAAAGAAATCTATTTTCGGTGGCCTTGATTATACGCTGTAGCGGCTGTACAGAAAACTCGACTGCGCCGAAGAAACTTTGGCGCATCTTTTACTTGTTATTTCACGTATGCAAATGATGCTCAGCGAATGATGAACGGATGTTGATGAGAATTAAGATGAAATTTGATTTAA
>JANJGK010000022.1:19786165-19801165 GCA_039081455.1 Macrobrachium rosenbergii | reverse complement strand
TTCCTTTTACTGTACCTCCGACCATAGTCTTTTTCTTCCATCTTACTTTCCACCCTCTCCTAACATTTGATTCATAGAGCAACTGCTTTGAGGTTTTCCTCCTGTTACACCTTTCAAACCTTTCTACTCTCAATTTCCCTTCCAGCGCTGAATGACCTCGTAGGTCCCAGCGCTTGGCCTTTGGCCAGAATTTTATATTCCAATTCTAATTTCTACTTCTGAGTAAAATATGAAAAGTGGAATTTTTTACTGACGTTTTTTGCTCCTCAGAAATTGGAAATAATTTTAGCATCATGTAAAACTACCAAATGATTATTGTTAAGAAAATCCCGATAAACGAAAGAACGAAAGACCAAGTGAATGAAAACTTATGAACCTACAGTGTTTTTTCACTTTTCCCTAACCATACATCATGAATAATTATTCATTCCTAACCATATATCATGAATAATTATTAATATTCAGAATATAAACCCTATTCACATGGAATAAGCCCACCACAGGGGCCATTGACTCCAAATCCAAGCTTCATAAGAATATATAGCTCATCTGAAAGTAATTACAGACTGTAATGGGAAATACAGAAAAAGAGAAATACGTAAAAGGTGAAATGTTTGAGGGTGTATGAATAATACACGAATAATTATACAGGTAAAGAAAAATAAAGTTAAAATGAAAGCATGAACTCTGAATAATTTTTTCTTTGCTTTCCCAAGCATCATGTACCCTTCCATTCGCGTAATAATAACACAGTGCACGAGTAATGCGATTGCACATAACAGCAAAGTTATTCCACCAGCAAACATCAGCACCAAAATACAAAAGCTGTAATTTGATTTTCGCGTAATTTGTCCTCTCCACGAGAGCTAATGGAATATATCGTAATGGTGCTTTTTGGCTAATGAGTGCCTGGCATAGTTTGTGCTATTTAGCAACAAAGTGAAACAAAATCGTCTGTGAATTACAGTGCCGACGGTGCGTATGACCTAAGAACCTTCGGCCCGTAGGTGCTGCAACCCCCTTTCATTCCTTTTACTGTACCTCCGTGTATATTCTCTTTCTTCCAAATTATTTTCCTCAACCCTCTCCTAACAGTATATATATGTATGTTATTGTGTGTGTGTGTGTGTAAGCCTCAACAAGAAGAGTTTCATCCTTCATTCAGAAACCGGGAAAGGAATATGGGAGATATATAATGGATGTGCGTCTGTCCCCGAGGGCGCCTCGCGTAGGTGGAAATCGCCTTTTCATTCGATTTGCGTCTCCGCTCTATTCCCCTTTCTCTTCCCGCCTATTAGTGTCACAATACATCCTCTCTCTCTCTCTCTCTCTCTCTCTCTCTCTCTCTCTCTCTCTCTCTCTCTCTCTCTCTCTCTCTCTCTCGCGAGGTCTTCGTAGTTAATACTATTTTCTAACATACCAGGAATTATATTATGCTCTCTCTCTCTCTCTCTCTCTCTCTCTCTCTCTCTCTCTCTCTCTCTCTCTCTCTCTCTCTCTCTCGAGGTCTTTGTAGTTAATACTATTTTCTAACATACTAGGAATTATATTATGCATGTTCACTTATTTACACTAGATGGTGATACTAATAATAATAATAATAATAATAATAAAACACCACTAAAGCAGTTTTTTTCTTCATAGATCGTAAAATTTACCTCAAAGTATTAGCGCTCCAAACTCTCTCTCTCTCTCTCTCTCTCTCTCTCTCTCTCTCTCTCTCTCTCTCTCTCTCTCTCTCTCTCTCTCCATTTCCGAAGACTGAAGACCCGGAATAAACTCGGGAACCAACTCATGCAATATCTAATTGACATTAAGCAACCCCTTGTGTCCTGCTTGAAATCAAAGCCTCGGCGTTGTTCCAAGCGGCGCCCGATTTGCATGAAAGCGTCGACGCGCGGTGAGTTTTAAGAGCTCTCTGAAACTACTACCAGCTGTCTCGTTTCCTCTTGTGATTTATACGTCAGATTGTCACTATTTTACTTCGCCGTTAATAAAGCTAGCACCCCCCCCCCCTTGCGACAGCCCCCTTTCATTCTTTTTACTGTACCTCCGTTCGTATTCTCTTTCTTCCATATTGCTTTCCTCAACGATCTCCTAACAATTGACCTGTCGAACTTTTTCACTTGCGATCTCCGTTTCAGCGCTGAATGACCTCAAAGGTCCCAGCGTTTGGCTTTTGGCCTAAATTCTGTATTCTATTCTGTTAAGAAAAGCAGTAATTGGCAAATAAACAAGTAAACAATGCGCCGAAGTTTCCTCGGCGCAATCCAGTTTTCTGTACAGCCGCTACAGCGTATAATCAAGGCCAACGAAAACAGATCTATCTTTCGGTGGTCTCGGTATAATGCTGTGTGAGCCGCGGCCCGTGAAGCTTTAACAACCGCCCCGTGGTGGCCTGCCCTATATCGTTGCCAGAAGCACGATTATGGCTAGGCTTAACCTTAAATGAAATAAAAACTACTGGGGCTAGAGGTCTGCAATTTGGTATGTTTGATGATTGGAGGGTGGATGATCAGCATACCAATTTGCAGCCCTCTAGCCTCAGTAGTTTTTAAGATCTGAGGGTGGACAGGAAAAAGTGCGGACGGACAAACAAAGCCGGCACAATAGTTTTCTTTTACAGAAAGCTAAAAGGAGATATGGGGATGCCCATTCGATTCTGTACACATCCAAATTTAGTGGCGGACCCTTTATTAAAATCTATCGAAGACCTTTTGAGATATCTGTCACTCTGACAGACAGACAGAGTTGCTTGCAAGGCAAACAACCAAATGTTGACACCCCACCCAAATGATTTCGAGCTGCCCACCTCCATTTTAATCGACGCGTTACAGCCGTAATTATCCCCGAAATAAAACTCATTACCCCTGATTGCTTTTCAATTGCGATATGAGACGTGATTAAAAGTACACATCAGTTCGCGAGTTCGTTACAAGTGCTCCTTTGTGCTTTTGCGGATGTCGTGCGGTTGGAACTTCGGAAGTTCAAGCGAAGTTGCAATGCGTTGCTACCCTAATACTATTCTCCTTGTATTTTGATACATTTTTATCTGTTTGTCTATTTTATTAATTTATTTTTTTCTTTTATGATAAGTGGTATCTCTTCTTCCTGTATTTCCCTGTACTTCCTCTTACTTCTTCCTAATGAACCCTATAATATTCCTTGAAGCTTGAATTTCATATCAGTGGCCCCTGTGGTGGGCTTGTTCCATATGAATAGGGTTCATCTTCTGAATAATAATAATAATAATAATAATAATAATAATAATAATAATAATAATGTAATACAAATCCACAATTATATAGTAAATATATTACTATATAATTGTGGATTTTTATTACACAGATTGTTCTTTACGAAATTGTGAATCTCTTAGCAATAATAATAATAATAATAATAATAATAATAATAATAATAATATTCTTTGGAAGCTTGAATTTCAAGTCAGTGGCCCGTGTGGTGGCCTTGTTCCATATGAATAGCTTTCGTCTACTGAATAATAATAATAATAATAATAATAATAATAATAATAATAATAATAATAATAATACCTAAATACTTGTGCACCAAAAGTAGGGGGCGAAATTCCAGACTAGTTGATCGTTGTAACAAACGTCATCCGGAAATTGTAATGTTTCGAATTTGCATTCTTTTGCATTTCTCTGATGCTTTGAATTTGCGTGTGTTTGCTCTCAGCTGATTTGCATGCATCGCTTCCAGTTTTTTATGCTGTGAATTTTCATTCTTCGCTTTCAGTGGTCAAAGTATTTCTTTGTCCTTATCATGCAGATAAGAATTGTGAAAAGGACGCAATTTGCTTTCAGAAATATTTTGATATTTTTCAGTGTTTAGCTGTGTGTCTGCTCTCGTGGGATGAGTTATGGGACGGATCTACACCCACGGAATAGATTTCTGGATGTATCAGTAACCAGAGAATAGACTTTTGGATAGATCAGTAACCAGAGAATAGACTTTTGGACAGATCAGTAACGAGAGAATAGATTTTGAGTTGGGTCTGCATCCAGAGAATAGATTTTGAGACAGATCAGTAACCAGAGAATAGATTTGTAGTTGGATCCGCATCCAGAGAATAGATTTTGAGACAGATCAGTAACCAGAGAATAGATTTGTAGTTGGATCCGCATCCAGAGAATAGATTTCTGGATGGATCAGTAACCAGAGAATAGATTTTGAGACAGATCAGTAACCAGAGAATAGGTTTGTAGTTGGATCCGCATCCAGAGAATAGATTTCTGGATATATCAATAACCAGAGAATAGATTTTGAGACAGATCAGTAACCAGAGAATAGATTTGTAGTTGGATCCGCATCCAGAGAATAGATTTTGGGATACATCAGTAACCAGATAAGAGATTTTGGGATAGATCAGTAACCAAAAAATAGATTTTGAGTTGGGTCTGCATCCATAGAATAGATTTTGAGACAGATCAGTAACCAGAGAATAGATTTTGTAGTTGGGTCTGCATCCGGAGAACAGATTTTGAGACAGAGCAATATCAAAAGAATAGATTTTGGGATAGATCAGTAACCAGAGAATAGATTTCAAGACAGATCAGTAGATTTTGTAGTTGGGTCTGCATCCAGAGAATAGATTTTGGGACAGATCAGTAACCAAAGAATACATTTTGAGATGAATCAGCATCCGGAATTGGATCCACAATTTTAGTATTTTTTCCACTCTGCATTTGTGGGAGTATGAGTTCAAAATACGGCATCGTTTTAGACAGCCAAGATTAATGTTAGCGTTACTTCCTTCCTGTTATCACTGCCAGCCGCCTGTGCATGAAATGAGGTACCTGGTGCTTACACGACTGTCGTGCTCGTAGCTAGGACCAGAAAGGGCTGGGGGGTGGGGAGCGGCTAGCAACCACATCGCAAAAAACTTGCTGTCAACTCGAAAACCAACATCTTGTGGTCCCTTCGAAGGAGAGAGAGAGAGAGAGAGAGAGAGAGAGAGAGAGAGAGAGAGAGAGAGAGAGAGAGAGAGCCATAATCCTCAAAAGAATGAGATATCTAACTGGCAGCTTTGATGAGGACATTACAGGACCTTCTAACGATATCCGATAACCGATAAGGGGGTTCCTGAGCTGTTATTCGGACGGGAAGCCGGCGGAAGAATCTAGTTTCTTTCAGAAGTCCGCGTCTTAATTTCAGATAGAAACAGAAGAAGAAAAATGAATTTGTATTGAAAGAGTTTGATGAAGACGTAGAGTTCTGATAAGTGAAAAACTACTTTTTTAGGTAAACGCTTTTTTTTTCTTCGGAGTGATAGAACATTTATGAGACCGGCAATAACTCAGTATCGGAGAAAAGTGTGTGTGTGTGTGTGTGTGTGTATGTGTGTGTGTGTATGGAGAATAAGTAAACCCGAATCTATGAACTTTGTCCAACGTAAATATAAAACTCAGGTATTGTTCATACTTGTTTAATTTTAATAGCACATGCATTCCCATTTTGCGTACGTATTCCAAATTTTAATATCACACGTATTCCCATTCTGTGTACCTATTCCAAATTTCATAGCGCAAACATTACAAACAACGGTTCATTACCGTAAAACCCACCATCCGGTTCCGGCCCCGTAAACGCACAATGTTTAAAAAAAAAAAAAAAAAAAAGATACGGAACTTTATTGAAAATGCAGGAGGCTTTATTGGGACATCAGTCGGGTGGCCGAGTTTGGTTTTTGAAAAATTAAGTAGGGGCATTTTTCCCCGAGTGCTTTTGTTCATTATAACCATTTTACCCCCCGGAAAAAAAAGCACACAAAAAAGAAAGTAAAAAAAATCTCCATGTATAGGGGAGGTCATTGGATGTGACTTTCCTAATTCTGAGTGAACAGTCTCGGAGACTCACGGTGGCTGAAAGAACATTTTCATATTTACATTTTAGTTTTCTGTAAAAGAAAACTTTTGTGACGTCCGTGTCTGTCCTTCTGCACTTTTTCTGTCCGCACTTTTTTCTGTCCGCTCCCAGATCTTAAAAACTACTGAGGCTAGAGGGCTGCAAATTGGTACGTTGATCACCCACCCTCCAGTCATCAAGCATACCAAATTGTAGCCCTCTAGCCTCAGTAGTTTTGATTTTATTTAAGGTTAAAGTTAGCCATGGTCGTGCGTCTGGCAACCCTATAGGTACCAACAACACAGGCCACCACCGGACCGTGGCTGCCCCCCCTATGGGGGCTTCCGTTAGAGTTAAACCCCCTCTTCTAGAGTTAATCTGTTCCTTAAATGCATATCCTTCCCAAAACCTATTCGTCTGTTGCAGGTTCATTTCTAAACTGTTCTGTGAATATATATATATATGTATATATATATATATATATATATATATATATATATATATATATATATATATATATATATATATATATATATATGCAGATAGATATTTTGAATATACATCCAACTCGGAATCTGCTCAGCTGTTTCGTGGTTTGTGGGCCAACCTTCCTCAGAGTTTCATCGCGACCTGTCCACAGTTTTCCAGTCATCTTGTGGAAAGCAAGGTAAATATTAACAGACAGGCGCGATGAATAAAATACCGCTCTCCAACCTCCATGGCAGAGAGGAAAAACAGGTCCTTCTCTCTCTCTCTCTCTCTCTCTCTCTCTCTCTCTCTCTCTCTCTCTCTCTCTCTCTCTCTCTCTCTCTCTCTCTCGCCAACAACCATCAGTCCTTAAAGGAAATGAGCCTTTTCTAAGTTATTATCCAACTTTTATTTTTTTCTAAGTTATTATCCAACTTTTTTTTCTCTAAATTATTATCCAATTTTTTTTTTTTTTCACTAGAGCTTCGTCTAGTGGGCCTCTTTATTATCTAATTCCTTTCAGAACCATCGGAGCATGCTTAAGGAATCACTGGCTGTGTCAGACTCCGGAACATTTGACCAAAAATCGATTTCTCTCCTGCTCCCACAAGGGGGTAATGCCGTCAGTGCACCTCACGCGGTGCACTGTAGGCATGACTCCAGACTTGAGGATTTTGCGGCGTTCCTTTGGCTCCTAGGTGCTACAACCGCTTTCATTCCCTTGACTGTACCTCCGTTCATATTCTCTTTCTTCGATCTTATTAGTTCCTCGTTGGGCGAGTCGGTAGAGTTGTCGCCTAGCACTCGCTAGGCCCGAGTTCGAGTCTCCGGCCGGCTATTGAAGAATTAGAGCAATTTATCTCTGGCGATAGAAATTCATTTCTCGGTATGATGTGGTTTGGATTCCACAATAAGCTGTAGGTCCCGTTGCTAGGTAACCAGTTGGTTCTTAGCCACGTAAAATGAGTCTAATCCTTCGGGCCAGCCCTAGGAGAGCTGTTAATCAGCTCAGTGGTCTGGTAAAACGAAGATACACTTAACTTTTTTTTATCTTACTTTCCGCAATCTTCTCCTAACAATTGGTTCACAGTGCGACTGAGAAACGTTCCTCCCGTTACACCTGTCAAGCTTTTTATTCTCAAATTTCCTTTCAGCGCTGAATGACCTTATCATAGGTCCCAGCGCTTGGTCTTTGACCTCAGTTCTGGAAACTCCTTTTATAAAAGGATAAACAACAATTTTAAACCGATGAATATTTGCATAAACGGAAGTAGAATATCAGGAAAGGCATGTCAGTGGCTCTTGTGGTTTTAGTTTTCTAAACAGAAAAATATTGTGCCGGCTTTGTATGTCCGTCCTCACTTTATTCTGTCCGCACTTTTTCTGTCCGCCCTCAGATCTGAAAAGCTATTTAGGCTAGAGGGCTGCAATTTGGTATGTTGGTCATCCACCCTCCAATCATCCAACATACCAAATTGCAGCCATTTAACCACAGTAGTTTTTATTTTGTTTAAGGTTAAAGTTAGCCATAATCGTGCGCCTGGCAACGATATAGGCTAGGCCACCACCGGGCCATAGTTAAAGTTTCATGGGCCGCGGCTCATACAGCATTATACCGAGACCACCGAAAGACAGACCTATTTTCGATGCCCTTGATTATTCGCTGTACGGAAAACTCGGCTGCGCCGAAGACGCTTCGTCGCATTTTTTACTTGTTAAGTAAGAAATGCCGAAATATGCTCTCCCGAAATATGAAATCAAAGAACGCCAAATTAATTGAGGGAAGTTGGTGGCGATCCTGACAAAATTTCCTCTTTCGACGACCTCGGAGTGAATGATTACCTCTGTGAGTCAGAGGGCCGCTGAACGACCTCTGAGGGAGGGCCTTTATTGGCTCTCGGAAGTGTCCGAATTTCCAAACGGCGATTCGGTCCTAAGCGTCAATTATTTGTTTGCAAAAACGCTTTTAGTTTTCCGTAAGAGAAAACTATTGTGCCGGCTTTGTTTTTCCGTCCGCACTTTATTGTGTCCGCACTTTTTTTCTGTCCGCACTTTTTTCTGTCCGCATTTTTTACTGTCCGCATTTTTTTCTGTCTGCACTTTTTCTGTCCGCAATTTTTCTGTCAGCACTTTTTTCCTGTCCGCAATTTTTCTGTCCGCACTTTTTTCTATCCGCACTTTTTTTTCTGTCCGCACTTTTTCTGACCGCCCTCAGATCTTAAAAATTCCTGAGGCTAGAGGGCTGCAGATTGGTATGTTGACCATCCACCCTCCAATCTTCAAACACCATATTGCAGCCCTGTAGCCTCAGTAACTTTTATTTTTTTAAGGTTAAAGTTAGCCATAATCGTGCTTGTGGCAACGTTACAGGATAAGCCACCACCAGGCCGTGGTTAAAGTTTCATGGGCCGCGGCTCATACAGCAGCATTATACCGAGACCACCGAAAGGTAGATCTAATTTCGGTGGCCTTGATTATACGCTGTACAGGAAATTCGATTGCGCTGAGGAAACTTCGACGCATTTTTTACATGATATTATTTTTTATGTTTTTGTTATTATGCTATGCAATAAGTGGACCGGATGTATTTTTCAATAATGTAGTTACCATGAGGGTTGGTATCGGTGTGATTTTGTATTTATGTGTGCGTGTATGTGTGTGTGTATGTTGTGTAACGATGGTTTAATTGTTCATCCAGATACAATCAAAGCCGCGCACACACACCCCCACATAAACACACACACACATATATATATATATTATATATATATATATATATATATATATATATATATATATATATATATATATATATATATAGAAATAATCAACACACAATCACGTGTGGAACAGAAATAAATTTCAGACTCACAACAGGATCGAGCCCAGGTCTTTCAATTGAAAGACCCGGGTTCGAATCTGATGTGAGTCAGAAATTTATATATATATACAGTATATATATATATATATATATATATATATATATATATATATATATATATATATATATATATATATATATATATATATATATATATATATATTTATATATATATATATATATATATATATATATATATATGTGTGTGTGTGCGCGAGCGCGTCTGTTTATTCGGTAAGTGTACATACGTGCCACACTGAAATTAAAAATAAAATGAAACGAGTAAGTGGAAAAAAGAATACGTGAAAATAAGTTAAATTGATGCCCTCGAGAGAGAGAGAGAGAGAGAGAGAGAGAGAAAGAAATATACGAAGAAAAAGGTGAGAAAGGTCAAGTTATTCGTGGCCTCAGGCCCATGGAGGAAGAGGAGGAGAAGGAGGAGGAGGAGGAAGAGGAGAAGAAGAAGCTGTCGCAGTAAAAAAAAAAAAATAAATAAAAATTAAAAAATGAAAAAAGAAAAATTTAAAAAGTAAGCGTAATTATTTCTTACATTTTCCAGTTGTAAATTTACCCTTTTACGCTTTTGTGCTCAGAAGTGTTTAATTTGTCCTGCGAGGTTCTTCTGGCATGTTGCTAAAGGACCTTTGCACGTGTAGAACGACATTACTGTCTTACAGGAATGTCTCTTATTATTATTATTATTATTATTATTATTATTATTGAATTTTAGAGCAAACAACATCCAAAGCGTATTTGTAACTTTATTTTTGACGTTGCGGTACAAATCTGGTACCATTTTCGAAAAATCGGCTGAAATGAGTAAAAGACATGGATATGGTAAAAGTATATACAATATTACTAATACAAAATACGAGAAAGGTCGAAAGATTAAAAGAAAAATCCACAGAATTTTTTTAAAAACTAGGACATGATAATATAAAACATATTTACATTATAATTATTGGTGAAGAATGTGAACCATTTTCATATATGGAACAAGCCCACCACAGGGGCCACTGACTTGAAATTCAACCTTCCAAAGAATATTATGGTGTTCATTCGAAAGAGGTAACAGAAGGTAATGGGAAATGCAGAAAGAAGAAATCACTCATTAGAAAAGAAAAAATAAGTCAAACCAATAAATAAGTAGATAAAAACAAAAGCAAATTATTGAAATACAAGGAGAAATTTTTCTGGGTAGAAATGCGTTGCATCTTCTCTTGGTTGAAAGCGATCCATCTTTCATAGATTGAACTGAATATAGAATTTAGGCCAAAGACCCAGCCCTGGGACCTATGAGGTCATTCAGCGCTGAAACGGAAATTGACAGTAAAAGGTTTGAAAGGCGTAACAGGAGGAAAACCTCAAAGCAGTTGCACTATGAATCAGTTGTTAGGAGAGGGTTGAAAGTAAGATGGAAGAGAGAATATGAAATGAGGTACAGTAAAAGGAACGAAAGGGGTTGCATCTAGGGGGCGAAGGCACGCTGCAAAGAACCTTAAGTAATGCCTACAGTGCACCATCTCTCATAGTCAGATAAATTTTCTGACACTACAGTAGTTTTATTGACTGAATCATCATAATATTTCCATCTCTTCATTCTGACAGAAAGGAGAGTTAGGAGGGTGTGTGGAAATGGCCTTCAGAGAGAATTTTTTAATGTAAAAAAAAGTTTTATTCCGCTTAATCAGATTATGCGTTTTTTGTCATGACATCAAGATTTGGTTCTCTTTGAAAGATAATGTTTTGACAGCCTATTTTCATATAATCAAATCAAATCTTCTAGAGCCACTCAATAAGGGGAAATACGTATGGTGAAAAGATTTATTTTTTTGTGTGTGTGTAACAGAGTCTCATATAGCATCTATATTCCCTGCTTCAGAAAAAAAAAATTGTTATTAAAATTGTTATCGCTTAATTTTGAGTATGTGCGTGGGTCTTTATGTACGGGTAACTGGAATTGGCAGCAAGATGGCCGAATCTAGCCCAGGCCCGTTTACAGCAAGAGAAGATATTTCAAAGGAAGACGGACAGAATTTAAGTCTGACGGGAGAGAGAGATTTACGTTCTGAAGGAGAGGATTTTATATGAATCTGGAAAACCGAAGGAAGGAGGGATTTCCAAAGCTTATCAATGAGCTTGAGACCGCCTTGAACTCTATATAGTGGCTGTTTGCTTTCAGTTCATGAGAGGATCCATTCTGGAGTTACCCCCTTTGCCGTCAGTGCACCTCATGCGATTCACTGTAGGCATTTTACTTAAGGTTCTTTGCAGCGTCCCTTCGGCCCCTAGCTGCAGCAACCCCTTTCATTCCTTTCACTGTACCTCCGTTCATATTCTCCTTGTCCCACCTTACTTTTCTCAGTCCTCTCCTGACAATCGTTTCATAGTGCAAGTTTCCCTTTCAGCGCTGACTGACCTCATAGGCCCCAGCGCTGGGCCTTTGGCCAAATTGGCCAAAATCCTACATGCATTCCATTCCTGTCCATTCCGGAATCCCTTGGGCATTGTTGCCCCGGTGTTGTTTCAGGCTAATCACTCTTCTCAGGAGACTCGTTGTTTGAAAGCTGAGGAAATAAAAAAAAAAAAAGTCACAAAATAAAAAGGTGCAATTGAAAAGATTTTAAAAAACGGAAAAACGCTTTTCTAAAAATCAGTCCATTGTTTGCGTCGGGAGAAAGAGAGAAAAAGAAGACGCCATCTTTTTTCCTCTCTCTCTCTCTCTCTCTCTCTCTCTCTCTCTCTCTCCTCTCTCTCTCTCTCTCTCTCTCTCTCTCTCTCCGAGCAGGACGATGGGTGATAGATGGGCGTGTTCCCTAAAAATCCAGCTTGCCTAAATTGACTCAAATAGCGAATTATATACGTAGTTGTTAGACGACTGGTGTGGGTTTTAGCTGTGGTGGAGAGAGAGAGAGAGAGAGAGAGAGAGAGAGAGAGAGAGAGAGAGAGAGAGAGAGAGAGAGAGAGAGAGCTGGACTTGGGTGTTTGTTGCTCCGCCAAAATGTGTATACACCATCAAAATGGGAGGCCCACGGCCAGATAATCCTCACGCCACTGTGTTGAACCCCTTCATAAGATCTCTCTCTCTCTCTCTCTCTATCTCTCTCTCTCTCTCTCTCTCTCTCTCTCTCTCTCTCTCTCTCTCTCTCTCTCTCCAAAAATAAAAATCCCACCGTTGAAGAGGTTCCGTTCTTAAATGTCATCCGATTGTTGCTCTCTCTCTCTCTCTCTCTCTCTCTCTGTCTCTCTCTCTCTCTCTCTCTCTCTCTCTCTCTCTCTCTCCAAAAATAAAAATCCCCACCGTTGAAGAGGTTCCTTTCTTAAATGTCATCCGATTGTTGCTCTCTCTCTCTCTCTCTCTCTCTCTCTCTCTCTCTCTCTCTCTCTCTCTCTCTCTCTCTCTCTCTCTCTCCAAAGATAAAAATCCTCACCATTGAAGAGATTCCTTTCTTAATTGTCATCCGATTGTTGGTCTCTCTCTCTCTCTCTCTCTCTTCTCTCTCTCGTCTCTCTCTCTCTCTCTCTCTCTCTCTCTCTCTCTCTCTCTCTCTCTCTCCGCAGCCGTTAGAATATCATTGCAACTCAAGGTGAGTGCCGATAAAAACATAGAGGTTAGAACTCACCATAAGTGTCACAAGAACTGATTCAGCCCTACTGGGTGGACCTAAGCCTATATACACAGAGGTGATTGGCATAGGTCTCCAACACCCCCCCCCCACCCCCACCCCCGAAGATATTAAATCAGTCTGTTGCAAGCGGCAGTTTTGCAAAAGTAGAGCCTGAACATCAACGAAACAGTTAAATAGATCTCTTTTTGTAGAGCGTATTCACTCAGTTGTCTAATTATTATTATTATTATTATTATTATTATTATTATTATTATTATTATTATTGTGTAGTGAAAATCCACAATTATTTAGTAAATTTTTTTCACGAGATTGTGAATTTATTAGCATTATTATTATTATTATTATTATTATTATTATTATTATTATTATTAGTACAAACATTTTTCCTTCGAGAACGTACTCACTTAGTTGTCTAATTATTATTATTATTATTATTATTATTATTATTATTATTATTATTATTATTATTATTATTATTATTATTATTATTATTAATACCTCTCGACAACTCAGACTGACAGTTTCAAACATTTTTCTTGTCCAAGGAGCGTCCGCTCTGCAACCGAAAAATTTGCATAAATCAATACGTTTTGTATTTATTTAGCATTTGCATTGGAATTCCATCTGATATAGAATCCATGCCATTTTATTTATCTATTTCATTTATAAAAACTAAATGGTATCGATGTCGATCTGTTGTTGCAAGCGATACATATTTTTTTTCGAAAAGTTGCGTGTATTAATAAAATATTGATTTCGGCGATAGGGACATGGCGTATGTAGGATTTCAATAGGAAATATTCATGTAAATGTTTACATATTTATGTATTTATTTTAATTTATTTAACAACCCACAAAACTTACGTCAGACACACACATAACACATAAATATATATATATATATATATATATATATATATATATATATATATATATATATATATATATATATATATATATAATATATATATATATATATGTGTGTGTGTGTGTGTGTGTGTGTGTGTGAGATGAAGAGAGAGAGGAAGAATAAGATGTGAGTGTTTTAAAGAGAGAGGGAGAGTAAAAAACAAAAGTTAAAATTGCAGACATTGACTTACGTCAATAACATTGACCAAAAACTCTGTTGCAATATTGCTAATAGTCTTCATTTTTTTTTTCAGAAGCTCCGTTCTGTTTCGGAATTGGTGAGTTGTTCATTGCATCATTGCTTCATTTTTATGTTGAATCAAAGAATTATTTTAATTCTTTTAGTTTCCTTATGTGGTCGTTTGATCGTTTTTTGTTGTTTCATTATTTTCTGTTTTCCGTTTTTTTCCTTACTTTAACTTATAGAATCTTACATATTCTTCACGTAGTAGTTTTTTTTATATTATTTATTCTATGTGATTAATTTTCTCTTATCATTATTATTGTAATTGTTCTTAACATTATAATCTCTTGTAAAACCTTTTATTGAATTTCACTTTCTATTTGTGGACTGGAAGTCGTCAAAGAATCCATTAATGTCCATTAAGAGAATGTTTATGAAGTGCAAAAAATGCGTCTTTTCTCCACTGCTGACCGATTCATTTTCCATTTTTTTTTCACTCATCTTTACTTTGTCAAAATTATTTCTCGAAAGTTATCTTTCATTGTTTAGAATAATTTCCGAAAATGATGAAATAATTTCTCGAAAGTTTTTGACCAAGTCAAAATAATTTCTTTAAAGTTGCAAGATAATTTCTCGATAGTTATCTTTACTTGGTCGAAATAATTTCTCGAAAGTTATTTCTACTTGGTCGAAATAATTTCTCGAAAGTTATTTTCACTTGGTCGAAATAATTTCTCGAAAGTTATTTTTATTTGGTCGAAATAATTTCTCGAAAGCGCGTTCGGACATTCATCTTCCATTTCCTAAATCTAAAACTTTTTTGAGTCGTCCAAAAAAAAAAAAAAAAAATTCTAATCTCACCTTTTTCCATTTTCATGACCATGTCGTATGTCCTAAAAGATTTGAGTTTTGTCTCTTCCATGAAAAATGCAGGAAATATGTCTAAAAGTGATTCGGAGTTGAAAAGCATAACTCTTTCAATTTTGAAAATTCCCTCCTCCCTTAATTCGTTTTTTTTTTTTTTTTTTTTTTTTTTTTTTTTTTTTTTGCTCATTTCATCT
>JANJGK010000022.1:19776530-19786065 GCA_039081455.1 Macrobrachium rosenbergii | reverse complement strand
AACACACAATTACGCGTGGAACAGAAATCAATTTCCGACTCACATCGGGATCGAACCCAGGTCTTTCAAATGAAAGACCAGACCGCTGCCATTCAGGCCACGCAAGTCATAAAAGAAGTTGGAACCTGAGTACAACTGTACCCAAGGAATTACCTGGCCAGGCTAACTGCTTGCATGCCAGTTTCTTTTACGATTTGTGTGGCCCAGTTGGCAGCGCTCTGGTCCTTCATTTGAAAGACCCGGGTTCGATCCTGATGTGAGTCAGAAATTTATAGATATATATATATATATATATATATATATATATATATATAATGTATATATATATATATATATATATATATATATATATATATATATATATATATGTATATATATACACTTGCGTGTATATCAATACTTTATAGATATTGCAGAGTTTTCCATTTCCTTCTGAAAATTGCATTCGATCACGAGTCCATGTATGCATACACATACACCATTCCTAATCCCCCTCTGCATCTAAAAAGTTAATTAAAAACTTCAGTGGGAATCGCATATTACCTCCCGATATTTCTATGGGTTGGAATGAAACGGCAAACTCGGAATTTTCACCCGACTTGCAGCGTATTAATTCCCGCCGGGAATGAAAATAATATTCCCTTGATTCGCTCCGTTTCCAGACTTCGGGATTCAATTAAACAGCCTCGCAGCGATAATAACCGATTGTTGGGTGTTTGTGCGTTTGTGCATCTGGCCGGGCCAATAAGCGGCCTTTTTCTCGTTTCCCCCGCAGCGTTCCGGGAGTGTTCTAGTTAACCTTTATTTTTCTGTCTGTTTTTTTTTTTTTTTTTTTTTTTTTTTTTTAAAGGCTTGGGCTGTTGGGGATATAGGGATATGTTTTTTAAGGTTGGGGTTTTGGGGGTTATAGGGGTATTTTTTTTTTAAGGTTGGGGCTGTTTGGGATAGAGGATGTGTGTTTTTTGAAGGTTGGGGATAGAGGGATATGTTTTTTTTTAGGGTTGGGGTTTTTGGGGATTTAAAGATTTTTTTTCAAGGGTGGGGTTTTTGGGGATGTAGGGATATGTTTTTTTAAAGGTTGGGATTGTTTGGGAATATGGGAATGTGTGTTTTTTAAAGGTTGGGGTTTTTTGGAAATATAGGAATGTGGGTTTTTATAAAGGCTGGGGTTTTTGGGAATATAGGAATGTGTGTTTTTAAAGGTTGGGATTGTTTGGGAATATAGGAATGTATGTTTTTTACAGGTTGGGATCGTTTGGGATATAGGAATGTGTGTTTTTTAAAGATTGGGATTGTTTGGGATATAGGAATGTGTGTTTTTAAAGGTTGGGGTTGTTTGGGAACATAGGAATGTGTGTTTTTTAAAGGCTGAGGTTGTTTGGGAATATAGGATGTGTGTTTTTTAAAGGTTGAGGTTGTTTGGGAATATAGGAATGTGTGTTTTTAAAGGTTGGTGTTTTTGGGGATATAGAGATGTTTGTTTTTTAAAGGTTGGGGTTTGGGGAATATAGGAATGTGGGTTTTTCTAAAGGCTGGGGTTTTTGGGAATATAGGAATGTGTGTTTTTAAAGGTTGGGGTTGTTTGGGATATAGGAATGTGTGTTTTTTAAAGGTTGGGGTTATTGGAGATGTAGAAATTCCTGGGACGAGTTCTAGTGAACTTATTAGCTCTCCTATCCCATTTAAAATTAACATATTTCCCTTTTCCCTTTTTCGATCATCTATATATCTTTCCCACATTGCTTCTTTACCCAAGTAAGTCTATTTTCAAGTTTATTGAAATGCCTGTCTATCTTGTGTTATGGGGGGGGGGGATTTCAGTAGAGAAGCCAACTCAGTTTTTTTTTTATTGGAAAGGGTACTCGATCGGTGGTGAGTTGATGAAGCGCTTAACAGGGAATTTCTTTTTTCGATATTCTATTCTGGTGAACTGGTTGTTTACCCCTGATCTTTGAGCTGTTTGGTTCATTAGTTGATGAGCTGATCCCCTCGTAATTCGTGGTACTTGGGCCGCGTCGATTTGGTTCCTTACCGTTTTTTTCTGTGTGTCTGTCTTTTTGTGAGTCCGACCACAGGTAATAGCCAGAGTTGGTGGAATGCAGATTTCATTTTGAGAGTTTCGGTTTTGATACAGATCAGGGGTGTCCTTTTTGGGGTAGAAAATGTATGGAATTTCCAGTTTATTCATTTGAGTTTTCACAATCAGAGATGCGAGTTTCGTATGTCAGCTAGGAGACCCATGAGTTTTTATAACATATTTCATAAGGTTTTCATGTAAAACTGTATCTCTCTCTCTCTCTCTCTCTCTCTCTCTCTCTCTCTCTCTCTCTCTCTCTCTCTCTCTCTCTCTCTCGTCGGTGTGGTAAATAGAATATACATATATTAAAAGATATGGTTGAGTGTTCGCCTGCAAATATTCAGGATATTAGCAATTATGTCAAAATTAGGTTGCCAACGATATTGCCCACCCTTCACTGGCTGCGAGCCGACAGTATCATGTTCCCAGTACACGCACAAACATTCATTATGTGTGTATATATATATATATATATATATATATATATATATATATATATATATATATATATATATATATGATAATTAATAGTCTTTGTTTTGCTGCGTAGAATCTCATATTGCAAACACCATTTACTGATCTTAAAGTCTTTGGTAACGCTAAGAGAAACTTCATTTCCTGTGTAGGGGCGGCAAAATAACATCTGTAGCTTAGTCTGTGTAAAGAAATATTTTATTTTCTATACCGGTCATTAGACTTCCAGCAAATACTAAAGACAACTGGGGTCCCAGAACACTACCCTGTGGAACACCAGACAAAACAAAACTCTGCTACCAAACAGCTGAGATCTCAGAACATTTCCCTGTGGAACACTGGACAAAACAACACTGCTACCAAAGATCAGAGATCTCAGAACATTGCCCTGTGGAACGCTAGACAAAGCAACACTCTGCTACCAAGCAACTGAGATCTCAGAACATTACCCTGTGGAACATTAGACAAAACAACACAGTTACCAAACAACTGGGCTCCCATAACATTACCTTGTGGAACACTAGCCAAAACATGTCTCTGTTACCAGTCACCTTAGAGACTGTGTACGAGATTATGAAAGTCCTCGACACGTATATAAAACGTCAATCAACTGAGTCCATAGGGAATCGAATCTCATAACCTTTCGTTTTGTATATTTTGGTCTCCCAATAAAGTTGTATCATGTGTGTAGACAGAAAGTCCCACTTTGATCAGTTAGTGCTGTTCATTTGCATACTCAAGGCTCGTCGTTTGGGATTACGTTGATTTTAACGACCCGGGCAAAGTGACGTTTACTCAAGATTCCTGTCAGAGAGAGAGAAAAGGGGATTTCCCACCTCGGAACCTCCTCTGAAAGGAATTGCCTCCCCTATTGACTGGGATTTCTCAAACTCTGGATGGGAAACGAGGAGAGTGTCGCCCCTTTCTCGCCCTGGTAGTATCTCAGTGGGGAACTTAGCTTTCTTTTTATTTTTAGAGTCTTGTGGCTTACTTGCAGTTGGCGGTAGAGTCGCCACAACCGCACCCCCGTAATGGCTGATTTCAGATTATCCAAGATGGAAAGTGACGTCACGACATCCCTAAGCAAACATATATGCATATAGTCGATTTTGATAGATAGGTATAATTTATATGTATAAAATTATATATGTATATATATACACATATATAATTTTATACCTATGAATTACACCTATCTATCAAAATCGACTATTTACACATATGTTTGCTTAGGGATGTCGTGACGTCACTTCCCATCTCGCATAAGGCGCAAACGACTATCGTGAACACAAGATTTTAAAATCATCTTTAAAGAACACACACATTAAAAAAAACCTAAATTATCCAATGAGATGTTTAAAACCATTTTTAAAGAAGACACACGTTTAAAAAAAAACTAAAGTTACCCACTGAGATGTTACCAGGGCGAAGAAGGAGCGACACTCGACTCGTTTCCCATTCAGGGTTTGAGAAATCCCAATCAAGTGGGGGAGGCAATTCCTTTGAGAGGAGGTTCCGAGGTGGGAAATCCTCTTTTCTCTCTCATCCGGAAAGCTTTGAAGTGAACGTGGACGGCGAGGGATTCAGGTTTCATATATATATATATATATATATATATATATATATATATATATATATATATATATATATATATATATATATATATATATATATATATATATAAAGAGAGAATCAAGGTCTCACGTTTCCACTATAATGGCAATAGCTAAGCATTTGAGTCTCTCTCTCTCTCTCTCTCTCTCTCTCTCTCTCTCTCTCTCTCTCTGACAGGAGTCTGAGGAAATGTTACTTTGACGAAAACCACCGTGATCCCAGACGATGAGTCGTGCGTATGCAAACGAGTAGGAGTAACTTGGTCAGATGTCTCTCTCTCTCTCTCTCTCTCTCTCTCTTATTTGTCTGCCTCTCCTGTGAGTAGGAAGAACAGTTGCGACAAAGAAAAAGTTTCACGGAAATTGTCTGTGAATTTTCTAGTCTAATTGATGCAGGATTGTAGTAGGTAATTAATAAAGTAAAATTCGTCCGCTTAAGTAAAAGCATTCGAAATTCATTATGCTGAATCACTGTTCTTTCTGCTTCCCTTCTTCGGTCGACAGTAAAGGGGAGACGGAGATAAAACATTTAAGGGCGAGAGAGACGAAGAGGAGGGGGGAAACTATGTTATTGTGCTTTTTAGTTTTCTGTAATAGAAAATTATTGTGCCGGCTTTGTCTGTCCGTCCGCACTTTTCCTGTCCGGCCTCAGATCTTAAAAACTACTGAGGCTAGAGGGCTACAAATTGGTAAGTTGATCATCCACCCTCCAATCATCAAACATACCAAATTGCAGCCCTCTAGCCTCTTCAGTAGTTTTTATTTCATTTAAGGTTAAAGTTAACCATAATCGTGCTTCTGGCAACGATATAGGATAGGCCACCACCGGGCTTTTGTTAAAGTTTCATGGGCTGCGACTCATACAGCGCTATACCGAGACCACCGAAAGATAGATCTGTTTCCGGTGGCCTTGATTATACGCTGTGACGGCTGTACAGAAAACCCGATTGCGCCTAAGAAACTTCGGAGCATGTTTTACTTGTTTAAATGTTGATCCTATACATACTGGATCATTATCCTGAATCCTGATTCATCCGAAAGTATGTCCCGGAGCGCCATCCTCATCCTAAATTATTTTTAAATACGTAAAGGAATATCATCCGAATCATTAACCATCCTAAAGTGCGTTTCGGAAAATCGTCTGGGTGCTGAACCATCCTGATATCCATCCTAGATTATCAAGGATCCTAAGGTGTCTCTAAGTATGTTCAGGATTATCCCACATCCTGAAATATGTCCTGGATCGTCAAGTAGTTGTTGACCCATCCTGAAATCCCTTTAAATCCTTGGGCCAGTAAACCACCCACTTACGATGTATGATAGAAACTCATCTAAAAATTTTCTTTCATTTTATCTGGTGACCAGGATCAATCATTTTCTTAATTTTCGCGACCAGATCAATCATTTTCTGAACTATCTCACCACCAGATCAATCATTTTCTTAATTTTCGCGACCAGATCAATCATTTTCTGAACTATCTCGCCACCAGATCAATCATTTTCTTAACTGTCTCGCGACCAGATCAATCATTTTCTTAACTGTCTCGCGACCAGATCAATCATGATCAATCATTTTCTTAACTATCTCGCGACCAGATCAATCATTTTCTTAACAATCTCGAGACCAGATCAATCATTTTCTTAAATATTTCGTGACCAGACCAGTAAATTTCATAAATATCTCGCGACCAGATCAATCATGATCAATCACTTTCTTAACTATCTTTTGACCAGACCAATAAATTTCTTAAATACCTCGCGACCAGATCAATCCTTTTCTTAACCATCTCGCGACCAGATCAATCATTTTCTAAAGTGTCTCGCGACCAGATCAGTCATTTTCTTAAATATCTGTGACCAGACCAATAAATTTCTTAAGCTATCTGGCGACCAGATCAATCCTTTTATTAACCATCTCGTGACCAGACCAATAAATTTCTTAAATATCTCGCGACCAGATCAATCCTTTTCTCAACCATCTCGTGAACAGGCAGCCAAAGAAGCAAGCAAACAAATAAACAGGTTCCTAATAAAACGGACAGCTTCCTTTTCCTCAGCACACGAATTAAAAAAAAAGGGGGGCGTGGGGGTGTTAGCTCTCAGTTCCGGGAAAGATCGGTTAAAGGCGAGAGTACGCCTCAGTCGGAGAAGATATGGGATAGGGGAGGAATATGAACGGGAATTTCGGAAAAGAAAGTTAAATGCATCGAAAGGGGGTGGGGATGAAAGCTTTGGTGGGCCGGGAGGGTCAGGCGGGTGGAGGGGATGAGAACCTCCCTACACCTACTTGTTTCTTTGTGTGACCATTCGCTTAAGGAGCTCCGAGAGATTCTTCCTCCTTCCCGGCCGTAGGCTTTAAGATCTTAAAGGTGAGAGGCTTGTCATATGTGACAGTTCCTTAATTGTTGATGTTGCAACCGCCTCTAACACCCCCAGCCCCCCATACCACTCCCCCATGCACCTCTCACTCTGTAGCCCTTAGAAGCTATGGGATGGTACTTCTACCGAAAGCCTCTGGTGGAATCCGTTCTAAGCTTTTTGGACAAAACGGATTAGGCCTACTTGATTGGGATGTTTTTTCGGCCGCCTCCCCCCCCCCCCTTATTCCTTTGTTGTGAAAAGGGTGAGAATCATTCTCTTTTTCTTTTTGTAGTTGGCGGATGTAAGAAAAACGTTTGAAGGTAAAGGTTCCTTATGAATTACATATCGAAGTTGTTTTTGGATGGATGAAGTGTAAGATTGCATTAATTTTTTGCTGGTTGGTCTACAAAATCTGGGACTTCAAGACGGGGCTTAATGTAATTCTATACTGCTGGTCATGACAATTTTAATTTCCACTGAACCAGATAGAATGGCAGTCTTTAGTTTTCAAGCCCGTCCTTGTAAATTGATAAACAACTTCGGTTCTTTGCCAAATCCCCTTCCTTGTAAATTCATAAAATTCCTCAGGCAAACAATTTCCATTCTGTGCATAAATGTACTTCGAAAGAGGTGAGTTATCATAGCATTCTCCTGTCACAGCGACATCATCATCATTCCTTTCGCATTTGTGCTCACATTCCCCGGGATGTGAGACGGAGTGGAATAAGTATGCGTTGCAGTATTCCTGGGTTCTCTTTCAGAAGATGTCCTTAATTGGGTACTTGGGGGATCAATATCTGTCCTGTTGGACGTCTCTCTCTCTCTCTCTCTCTCTCTCTCTCTCTCTCTCTCTCTCTCTCTCTCTCTCTCTCTCCCACCTTGAAAATGAACTCTGATGTTGTTACGAGATTCAGGTTATACCTAATTTGGTAACGGCAAAGTCTGTAAGCGACATCGACGGCCTCTTAGAACCCTTTTGGCCACCTCTTCCCACGTTTCTCATTTATTTATGTATTGCCGTCCTTTTCTCCTGTTTACGCCAGGTCAGGGCTACATACGGGCATTGGATTGACAGTCTCGCTGAACTTTCGTTTAAAAAAGAAATTAGAGTATTGCTCTGCCTCTCATATCAATTGTTTTTAATCTCTTCAGAGGCAGAGCATTCGCTCTGTTTGTCTCTATATCTCTGGGTTTTTTTGTTTTTTTTTGAGGGGGGAGGGAAAGTGTCTGCGATAGACAAGGTCATTGGCGTGCCCTTTCTATCGGGTTCTATAAAAAAAAATCAATATTGTTTGAAGGATGATAAGGAGATTCTTGCTCACTGTACTGCTCTGTGCTCTGACCATTTCTTGTTGATTCTCTTGGGAAAAGTATGTAGACCTTTTTTCCAAAGGTTCCACAAATTCTTCTTGTCAAGAGACCAAGAACACTGACCTTGCTATCCAACATGCAACAACTTCCTCCTCCGTGTAATTAGCGAACAGAGTGCAATTAAAAAGTCTCGCAGTGTCAGCAGAATGTGGGCAAAAGAATGTGTTTTATTTTAATGGTAAAACGTGGATATATATTTTTTTAATTTTTAGAAGGGGTCATAAGCTGATTTCATCAGCATTTTATATTTTGCGTTCGAGCGTCTTTTTCAATAGGTCGCCTCAAAATATTTCTACGGTCCGATTTTTCCAGACTCAGTTCTTTGAAGAATTACTTTGTATTCATTCGTCGTAAGGACTCCATCTTTTTAAAGGCGCTTCCTCCGCATATACGGGTCAGTCAGCAAGCCATCTCACGAAGGAGACGAACACACACACACACACACACACACAGCGGCAGCAGGAGGGAACGGAAGGAGAGGGAGGAGGAAAGGGGGGGGGGGGAAGATACGTCCTCTGAAAACAACTCTTTTTGAAACGGTCATGAAAATGTAGGTCTTGGATACGATGACATACTTGCCAAACGCGAAAAAAAATAAAAAATAAAAAGAAACTCAAAGGTAAGACGAATTTCCTTTTCAGTGTCAGCCCATGAAAGGATGCCCGGGAATATTTGCCGAGTTGACTCGTGCAAACCTCATCCTTCCTGACCTTTTGTTGCCCGAACCTGAGCCCACCTCCCGTCGCAGCGTAAGGGCTTGAAAAATTCATCCCGGGCTTTGCTTTTCTCTCGGTGCCGTCTTCGTGTGATACATGTCCCGGCTCCGTTTTCTGATACGCGTCCCGGCTTCGTTTTCTGATACAGGTCTCGGCTCCATTTTCTGTTATGCTACAGGTCTCATTTTTTTTATACATGTCCCGCCTCCGTTTTCTGATACACGTCCCGACCCCAGTTTCTGATACTCGTCTCATTTTTTTATACATGTCCCGCCTCCGTTTTCTGATACGCGTCTCATTTTTTTATACATGTCCCGCCTCCGTTTTCTGATACATGTCTCATTTTTTTTATACATGTCCCGCCTCCGTTTTCTGATACATGTCTCATTTTTTTATACATGTCCCGCCTCCGTTTTCTGATACATGTCTCATTTTTTTATACATGTCCCGCCTCCGTTTTCTGATACGCGTCTCATTTTTTAATACATGTCCTGGTTCCATTTCCTGATACACGTCTCGGCTTCACTTTCTGATACACGTCTCGGCTCCATTTTCTGATACACGTCTCGACTCCGTTTTCGCCCAAGGAAAGGAATTTGTAAGGTACCTGATGTTTAGGTTCTTAAAGCTTCTTATTTTTATTTCTTTATATTCGCTTTCGACTCGCATCTTACTTTTGAGAAACATCTAGTGAAAGTTGTAGCAAATAACTGATTTCCTCTTTCTATATTACCCATTCCCTTCTGTTACTTTCGAATGAACACCATAATATTCTATGGAAGTTTAAGAATTTCAAGTCAGTGGTCCCTTTGGGTTCATCTTCTCAATAATAATAATAATAATAATAATAATAATAGAGTATGATTCATGACTGCACTTATTTTATTCACACTTATTACTAAGAACATTTTTTGTGACAAATC
>JANJGK010000022.1:19754030-19774030 GCA_039081455.1 Macrobrachium rosenbergii | reverse complement strand
TTTTCACAAAACAGAGGAACATAATCTGAAAGGATTATCACTGCTGACGTGCCCAGGTTTGATTAACTAAAACTTCAAAGTTGAATAATCTAATATTCAAATCATTACTTTTAATAGATTTAGCAAGCCTTATGCCAGCACGGTAGATATCAACATCGTAAAGAATGACTTCACTAAGAAGTCGACTACACCAAGTAGAACTGACCTGGTAAAAGCTATTGCGTTTATCCAGGTTTTTCTGTGTGAAACTACAAATGAAGAAACTGACTTATCATTTGTATCAAGATAAAGATAAAATTTTAAAGCAAATGTATGCGACTGTTTGTCGGATTGCCCAGTATTTTACCTGTTTTTCGAGCGGCCTCCGGAAACTCAGATCCACTTAAAATGAAGGGTGTTCCTTGTAGTTAATTTTACCGTTTATTAAAAAGCATTTGAAGTACTGGGTGTGCTGTTTACACCGGCCTAAGATCCTCTGTCATTGAATGAAAAAATACCAATTTTTTGTTACTCATGAACAATACCTGCGTTCACTAGCGGACCCAGAAAAATTTCGTGGGGTGGGGGCCACCAATTTTCATATTATACACACACACACATATATATACATATATAATATATACATATATATATAATTATTTGTCTCTAAATTTTATTACTTTTATAATAGATTTTTCATTTTTTCCCACTTTTATGTGTCTCATTTATGTTATTATTACCTAAATCTTCAATATTATTATTTTTCATTATTTTTCATGGGGGGGCCACGTGCCCAGGTGCCCCCCCACCCCCGGATCCGCTAGTGCCTGCGTTTGCTATCTAAATTTCGCCCCTAGAATGACACTGAAAAAAAAAGTTAATTTAACCAACACATACCCAGCCAATACCGATGTTTTCCTCACGCACTTGGCAATAATACTTGTGACAATTCGACTTGTTCCCTGAGGAAGATTGGCCATATTAGGAAACGCCTTAGGGGAGTAACTCGTGCATTACTGACTCGCCCTTGGGAACGGACGTTCTTGTCGGTACTAATCGTCCTGTTATTCACAGGCGTCACTCTGCGAGTCACCTAATATTGTCGTGGAGGACGACTGATGGCTGGCTTGAGAATTACCTCGTCGAGATCCTCTCTGAAGATTGGTTCGGGGATTATTTCGTCGTGGTATTTTCTGGGTATTGTTTTGCATACCTCGTCGAGGTCATTTCTGATGATTGGCTTGAGGATGACCTCTCCGAGGTACTATCTGAAAGATTGGTTTGAGGATCACCTCTTCGAGGTCCTTTGTGAGGATTGGTTTTGAGGATTACCTCGTCGAGGTACTATCTGAAGATTGGTTTGAGGATTACCTCGTCGTGGTATTTTCCGGATGTTGTTTTGAATACCTCGTCGAGACCATTTCTGATGATTGGCTTGAGGGTTACCTCGTCGAGGTCCTTTCTGAAGATTGGTTTGGGGATCACCTCGTCGAGGTCCTTTCTGAAGATTGGTTTGGGGATCACCTCGTCGAGGTTCTTTCCGATGATTGGCTTAAGGATCACCTCCTCGAGGTACTCTCTGAAGATTGGTTTGAGGCTTACCTAGTCGAGATTCTCTCTGAAGATTGGTTCGAGGATTCCCTCGTCGAGGTCCTTTCTGAAGATTGCTTTGAGGGTTACCTCGTCGAGTTTCTCTCCGAAGATTGGTTTGGGGATTATTACGTGGAGGTCCTTTCTGGTGATAGGTTTGAGGCTTACCTCGCCGAAATTTCCCTGTCCCCTCTGAGGATTTTTCATCATTAACGAATCTTCATAAACCTAGTTCTTGATTTTTCCCTGTCCCCTCTGAGGATTTTTCATCATTAACGAATCTTCATAAACCTAGTTCTTGATTTTTCACAAGTTTCTCAGTTTCTCCTCCTTCTTTTTCTTCTTGTTCTTCTTGCGCAGGACACCAAACCTCAGGTTTCATTTGTCACGCCCAAGAATACGAAACTATTCCCTAACTAGAACGCCCTCAACCAGCTTTTTATTATAATATATATATATTCCTATTTCTGTCTAAGGAACTTGACTTTGTTTTACAAATTACTTATCTGTGAAGTCTTTTCAGTATATGTAAATTCTTTCATCGTACGGTGATAATGAATCATCATTCATACTGATGATTCATTATCACCGTACGATGAAAGAATTTACATATACTGAAAAGACTTCACAGATAAGTAATTTGTAAAACAAAGTCAAGTTCCTTAGACAGAAATAGGAATATATATATATTATAATAAAAAGCTGGTTGAGGGCGTTCTAGTTAGGGAATAGTTTCGTATTCTTGGGCGTGACAAATGAAACCTGAGGTTTGGTGTCCTGCGCAAGAAGAACAAGAAGAAAAAGAAGGAGGAGAAACTGAGAAACTTGTGAAAAATCAAGAACTAGGTTTATGAAGATTCGTTAATGATGAAAAATAAATGTCGTTCAAAAACAAACTAAAATATATTCTCTCAGTATGTCAAGGCTTCGTGTCCTAAGCAAGAAGAACAAGAAGAAGAAGAAGAAGAAGAGGGAGAAGGCAAAGACGAAGAAGAAGAAGGAAAAGGAAGAGAAGGAACTGAAAAACTTGTGAAAAATCAGGAACTGGGAAATGAAGAATCGTTTATGATAGGAAATAGGTTTCAAAAACAAACCAAAATATATTCTCTCGGTATGTCAAGGTTTCGTGTCCTAAGCAAGAGGAAGAAGAAGAAGAAGAAGAATACGAAGAAGAAGCAAGAAAAGGAGAAGAAGAAACTGAAAAACTTGTGAAGAATCAGGAACTGGGATAATGGAGAATCGTCTACGATAGAAAAATAAATATCGCTAAAAAACAAACTAAAATAAATTCTCTCAGTATGTCAAGGTTTCATGTCCTAAGCAAGAGGGAGAAGAAGAAGAAGAAGAAGGAAGAGGAAGAGGAAGAGGAGGAGGAGGAGGAGAAAGAAGAACTATAAAACTTGTGAAAAATCAGGACCTGGGATGATGAAGAATCGTCTACGATAGAAAAATAAATATCGTTCAAAAACAAGCTAAAATATATTCTCTCAGTATATCAAAGACATCTAATTAAGCTGAACAGCGTTGGGAACTCTAATAAAATAACAGGCGAAAATAAAATAGTCAGGTTCTGCGAGACATGAAAGAGTAAAGGAAGGCTCAAGCCAGAAAATTTTGACACTTAATTATCATAATTTTCGGTAGCCCCCCAAAAAAATAAATAATTAGGGAGAGAGGCAGAAGGCGAGCGAATTAAAATAATTAGATTTTCAAGACCTTTCAACCGACGGATGAGCGAACGCGGATTAAGATAATTATGGAATAAGGAGATGAAAGAAATGATTAACCAAACGTTCTTTGTAATGGGGCAACGCACGAATAATCTTTCCTAAAACTCAAACGGGAAAATTGTGGGTTGATATGAATTCCTTGTTAAAATGACATTAGTTACACGGGACGGTGAGGGCAGGTCATTAGGACCTCTCTCTCTCTCTCTCTCTCTCTCTCTCTCTCTCTCTCTCTCTCTCTCTCTCTCTCTCTCTCTCTCTCTCTCTCTCTGTGAGACCGCCACTCCTCGAGCGAGACACTCCAAAAAGGTGCTTTCAATGGAAATATAATTAGGGCTACCTAGTCGGGGTCTAGCTACCACACAACAGTGGCAGACCTCCTTACTGGATAATTATTTTGCCACGCAATTTTTTTTTCCCCCTAAAGAAGTGCGTAGGTGCGTGAAAATGCGTAAGAATTCGCGTGCGGTTGTTTTGTTCTTGTTTTTAAAAATTCGTTTTTTTTTTTTTTTTTTTAATCCGCGCGTCTCGTCCGTTCTAAATACCGGGTTTCTCTCCTTTTAAGCACGTCTGCTCTACGTCCAAAACTGTTTTTAACTATTTATAATATTAATCCTACTTTTGCCTCTAGTTGATTGTTTTTTTTTTTTTTACACATGTTTGCTGTTTCCAAGTCTGTCAATGCCTGCTTTTTTTCCTTAGAGCTGTTTCCTATCAACATAATTCTCTATAAGCGAGTGTATTCTTTAAATGCAACCGTTCATTTATATATATATATATATATATATATATATATATATATATATATATATATATATATATATATATATGTATATATATATATATATATATATATATATATCTTGTTTTTTACCGTAGTTTTATTTTAGCGTTTGTAGGAATACTCTTGTGAGTAAATATTTACGTTCGCTTTTACGAGTCTAAATTTATACCTACGACCATTTTTATATTTCGTGTGTGGTTTTAATTCATTTTTGTGCGCGTTTAAACAATGCATGAAACAGTTTAACTAATTTATTATCGCATATTTCATCCTAAGTTCACACGTCGCATATCTTTTAATCCTTATTCTTGTTTCATTTTTATAGGATTTCATGCCCTCTGCGAACGTATACCCTACTTTATATATTTTTTATTTATCATTTATCTTTCTAATTTTTCTCTTTTCATATTTTCTTATTTTTATACGTATCGACACTGCATGTAACTAATTGCATCCTTTCCATGTGACTGTGTTTTATTTTTATCTTTTTCCTAATCATTCCCGTATTTGTACGTATTATTTTAAGCCCTTTTTTTAACCCTGTCCATTGGTAATACGCTTTTATATTTACATACGTCTCTCTTGTTTTAATGAATATTTAAACTTGATATTCGGTTACTTCAGTATTTTGTGCGATTTTTCTGTACGTGTGTGACAGTAACACACATGCGTACGTGCATACATACATACATTATCGTGTGTGTGTGTG
Organism: Macrobrachium rosenbergii; assembly: GCA_039081455.1. Classification (NCBI taxonomy): domain Eukaryota; kingdom Metazoa; phylum Arthropoda; class Malacostraca; order Decapoda; family Palaemonidae; genus Macrobrachium; species Macrobrachium rosenbergii. The sequence continues at coordinate 19,769,241 of JANJGK010000022.1, read as the reverse complement.
TGTGTGTGGCCAGTAACCACTAAAGATGAATTAACCGTTATTGAAAACCTCCTCTTTCTACTGTGTATGATGGAAAACGTTCCTGTTTAAATCTCGGAATATCACCGAATGCACTTTCTTCGTGCAGAGCCTTTTACTATTAGTTATTAACTAAGATCAAAGCTGGAATCTGCAGGAACAACAGAGAGAGAGAGAGAGAGAGAGAGAGAGAGAGAGAGAGAGAGAGAGAGAGAGAGAGAGATGAAATGCCGTAAGATGAGGAAGTGGGTAGAGGAAGGTGAAGATTGACAGACAGACAAATGAAAAGTATTAAGATAATGTAGATAGGTAATATTATAGACTGAGAAAGCATAGATTAAGAGAGAGAGAGAGAGAAAGAGAGAGAGAAATTAAGTGCAATAAGATAAGTAGGGAAGAGTGAAATTAAATGTTGTAAGGTAGGTGCACAGATAAATCGAGAGAGAGAGAGAGAGAGAGAGAGAGAGAGAGAGAGAGAGATTAAGTGCAGTGAGTAAGTTAGAAAGACTGAAATTAAATGCTGCAAGGTAGGTGCGCAGATAAATCGAAAAAGAGAGAGAGAGAGAGAGAGAGAGAGAGAGAGAGAGAGAGAGAGAGAGAGAGAGAGAGAGAGAGAGAGATTCCATTGCGCTGAGATCCACCTTAAGGTAACCTTAGCCACCCTAACAAGAACAGGTCTTCAAACAGATCAGTGGAGAGTGGAACGAGATTAAACATAGAAACTAAGACCAAAAAGAGGAATGGGGACAAGAAGAAGAACCCTGGGGTATTTTGGGTTGGTGGGGGGGGGGGGGGGCGGAGAAAGGGTCAGGTTACTGGTTTCTTGAAGTGCCCCAAGGTGTCACTCGATACCACGGGGTCTTCACACTGGGGCTCTTGATCCAATTGGGTGTCGCTAAGGTATTCGGCGTGGGTCATCGTGTCTGTAAGGGAATTGGATTTATTTTGGAGGATAGCATTATATATATATATATATATATATATATATATATATATATATATATATATATATATATATATATATATATAATCTGTATATATTATACATAATATAATATTTATAATGAATGTCTTTTACTGTAATACAGCATTATAATATGAAGATAAAAAGGCCATTAAAACACTATATAAACGTGTTTTATGGGACTTTTTTTTATCTTAATATATACATAATGTATAGTATATAATATATAATGTATATATTTGTATAATATTCCTGTATATTATATGATCTCACATTCCTCAAGTTCCAACGAGCTTGTTACATCTATATTCTGTCGACACGCGTACAACCTCCATGCCTCATCTTTAGGCCTGAAGTTTTGAAGGCTTAGGCATGAAATAAATGCTACTGTACCACATTTATTAAATCTGTAGCCGACAGCTGTTTCCCCCATTAACAGATTGCCAGAACTTAACGGCTGCCATAGATGTCAGCTTAAGATTAAGTACGTGGAGCGGTGAAGTAGGAACTTTTGTTTGATGCACCAGTAGTTCAGCCTTTGATGGTGAGAAGTAATGGGAATTGTAGGAGCGTTGGTTTAGCTGTAGATGCCTCGTGTTCTTTAGAACCTAATGAATGTATGTGTGTGTGTATGTGTATGTATATATATATATATATATATATATATATATATATATATATATATATATATATATATATATATATATACAGTATATATATATATACAAACACAAACATAGATAGATCGTAGATTGTAACTTTATATTTAATTCAAGCATAACTTATTTTACCCAAATATTAAGCCATAAATATCAGCTAATATCGCATTCACTTTACCATAGGAATGATTTACCATATATATATATATATATATATATATATATATATATATATATATATATATATATATATATATATAAGAATGATTAATAGCATTTATTAGCCAATGTCTCCGTAACCATTTCATAACGAGGACTTTAAATGTACATCAAAACAACACTTGAAAATAAACAAAGGTTTAAAAGTCACCACAGAACTGTCTAGAAAAAAAAATCCTCGCAAATAAAAACTAAATATAAATTCTTGAAAAGGAAAATATTTAAAAAAAAACATTAGTATTAGTAAAATAACAAAACAAGCCCATCCGAGGAACCCACGAAAATGAAAACACCCAAAAAGGATGTTTTTTTTTTTTAGAAATAGGTGGTTGGGATTTGAAAACCGTTGTTGAACTATAAGGGATTCTCTGATCAACAGGAGAGAGTGGTTTGGTATCTGAACAGGAGAGAGTGGTTTGGTATCTGTGCAGGCATTTCAACATTTGTTGTATGGAATCAATGTCGTTTGCTTGGTCTTAAGATCTCTGGTAGTCTAGTTTTAGTTTTCTGTGAGAGGGAAAACTTTTGAGATTGTTTTGTCTGTCCGTCCGCACTTTTTCTGTCCGCCCACAGATCCTAAAAACTACTGAGGCTAGAGGGCTGCAAATTGGTATGCTGATCATCCACTCTCCAATCATCAGGCATACCAAATTGCAACTCTCTAGCGTCAGTAGTTTTAATTTTATGTAAGGTTAAAGTTAGCCATAATCGTGCGTCTGGCAACGATATAGAACAGGCCACCACCGAGCCGTGGTTAAATTTTCATAGGCCGCGACTCATACAGCATTATGTTGAGACCACCGAAAGATAGATTTATTTTCGGTGGCCTTGATATTACGCTCTACAGAAAACTCGATTGCGCCGAAGAAACTTCGGCACATTTTTTACTTTTTTTTTTCTTTTTTTTTTATTTTCCATACTGGTTCAGTTCCATTGTTAACCTCTCTATGGGAAGCGATACGAACCTTCGTTGGTCTCTTAATAATATCAAAGGTTATATCTTGAACACGTTGCTTAATTGTATTCATTCGTTAATTTTAAAGTGCTATTTCCACAAATCATGCTTTTTTCAGGTTTCACTTTTAACCTGTCGCGTTTTATGATAATTGTGCAGATTTCGAATTTGTTCAACTTTTTCATGTAAACGTTTTACTCTCTGACAGTTTTTCAGGTGAATTATTATGGACTTTTTTAAATAGTTTTGCTTTGAACCTTGACAGTGTGATGATTCCTGAAAGGTTTGCCTGTAGATAGGAAAAAATGTTATTCCGACTTCGAAATCATATATATATATATATATATATATATATATATATATATATATATATATATATATATATATATATATATATATATATATATATATATATATATGTGTGTATATATATATATATATATATATATATATTTATTTATATATATATATATATATGTGTGTGTGTGTGTGTGTGTGTGTGTGTGTGTGTGTGTATCTCTTGTAACACGAGTTAGTTAGGTCTGAACCATTCAGTAAACATCGCTCTCTCTCTCTCTCATGCGCGCGCGTTTGTGTGCGTGGGTGTTTGTTTGTTTAACACCACCGTCCCAGACGCATACATCACAACGACCTTACAGTATGTCACCTAACGACTAATGAATTATTCCCAGAACCGTTTGGAGAGCAGAGCGAATTTGCCATTTCGGCGCGACTTTGCCTAAGGCAGTAAGTCGTCCTGTATGGTAATACCGTTACGTAAGCTTGCATAACGTTCCAGACTGGTAACAATGTTCATTTGTTGTAGTAAGATCCTCTGTCCTTTTTCCGTATTTCATTTTACCTTCTGTTACGTCTTTCGAACGAACACCATAATATTCTTTGGAAGCTTAAGAATTTCAAGTCAGTGGCCCCTTTGGTGGGCTTGTTCCATCTGAATAAGGTTCACCTTCTGAATAATAATAATAATAATAATAATAATAATAATAATAATAATAATAATAATAATAACAACAACAACTAGATCAAATTAAATTTGGTTTTTTCGTAAGGTCGATTCTAAATTACAGGTAAATACTTTCGACGTTGTTCCCACATTTTCATTTTATTTTTAAAAAATTATCCATGTTTCTGGATGTGTACACCTGTTAGGTCTGTCCCCTGTAGGTGGGTAGTGCCGTCAATGCACCTCATGCGATGCACTGTAAGCATATTACTTAGGGTTCTTTGAAGCGTCCATTCGGCCCCCTAGCTTCAACCCCTGTCATTCCTTTAGCTGTGCCTCCGTTCAGATTCTCTTTCTTCCATCTGACTTTCCACCCTCTCCAACAGTTGATTCATAGTGCAGCTGCGAGGCTTTTCATCTGTTGCACCTTTCAAACCTTAATTCTCAGTTTCCGCTTCAGCGCTGAATGACCTCGTAGGTCCGAGCGCTTGGCCTCTGGCCTAAATTCTATATACTTTCCTTCCTTGAAAACCAAGAGGGCGATTTTGGTCATGCTTGAACTATAAAGGAACCTGAAAACCTTATATCTGACCTGGGCTAGATAAAGGCACTGGGGGTGCTCCGTTCGTCTAGCCTCTGTATTTAAAGAGCTGTATTTGTTATTGTTTGCAATCAGCACGTCTGTACCTGTGACCAACCAGGCTTAACGGTAGGTTGCCAGGGCATGACCATGAAATCTTCCTACCTGTTGGCTGCTGCTATAGCACAGCTGAACTTCCGGGCTCCATCTTAACCGAGACGACAAAAAAAAAAAAAAAAAAAAAAAAAAACTATCCACTGGGGCCACTGCTCTTAACCTATTCCCCCTTCTTTCTATCACTTTTTTCTTATTAAAACTTGGGTAACCATATTCCCTCGTGTCTTGACTCCCAGAACTTACACGCTTCTGGAGTTACGGGAAAGCCTACGCGTGTGATTTCTTTTTCATTTATTTAAGTTCACCAGCTGTTCGCCCTTTGAACCTTAAAACTTTGCGAGGTAGACGAATCTTCTATGGTTTCCCCACCTCTGTGTAAACTTTGGGTTCTCGATCTTTACCGCAGCATCTTATTGGGGGGGGGGGAGAGTTTTCGACCGACTTTAGGTTATGTACCGGAAAGAGACTGATTCGATGCTGATTAACTTTTGTTGCTGATTTTTGAATAAATTTCAAAACGGGATTCGTTCGTTGGTATGTGCTTCGTTTTCAAGCAAAGCGTTCGTAGGGAATTTAGGTCGAGGACAGCCAGCTTTCTCTTGTGAATTCGAGAAAGTGAGGTGTCTTAATTGGGAAGAGATAATTCTGTGAATATATATATATATATATATATATATATATATATATATATATATATATATATATATATATATATATATATATATATATATAGATGTCTTATTTGTGAAGAGATAATTCTATGAATGTGGTTTATATATATATATATATATATATATATATATATATATATATATGTGTGTGTGTGTATGTGTGTGTGTGTGTGTGTGTGTGCGTGTGTGTGTATTAATACATGAACAAATTATCACAGAAAATATCCTGGGAAATATTTAGTTTCCCCAACGTGGTCTACGTCTTTGAGTCTAATTACAAGCACCTCTCTCTCTCTCTCTCTCTCTCTCTCTCTCTCTCTCTCTCTCTCTCTCTCTCTCTCTCTCTCTCTCTCTCTCTCTCCATATTCCATTGTAATCCATGGGCAGCTTATTAAGCCAACTTGTAGACAGCAATAAAACAAAGTGTTCACTTCCGTCCATTGACTGATTGAATGGCAGGGTGTATAAGCTGTTTTTTTTTTTTTTTTTAACTGTCAGCGTCTTCTTTTAATGTCAGAATTTCAGTCAGTCAGCATTTTGAATATCTTTATTCGTCCTCATTTTCTGGACAGTCAAATTATTGTGGGTTTGCGAAGTCGAATACTACCGTCATTGAGTGTTAAAAATGACGGTACTGTGCTTTGACTTTCTCATATTCCATTCGATCTCTTCCTTCTTCTTCTCCTTCTTCTTCTTCTTCTTCTTCTTCTTCTTCTTCTTCTTCTTCTTCTTCTTCTTCTTCTCGTTTGCCTTCTTCTTCTTCTTCTTCTTCTTCTTCTTCTTCTTCTCGTTTGCCTTCTTCTTCTTCTTTTTTTTCTTCTCCTTCTCGTTTGCCTTCTTCTTATTTTTCTTCTTCTCCTTCTTTTTCTTCTTCTGTTTCTTCTTCTTTTTTTCTTCTTCTCCTCCTTCTTCTTCTTCTTCTTCTTCTTCTTCTTCTTCTTCTTCTTCTTCTTCTCCTCCTCCTCCTCCTCCTTCTTCATATTCTTCTTCTTCTTCTACTTCCTCTTCTTCTTCTTCTTCTCCTTCTTCTTCTAACGCTTTCACTTTGTCATCTAGTATAAACAGTGGGCATTCCGCTGACCCCTTCTATATTATACAAAGGTTCTAATTCGCCGGTGCAAACAATCCCCTCCAAGCATTTTCTCATATGTCCATTCGCATCCGTTCTGAGTTGAGTCGATATTAAACTCTCATCCAGCCTGGGTCGTCCTTTCTCTCTCTCTCTCTCTCTCTCTCTCTCTCTCTCTCTCTCTCTCTCTCTCTCTCTCTCTCTCTCCTTTTAGTTTCCTCGGAGGAAAACGAAGAAGCCTCACTGGTTCTTCCCTTTGATTTCTTCAAAAAAAAAAAAAAAACTCAGATACCTTCCCACTTTCATTTTCTTGAGAGAGAGAAAACACACTTTCCCACGAGTACTCTTTCTTATTCTTCTTCTTCTTCATATTTTTCTTCTTCCTCCTCCTCCTCCTCCTCCTCCTCCTCCTCCTCCTCCTCCTCTTCTTCTTCTTCTTCTTCTTCTTCTTCTTCTTCTTCTTCTTCTTCTTCTCCTCCTCTTCCTTCTCCTCCTCCTCTTCCTTCTCCTCCTCCTCCTCCTCCTCCTCCTCCTCCTCCTCCTCCTCCTCCTCCTCTTCTTCTTCTTCTTCTTCTTCTTCTTCTTCTTCTTCTTCTTCTTCTTCTTCTCCTTTTTTTTCCTCCTCCTCCTCCTCCTCCTCCTCCTCCTCCTCCTCCTCCTCCTCCTCCTCCTCCTCCTCCTCCTCCTCCTCCTCCTCCTCTTCTTCTTCTTCTTCTTCTTCTTCTTCTTCTTCTTCTTCTTCTTCTGCCAGTTTTCATTTTCTGTTTGGCTGACAGCTTGCTGCCACTCCCTCCCCCACCCCCCACCCCTCCCATTCGACTTTGAAACACTTGCTGGGTTTCTGAACTCGCCCTATTCCGCCATTGTGGCGAGAAATTGAAATTTGGGCTGATCATTTTGCCCCCCCATTCAAAAAAAAAAAATTCTTGTGGTAAAAGAAGAAAATAGTTTCTCACTGAACTAATAAATCTTTTTGTGTGTTTTTTTTGTCAAGGGCCAATTTAACAAAACTCTAATTGATTGTTTTTCTTTCGTTAATTTGTTTAACATTAAAGTACGTCAATTTTGTTTTAATTTTCGAATTAAAATCTGATTTTTTTTTCCATTTGGAGATTCCTAGTGTTTTATAAGTTTTTTTTTCATAAAAATCTGATATTGGCTGTCATGTCAACATCCAATTTTACGAAACCATTATTCTCTGTTCCAATTCCCTTTCAAATCCGTTTCAATATCCAGTTTTACAAAACCATTATTCTCAATTCCAGTTCTCTCTAAAACTCGTTTTAACATCAAGGATTCATCAGCTATACCTTTAAACAAAAATTGTGTATTGTTTCCTCTATATGAAATGTACTTTTAAAAAAGTTCTATTTTTTAGCAGTGTCGGGTCACTGAAAAAAAAAATTTTTGAAATAAAAACATTTCCCCCAATTTTGCACCTTGTTCCATCTTTTTTTTTTTTTTTTGCAAACGTTGCTTCGCCCTCAAATTTATTCTTTCAGTGTTTATTCTAGTTTTCCTTTTCCCCTATTCGCCCTTTTCGTAGTGTGTTATGAAATATAGAAAGTAAAGCGTTTGCTCGGCTTTTCCTTAATTGAAACGACGAAAAGGGTTAAGACTTCCGTGGACAAAGTGCTGGTAGTCTGATATATTTTATGATGTGTGTGTATGTCTATATATATATATATATATATATATATATATATATATATATATACACACATATATACATATGTATATATATGAAGATAAAAAGGCACCCATAAAACAGTATTTGAACGTTGCAGCCATAAATATATTTCGAAATATATGGTTGCAGCGTTCAATTAGTGTTTAATGGGCCTCTTTATCTTCGTATTATACTGTTGTGTTACAGTAAAAAACATTCATATATATATATATATATATATATATATATATATATATATATATATATATATATATATATTTATATATATACATATATATATACACATATACATACATATATATAATATATCTATACACATATACATACGCATACACACATGTGTACATCTACATGTACGCATCCCTGGCATACCCACACGACGAGAAAAAGCAAGTGCTTGCACGAGACCAGAGGAGCGGCAGAGAAAATAGGGGGAAAAGCAGAAATGCAGCGGTAAATTAACATGGCGTCCTTTTGTGTGTAGGGGCCAGCAAGCAGCAGTGGGCCGGAATGTCAAAACAGGGAAACAAAAAATAAAAACAAAAAATAAAAATACCATTGGAAAGTAAACAGCGCTTTCCCCTTCGGTCGAAGCTATTTCACGGCGGAGAGGAAAAGGGTTGGTGGTATTTCCCATAATGGGAATTTGCTTTTGTCTGTTAATAAAAAAATAAATGAAAAGTGTAGTGATGAAGAGGACATTACTCTGTCGGTCTGATCAAAAACGGAGATAAAATTCTATTCTCGGATTTGTGTTTTTAATCAGGCTCGGCCGTCCATTAGATACTAGCGGGGTAGTGGTGCACTGTAGGCATTACTAAAGGCTCTTTGCAGCCTCCCTTCGGCCCCTAGCTGCAACCCCTTTCACTCCTTTTACTGTACCTCCTTTCATATTATCTTTCTTCCATCTTGCTATCCACCCTCTCCTAACAATTATTTCTTAGTGCAACTGCTTTGAGGTTTTCCAGCGCTGAATGACCTCATAGGTCCCAGTGCTTGGCCTTTGGCCTAAACTCTATATTCCAATCCATTCCATTCCATTAGATACCGCTAGATACTATTCATGCGTCACAGACGCGAGGGTCAGCTGCTCTCATCATCATTATTCTTTCGTACCGTTCGCTTTTGAAGAAAGGTGTGCTTGGAACAAGCGCTGCATATTATTGACAGTTGAGTATTTTGTAGTATAGAAATTGTATCTACAATATTTCAACAGTAATGCAAATAAACAGTTAAACGATGAAATGAGAATTGTAAACTGTGGTTTCTACTTTCATTTCATCCTGAATCTGAAATCGACCAGAATTCTTGTTCAAATTAAAACTCAGTCAATTTTGACTACAATTGGCAAAGCAGTTTTTATTTATTCCTTCACTGATTTTTTTTTTTTTTTTGTTTTTTGTTTTTTGACCAAAAAGGAATTTTTAGTGGAAGAAAAAAGCAACGGAGGTTTGTGGGGGAGGGTTTCGAGATAAGAATTGCCTCAGTAACATAGGTGTTGCTTTGATACTTTCATTCATTTATGCATTTACTGCGTTGCCAATTCAGTAGTTCCTTCGTCTGTATCGCCAGATTTTTTCAGGGTCACAAAATATCATAAAGAAAAGCGATATTAACAACACATATTCATTTCTCGCTATAATGTGGTCCGGATTCCACAATAAGCCGTAGGTCCCGTTGCTAGGTAACCAGTTGATTCTTAGCCACGTAAAATAAGTCTAATCCTTCGGGCCAGCCCTAGGAGAGCTGTTAATCAGCTCAGTGGTCTGGTAAAACTAAGGTATCCTTAATTTAAGTATAACTCCACACTCTCCGTAGCGGGATATTGCCGTGAGTCATTATCTGAGGTTCGTCGTGGCGTTCCTTCGGCCACTAGCTGCAACCCCTCTCATTCTTTCTGTGCCTCCATTCTTCGGGGTCTCTCTCTTGTTAAACCTTTCAAACAAACAAAACAATATGGCAGCTGCTTATTCATTTCATTCAGCACTCGCAAATTACCCCCATAATTCCTCTTTCATTCTACAGAGTCGATCTTGGCATTCTACAGCAAATTCTACGAACACTGCATTCGGCTTTGTCGTGCGCTCATTAACTCGTTTCTCTCATTCATAATGGCCGTCGTCATCTGAGCTTATCGCTTATGTGGACTAATTAAGATTCTAATTATCGTTCTCTCAATAAAACTGAGATCCCGGGTAATTTAAATTACTGTGAATGATGCCGTGTGGTATATTTAAAGTGCATTATAAAGCTCTCTCTCTCTCTCTCTCTCTCTCTCTCTCTCTCTCTCTCTCTCTCTCTCTCTCTCTCTCTCTCTCTGAGACCACTCCTCGAGCTAGAGACTCCATTCATTCATTCATTTATTTATTCATTTATTCGTTCGTTCATTCATCCATCCGTCCATTCATCCACCCATTCATTCATTCATCCACTCATTTCATTCATCTATCCACCCATTTATTCATTCATTCATCCATTCATACATTCATTCATTCACACATTCACTAATTCATCCATCCTTCCATTCCTCCATACATTCATTCATTTCATTCATCCATCCATCTGTCCATCCATCCATCCATCCATCCATCCATCCATCCATCCATTCATTCATTCATTGAGAAACAGAGCAGTAGGCGAATAAAGGGAGACACGAGGCGTATACTGTTTTATTTTGATATTCTGGTTAATACATCATACATAGTCATTGTTTCTAATCCTACAGCACGTCTACAGTATAATGTAGAGGTAACATCAGAAACATCATACGGTGAAGTTAAAGCCAAAGAATCAGGAGTAAAAGAATAAATATATTGGAGTTTTCAATCGCATATATCTATATATATTTTTTTATATGAATTTCTTCGCCCTAATCATGTCTTTTCACCGAAAAAAATATCTGGCTTTTGTACTTAACTGCAAATGAGGTAAGGAAGGAAAATATTTTCTCAGTGATTTGTCAGGTTTAAATGTAATGAGCCTTTATATTCTGATTTCCGTAACCGTAAATAGTTTTTATTTTAATTATTTTCTAAATGGAAATCATAATATTGTTATGAGATGCTTTACCCTCTTCCCAAGTCGAAATTCTTAACTTTCGTGGAATTATATAACTGTAATGTGTAATCCATAATTACAACTGACCATGAAATTTTCGTCATTCAGCACTCTTTGAATTTTATATGATCAGTTTTACCTTTGCATATGATTTCCGACGGGTGGAAAGTTTATTTTTTAAATGTAAGGTTTCAGCAACATTGAAAGTTAAGTTAGATGAAAGGAAAATCAGTTCATTTTCAGTTCACTGTGATTTATCCGCTCTTCGTTTGGGTTTCATCAAAGGCCCTAAGATTCTAGCAATTTACAAAAACAAGTTCAGTCCATTTAAAAACGAACTCTCTACTAAATCATCGCGCGTCTTTTATAATACTTTTTGATTTCTTCGTGTCGTCCGTTATCTAACGAACGAGGATTTCCATCCCGTACCCAAGAGTTTGACGACACCGTAGGGGGGGTCGTCGAGTGAGCTCTGTGCTGTCGAGTGAGTTTCCCTGACAGTCGGGTTTGCTTCCCTGTCAGATTCGTTGTCGAATCTTGAATGCGAGGTCTGCCTTATACGGCGGTGTCGCAGGAGCACTTTTGCTGGCATCTCTTAAGCAGCTTTCAACTTGGCACTGGTAGTACAGGAGTTTTTGCATGCTGATGCTGAATCAGAGCTGCACATGTTCAATCAACTGGTGTCACACGAGTCACCTGGTGTCGCACGAGTCAACTGGTGTCGCACGAGTCACCTGGTGTCACATGAATCAGCTGGTGTCACATGAGTCAGCTGGTGCCTTGTAAGTCAGTTGGTGTCACACGAGTCAGCTGGTATCGCACAAATCAACTGGTTCACATGAGTCAACCAGTGTCATATATGCCAACTGGTGTCACATGAGTTAGCTGGTGCCACACAAGTCAGCTGGTGTCACGCAAGTCAGCTGGTGTCACACGAGTCGAACTGGTGTTACACAAGTCAGCTAGTATCACGCAAGTCAGCTGGTGTCACACAAATCAGCTGGTTTCACACGAGTCAACTGGTGTCACACAAGTCAGCTGGTGTCACATGAGTCACTGGTGTCACACAAGTCACCTGGTGTCACATAAGTCAGCTGGTGTCACACGGGTAGGAATACGCGTTGCTTTAATTTTGCAAGCTGTATTGCCAACTTGGTTCAAAGTGCAGCGACAAGGTTTGATTAAAAGCTGCCAGATAAATTTCTCTTGTGACACCGAAATGGTGTCACATGAGCCCTTGCTGTGTCATCTGCCAGCACTCTCGTATGACTGTGCATTAAGCAGCGATGTCTTATTTTCATTTATATCTTTTTACACTATATCTTCCGTAAGTTCATTTGGGCCCATATCTCTGACTCGTGCGACACCGGTTTATGTCAACAAGTGATTAGAATGTTGATCAGCTAATCCGAAGTGTAGCGACAGCGTGTTTAAAAAATGCCAGAAAGTTTGCTCTTGGGACACCAGCAGTTCTCATTGCCTGAGCTATAACACTGAGAAATAAATGGTTCAGTCTAAAAAAACCCTCTGTTAAAAAAAAATGGTTATTATTTTTATACATTCGTTGCACATTATCAAAACAGGTTCCAAAATTGAATGGATTGTTATCGCGGTGAACTATACATAGACCAAAGTTGTCGTAGTTTGGAAAATATCTTATACGTTGCTGAATTCTGCAACAGCCACCATCAGATATGCTTATCAATACTGCAGTCACCTGCATTCTGATTTGACTAACATTCGCTGTCACGCCCATTAAAATCCTAACTTTGAAATGCAACTTTTTCTTGTATTTGAGTTCACTAAGCAGTAAGTTACATGGACCACAGAAGCTTAGGTTTCACTTAGTTGAAGGTTAAAATTGTAATTAAAATTTATTTAACTTCCAGTTGAAATTGATTTAACTTCCAGTTGAAAGTGATTTAACTTCCAGTTGAAATTGATTTAACTTCAGTCAGTTGATACGACAAATTTTTCTTTTTATAAGCAATCTGATGTAACAGCAAATGTTAATTTAGTATAATCTTAGGTTTCTGGTTGGCTGCTTATAGTCCAAAAATTTCAGAATCTTTACTGTAAAGGAATCATTATTTTAATGTTCTGAGTATAGTGAGGTATTTGCATTTTCAGCGCAAAATTAAATATGGCAATCCATATTACGACGGAGATAACGTATCATCGTAGCTTCAAAATTCTTATTAGGGTTAATTGCTACATTGCTCCGAGGTTTTTTCGCAAAGGAATTCTTTAGTCGATGGAATATGCAGATAAATTTTAAAAGAATAAATATTTATATTTAGAAAAAACTGGAAAGAACAGAGAAATATATTCTAATGCTTCCATCAACTTTATTAGGATGTACTCGTATGCGTAGATGCTATCCCTTCCCACCGCCACACCCACTCAAAAACCCGCCCACCGCCCACAGAAACTTTTAAAAATTATATATAGCTTCCCACATACACTTGGCTTCAAAGCTTCAGCAGAAGTTATCACGATGAGTGCACGAAAAACTTCTCACACTTTTCCCCCCCCCCCCCAAAAGTATCCGTATTTTCAGGACATTTCTAAAGTACGATAGTAGAGGGAGTCAAAATTAAAATATTTTAGAGATATATATTTGTGTGTGTATCTATATACAAATATATATATATATATATATATATATATATATATATATATATATATATATATATATATATATATATATATATATATATATATATATATATATATATATATATATATATATATATATATATATATAATATATATACACATATACACACACATTCTAGCACAAAATGAAAACACAAATAGCAAGCGTAAATATCTAAGTATTAAATTAACAAGATGATTGAACTTTCTTTTAAAATCAGTGAGGTCGTTTTAAGCAGTAGAATGACTCTCGAATTAGAGAGAGGGAAAAAAATATAATGAAACCCGTCAATGATTTCGATTCTCTGTGACTGTCGAATCTCATCGAGTGTCTTCAATTAATTCTAAAACTGCTCCCTTAATTAGGGACAGAATGACTCATCAGCACTTTCGCACAGAGGCTTGGCGAAACTACTATACATATGTATACATACTAGAAAGATTCGTCGATACGGTTGCTTCGAGTGCAAGTAAATATTAACAATGAAACAATCTAACGTCTGCTATACCTCTAAATCTCTCTGGCATTTAAAAATGTTTCCCAAAATAGAATTCCCTAATTCCTACGTTCAACAGGAAACCAATGTTCGCTAGAAATCCCTTTGGTGGAACTCGAGTGGCGTCCTCGAAGATCACTTCTTTATGTCCTCCGCCGATTATTTTTCGGGAAATGGCTGATGAACCATTTCTCCAGGAGACACCGAATCACACTGGTTCATCTTCACGATGAGAATTACCGTACAGTCGTTCAGCAACTTACCCTTATAGCTGTAGTACAACTGGACCCTGTCTTCCATGGACGTTCTTGTTACATATTTCCTTTTCAGCTTTTAGAATATGAAAGGCTATTTATAAACGATCATCATTTTGATAAGGTTACTTTCCGGTACAGAGCTTTACGCCTCAAGAACGAATCAGGAGATCTTAGTGCGTTTTCTCTCTCTATCAAGAGCTTGTAATTCAAGTTGCCAAAAACGTTTCCCATATGATATGAACCTCTTCTGTAGTTGTAGTCTCCTTTCTGCCAAGAGTTTTTTTTTTCTTTTTCTTTTTTTGCTAAAGGGAGAGAAACGTTTTCCATGTAGATTTTCGTTCCAGTCCTCATTCGGTCATAGCTTTCACTTTATGAATGGAATACACTTCGACAAACGTTTTCTAGATATAGTCTCCTTTCTACAAAGAGCGTTTACCTCAAGGAACCTTTCATCGAAGAGCTTTCAGTTCAAGAATAAGAAGGAGCATCTTCTGTAGATGATTTTTCTTATATTAGTCTTACATCCATAAGAACAGTAAGCTCGCGGAAAAGAAACCTTTTTCCATAAGACTTTTATCTTCCTCAAGTGTCCTTTCTGCCAAGGGCTTAATTTTTTTCAGCTCGAGAACGAAAAAAACTACTTCTTAAAACTTCTTCTTCTTCTTCTTCTTCTTCTTCTGCTTCTTCTTCTTCTGAAGTTCCAAGAGCGAGTTTTGGTCTTCAGAAACTTGACTTAGAAATCAGCCCGCCGCTGACCTCCTATCGCAGGTCTTCAGGTCAAGTTAAAAAAAAAAAAGAAAAAAGCGGGAGAGAATTGTGACAGGTCAGAATGAGTG
>JANJGK010000022.1:19734030-19749030 GCA_039081455.1 Macrobrachium rosenbergii | reverse complement strand
CAAAATGTTGAGAAGGAAAAGGAAATTTGTCTGCAAAGAGAGAGAATTATTTCAAAATACTTTTTCACTGACATATATATATTAATGTAAAAACAGATTCCCATCAAAATACTTTTTCACTGACTTATTTTAATGTAAATACAGATTCCCATCCTAAGGTAATCCAGCGTGAATTCTCAGCTATTGGTCTGACGAATGGCCAGCAATTCAAATGAGTTTTCAAACCTTAAGTTCAGGGGTATCAAAAGATTCTGATGGAAAAGGTCGAGGTCCCCTAATTCAAACTAAGTATCTGGGTTCTAGAATATATATTTATACCTTTGGGTTCAAACAAGGGCTTTTAAACCACAGGTTCCATGGTACCAAAAGAGTTTGATGGATAAGGTTGAGGTCCCCTAATTCAAACTAAGTATCTGGATTCTAGAATATATATTTATACCTTTGGATTCAAACAAGGGCTTTTAAACCACAGGTTCAATGGTACCAAAAGAGTTTGATGGATAAGGTTGAGGATGCCTAATTTAAACGGGGTATCTGGATTCTAGGGTAGGCCTCTGTGCCTTCGGGCAAATGTCTGTTTCAGGCTCCATTACATTGTAACCTTTCTTAAACCTCACAAGATTAAATATATTTTCAAGCCTAAAAAAAAGTACCATTTGATATACTTGACTTTTTCTACACACCGAATATGCCTTCGGGCAGATGTCTGTTCCAGCCCCCATTTCATTGCACCCAAAGTTTAAATGTATTTTTAAGCTTCCAAAAGGAACAGTTCGATGTACCTGACTTTTCGTATGTACTGAATGCCGTGACGCTAGTTATATGAACTATATTTCTATGTCATATATATATGATTATATCAAATATAAGGAGCCCATAAAAACGCCAAAATGTAGAAAGTAAATGCTATATTTCAGAGACCGACTGTCTCCCTCTCTCTCTTGCCTGAGGGGAGGGACAGTTGGTCTCTGAAATACAGCATTGTCTTCCTACATTTTGGCGTTTATATGGCTCCTTATATTTGACGGAATTCTGTACTAACAGAAAATATTTACCATTATGTAAATCTATGGAAAGACAAAAGCCTCTTTGGGAGTCTTTCCCTGGACATTGAAGGTCCAGATGATGGTCGAATTGAGAGGGTACAAAGCCGGGGGGGCGGGGAGCGGGTGGAGGGGTCTGGTGCTATCGGCAGTGGGCCACAAAAAGTGAGGAGAGCCAACGGAGTGAATGCATGACGAATAAATCTACATAAATTCACCTCTCTCTCTCTCTCTCTCTCTCTCTCTCTCTCTCTCTCTCTCTCTCTCTCTCTCTCTCTCTCTCTCTCTCTCTCCAGAAGCAACAATCTTCATCGTTGAAGAGTTTCCTTGCTCTTTATTTTGTCATCGGATTTTGTTGGTCATCTCTCTCTCTCTCTCTCTCTCTCTCTCTCTCTCTCTCTCTCTCTCTCTCTCTCTCTCGCCAAAAGCAACAGTCTTCACCGTTGAAGAGTTTCCCTTCTCTTTATTTTGTCATCGGATTCTCTCTCTCTCTCTCTCTCTCTCTCTCTCTCTCTCTCTCTCTCTCTCTCTCTCTCTCTCTCTCTCTCTCTGTGTGTGTGTGTGTGTGTGTGTGTGTGTGTGACTTCCCACTGTAAATAATCTAAATGCTTCATTTATTTTTCATTTTTGCATTCCATGTGTCCGTTTTAGTATTATATATAACATTATGGAATAATAATAATAATAATAATAATAATAATAATAATAATAATAATAATAATAATAATAATAATAATAATAATAATTGCTCTTAGGGCTGCTATCAGTGACAGTAGTCAAAAGGAAATCTTTAGTTCCTTATTTGCTCCACCAATTCCAGAAAGATAAATCAGAAACAGGTTCCTCAAAATCGTTTATCAGATGGCACACATTTTACCTGGTGAAAAGTCATTCCCTAATTTTTTTTTTAAATTACGAAATCTAATTGAAAAAAATCTAATAATCAGAATAATGAAATGCCCTGATTTTAAAAATTACTAAAAACTGATTTAAAAATTTTAATAATCAGAATAGTCAAATGCCCTAATTTTAAAAATTACTAAAAATTAATGAAAAGGGTCTAAATAATCAGACTAATCAAATGCCCTCATTTTGATAATTGCTAAAACTAACTTAAATTTAAAATGTTTAATCGTCAGAATAATCACTTTTAAGGGATACAGGTGTACGGTTAGTTCACTTACTATTATGACGGTTAGACGAGGACCCTCCAGTATCCAGAAATAAGGAGTGAGGTTGTATCCCCACCAGCACCTGAAATGAAAGAATTATTCAAGTCTTCAGTTTCCTCACACTTATTCGAATTTTTTTTTTCACTGAAGCCCTTGAATCTCATGGAGAAATAAATAATTTTTTTTCACTGAAGGCCTTGAATCTCATGGAGAAATAAATCATTTTTTTTTCACTGAAGGCCTTGAATCTCATGGAGAAATAAATAATTTTTTTTTCACTGAAGGCCTTGAATCTCATGGAGAAATAAATCATTTTTTTTCACTGAAGGCCTTGAATCTCATGGAGAAATAAATAATTTTTTTTCACTGAAGGCCTTGAATCTCATGGAGAAATAAAAAATTTTTTTTTTCACTGAAGGCCTTGAATCTCATGGAGAAATAAATAATTTTTTTTTTTCACTGAAGGCCTTGAATCTCATGGAGAAATAAATAATTTTTTTTTCACTGAAGGCCTTGAATCTCATGGAGAAATAAATAATTTTTTTTTTCACTGAAGGCCTTGAATCTCTTGGAGAAATAAATCTTTTTTTTTTCACTGAAGGCCTTGAATCTCATGGAGAAATAAATAATTTTTTTTTCACTGAAGGCCTTGAATCTCATGGAGAAATAAATAATTTTTTTTCACTGAAGGCCTTGAATCTCATGGAGAAATAAATAATTTTTTTTTCACTGAAGGCCTTGAATCTCATGGAGAAATAAATCATTTTTTTTTCACTGAAGGCCTTGAATCTCATGGAGAAATAAATAATTTTTTTTTTCACTGAAGGCCTTGAATCTCATGGAGAAATAAATAATTTTTTTTTTCACTGAAGGCCTTGAATCTCATGGAGAAATAAATAATTTTTTTTTTTTCACTGAAGGCCTTGAATCTCATGGAGAAATAAATCATTTTTTTTTTACTAAAGCCTTGAATCTGTTGGGGAAATAAAGTAGGTTTTTTTCACTGAAAGTCTTGAATCTCATGGGGAACTAAATGAAGAAGTAGTTTTTTTACTGAATGTCTTGAATCTCACGGGGAAATGGATGAAGTAGATTTTTTTTCACTGAAGGCCTTGGATTTTATGTGGGAAATAAATTAAAAGGTTTATTCTTCCTAGGAGATGAAATAGGCCTAACCTCACCAAAGTAACGGTGTATGTATATATATATATATATATATATATATATATATATATATATATATATATATATATATATATACATATGTGTGTTTGTGTAGATAGATATAAGGGTAAGTAACTGTTTATTTAGGGATATAATATATATACACGTGTGTATAATATATATATATATATATATATATATATATATATATATATATATATATATATATATATATATATATATATATATATAAATATATATATATATATAGAGAGAGAGAGAGAGAGAGAGAGAGAGAGAGAGAAATCTAGTGGCCACATCCACCAGTTGCACCAACGACCATTATGGCTGGCAGATCGTAAGAAAACAGCATAAATTCACCGACAGTAAATTCCGTATATGAAGCAGGTATTTTCGCCCACGTCTAACATGGAACCAATCCATCATTGGCTTTATAGAGACGGTCTTTTATCGCAGCGAGATCGCCAGTGAACGAAAGCGTTTGGGAATATGGCTTCAATGCCTCCTCGGTGAGATTTTCTTCCACGACTCTCCGCTCGGTAATAGGATTGCTTGGAAACGTGAGGACGAATTTATATGAAACGTTCTGGGAACTTGTTCCTCATAACGAGATTCAGTATAGAGGTTTGTCTGTGTGGGCTGTCAGTTATGTTGCTTGAAAGTCTTTAAGAAGACTATTATTATTATTATTATTATTGTTATTATTATTGTTATTATTATTATTATTATTATTATTATTATTATTATTATTATTATTATTATTATTATTGGACCGTCAATTCTGTTGCTTGAAAATCTTTAAGAAGACTATTATTATTATTATTATTATTATTATTATTATTATTATTATTATTATTATTATTATTATTATTATTATTATTATTATTATTGGACCGTCAATTCTGTTGCTTGAAAATCTTTAAGAAGACATTATTATTATTATTATTATTATTATTATTATTATTATTATTATTATTATTATTATTATTATTATTATTTTGGGACCGTCAATTCTGTTGCTTGAAAATCCTTAAGAAGACTTATTATTATTATTATTATTATTATTATTATTATTATTATTATTATTATTATTATTATTATTATTATTATTATTATTATTATTATTGGGCCTCAATTCTGTTGCTTGAAAATCTTTAAGAAGACATTATTATTATTATTATTATTATTATTATTATTATTATTATTATTATTATTATTATTATTATTATTATTATTCAGAAGACGAACCCTATTCATATGGAACAAGCCCACCACAGGGTCCACCGACTTGAAATTCAAGCTTCCAAAGAATATTATGGCGTTCACTAGAAAGAGGTAATAGAACATAATGGAAAATATTATTCGTATTAACGAGTGCTTAATATTCTTATTACCAAAGAATTCTGGATGCAGGTCGAGGAGAAAACATAAGAAAAAATATTCTATGCTTGACATAATTTTAGAACGGTGACAAAAAATTATCCCTATAAAAAATTCCTGTTTTTCAGTTCAGGATAAAATGCAGAAAGTATATGTATATGTATATATATATATATATATATATATATATATATATATATATATATATATATATATGTGTGTGTGTGTGTGTGTGTGTGTGTGTGTGTGTGTGTGTGTGTGTATATATACTTTTGTATATTTTGTGTGTTAATAATCATCTAAATTCTGATTTATTTGGAAGTTGAATCAACTCCTCACACGCCCTCCACGAAGTCTTACTGAAATTCGTCCCGTAATTAATGAATCTGCGGGACAAAAAGCAATCCATTGCCTCGGCTCACTTACTGGGAACCCGTGTGTTTGACAGCTGTCACAGCCGCCCACACGGCTGTCATTACGATCGGCAGCCCCCAGCCTATGAGGTTGTACATCCTGAAAAAGAAAAAAAAAAAAAGAAATTAGGAAGGTATATATATATATATATATATATATATATATATATATATATATATATATATATATATATATATATATATATATATATATAAACTTCTGACTCACGTCGGGAACGAACTTCGTAACTCCCGAGTGACAGGCCAAGCGTGAACTTGGTGGGTCAGTCGGTACCGCCTTGGCCTGGCGCCCGGGAGGCCGAGGTTCGTTTTTGATGTGAGTCAGAAATTTATATATGTATATATATATATATATATATATATATATATATATATATATATATATATATATATATATATATATATATATATATATATATATATATATGGGTGTATATATGTATATATGTTTGTATATGTATTTATATGCATAGATATATACATATATATAATTATATATACATGTATACAATATAATGTATATACATACATAACCAAAACACAATGACACACACACACACACCCTCTCTCTCTCTCTCTCTCTCTCTCTGTCTCTCTCTCTCTCTCTCTCTCTCTCTCTCTCTCTCTCTCTCTCTCTCTCTCTCTCTCTTACTTGTGGTTCGGACGGTCTGTGAAAACTGCATTCGTCAGCATACTGTTGAGATAGTGACCCTCGATAAACATCCAGAGGAACATGGCTGTGCGCGCGTACTCCATCAGGACGTAGAAGCCCTCGCATAACACGGGCTGGAGGAGGAGAGAACAAGAAGTAGAAGATGATGATGATGAAGAAGAAGAAGAAGAAGAAGAAGAAGAAGAAGAAGAAGAAGAAGAAGAAGAAGAAGAAGAAGAAGAAAGAGGAGGAGGAGGAGGAGGAGGAGACCAAGAAGATGATGATGAAGAGGAAGATGGAGAAGAAGAAGAAGATGAAGAAGAAGAAGGAGAAGGAGAAGAACAAGATGATGATGATGAAGAGGAGGGTGAAGAAGAATAAGAAGGACAAGAACAATAAGAAAAACAACAACAAGTACAAGATGAAGAAAAAGAATAAGAGGAAGAAAAGAAAATAGAAGATTATTCTTATTGCTATCAGGCTTGCCCCAAAGGGTTCGTTCTTAAGGGAGTGGTGGAAACTGGGGAAAGTAAAAGGGCAGGAGCTGAACTTAGACCCTAAGGGACGCTTCAGTGGCCTTATATAGCATCCTCCACTGTGTACTACAACCGGTATTCCCCCCTCCCCCCACTCTCTCTCCCCTTCCTCCAAGGGAATAAGGGTGAAGACACTGCATATTGACAGAAGAATCTGTTTATTGACTTTTTTTTTGACATGAGAGTCAAATGCTTGCCTTGTGGGACATCGTGTTTTATTCAAACAAAAGATCTAGGATTGGATGTGTTAATATTTTTCCTTGAGACTCTATAGCTTAAATGGGACTTAAGGTTCTTTGCAGCGTCCCTTCGGCCACTAGCTGCAACCCCAATACCTTCCATTCCTTTTAGTGTACCTCCGTTCATATTCTTTTAATTCCATCTTACTTTCCACCCTCTCCTAACCATTATTTTCATTGTTTAACTGCAAGTTTTTCCTTCTTTTATACCTATAAGACCTTCTTACTCTCAGTTTCCATTTCAGCACTTAATGACCTCGTTGGTCATTCAGCTCTTGGCCTTTGACCTAGATTTTATATTCCATTCCATAAGCCTATGGAGAAAGTTCGTCCCTGGTTTCACGAACTGGCGTGAGCCATTTTTACCCCATTCTGAGAAATAGGTTTCAAAGATTTTTATATTATTCAGAACTTCTAATTAGTTTATCATTGAAGGGAAGTTGGTTGCAAAATATGACCACGAAGAATTACAAAACTCAAAAACTTGAAAAAAAAACACTTTTGCCCTTACTGGAAAACTCAAAAACTTCAAAAATTCGTTCGTCATTTAAGGGAAATTGGTTGCAAAATATGACCACGAAGAATTACAAAACTCAAAAACTTAAAAAAAAAAAAAACTTTTGCCTTTACTGGAAAACTCAGAAACTTAAAATAAATGGGATACGCCATTCCTTCAAAAAGGGGACGAATTATACACAACAATCACACGTTCGTTTCTCTCTATGCTACTTACCGTGTTGTCTATGCCGTGT
Source organism: Macrobrachium rosenbergii (assembly GCA_039081455.1). Lineage (NCBI taxonomy): Eukaryota > Metazoa > Arthropoda > Malacostraca > Decapoda > Palaemonidae > Macrobrachium > Macrobrachium rosenbergii. The sequence goes on along the minus strand of JANJGK010000022.1, from coordinate 19,741,637 downwards.
TTCCTCTCCTGAGTCTGTCGAGTGATGTATTGGTCGATGTAGAGCGTGAGTCGAACCATGAGCTGGATGACCATGGCCACGAAGAGGTTGAAGTGCATCCGCGTTCTGTTGTTCCTCAGAGATCTGTTGGTGGGGACGGGATAGAGAAAGAGAGAGGGATTTTGCAAAGGTTTTGAATAATCTTGGAGGTGCGGAGGCGTGTTGGTGGGGGGGCCCCCGGGGAAATGAATAATAAACTCTACGGATATGCAACTCCACATTTCATTTACTCGAGACCATGACGATGCGATGAAGCTTCAATCGGGGGGGGTGGCGATTAGGGTGGTGCCTGCACGACGTCGAGGGGAATATGTATATATATGTGTGTATGCATATGTATATGTAAGTATGTATGTAAGAAGGCATTGTGGCTATTACAATTACATATATATAAATTTATATATGTATATATAGTAAGTATATATATATATATATATATATATATATATATATATATATATATATATATAGAGAGAGAGAGAGAGAGAGAGAGAGAGAGAGAGAGAGAGAGAGAGAGAGAGAGAGAGAGAGAGAGAGAGAGAGAGAGAGAGAGAGATAGTATATACGTAGATATATTTATATATATATATTATGTATATATATATATATATACCGCCTCCCAAAACTCGGTGTTTTTAAACTGGCGCCAGAGCTTGTTGGTTTTCGGGACTTGGTACAAGCATCGGTGGGTCTCATTTACGCCTCGGGACCCAAATGCCTAAGCGAGAGGGGACGGGAGATGAGACCCAACGAACCAGAGACGAGCGGAAGTAGTCTTCGCCCGTCATTTTCTAGAACAACAAATGAACCAGAAGGGCGTAAAGAGATCTTTTCTTCAAATGGTAATAGGTCGGTGCACGCAGGATATATATATATATGTGTGTGTGTGTGTGTGTGGATCTTTTCGATGTGAACAAAGAACCGTACTGGATATACATACATACATACATACATACATTATACATATATATATATACATAGTGTATGTATATATATATATTACATATATATATATATATATATATATATATATATATATATATATGTGTGTGTGTTTGTGTAAATGTATGTATGTATAATGCTCATCTGTTCTATGGTATTTTTAATATTACCGTGAACAAAACATCATGATTATAACAAACACAGTCCAAAAATAAAAGTAAGATATGCATTAGAACAAGCCTTTGTATTTCCACGAGCGCAATGATTAATAGTGAAGGTTTGAATTCAGTCTGAAAGTGAACACGACCCTACTATAAAACCCATGATTTTAATTCTCTGAGCAGCCTGCTGTGAAAAATCATGATTCAAAGGTATGGAACTCCATCACTCATTTTTCTTTTCCTTACAGCAATTCGGATATGCACGAAGATATTTTTCCTTGAATATTATATTGTATTAGGCTTATGATTTATTTATATTAAGCTGGAAGTGTTTTTTTTTTTTGTCTTTGGGAATGAATGGCTAGCACTTAAATCGTCAAGTGCTTTGTGAATGGCGTGTGTTGTCGTGAGGTGGTACTCGAAACTAATTTATATATATATATATATATATATATATATATATATATATATATATATATATATATATATATATATATGTGTGTGTGTGTGTGTGTGTGTGTGTGTGTGTGTGTGTATATATATATATATGTGTATATATATATATATATACATATATATTCTTCATTCCTCCATTCATTTGAAAACATTGTTTCTAAGGTTCTACTTTGGGTCCGTTGAGATCCTGCGAACGCATTAACCAACAAAGAACTCACGAACGAAACTCTGCCGTCATCCAAAATGGCATTCATCTACTCGTTCGATCGTGATGTCCCGAGCTGATCGCGGAGTGGAAATATGGCGTCGTTGTAGCCACTGGAAAAGTAAGTGATTGCTCACCTGAAGTAGCAGAATATGGCGAGGGAGGCGGTGACGGATGCCAGGGAGAGTGAGAGTCCCACCGTCTCGATGACTCTGCTAACCTCCGCTACGTGTAGTTTCAGCTAAGAATGAAAAGAGATGAAAGTTTCTTAAAGCGAACTGCTTGTTGGGGACGGTGGATGTGCTTTGGAAGGTTAGAGTTACCTACGAAAAGGCGATTGTATCCAAACTGCTGGTGTTAAATATCCAGGCCTTTTTCTTATGTTAAATTAAATGATCGTTGTAATCTCAGTCTTAAGAGGTGTATGTTGATTTTGATATTTGTTCACGTTCTTTTATAATGAATAGCATGGAGAAACAAATCCACAATTGTGTATGGACACAAATATATTTCTTTCGAGAGATTGAAAAGGATTCCCGACAGCTCTCTGTAGAGATTCATTTTAAATACATTTGTACCCATACATAACTGTGGATTTGTTTCTCCATTTCAAGACTCATGCTAGTGTGAGTATTTTATAATGAACAGCGTGATGTCATGCTATTATGAACATTTTTTTCATGGACAGCATCATTTCACACATCTTCGTCTGATGATTCAGTTAAAACTTGGAGGAACACTTTGTTATTTTCCTTCTGACTTTGGATCAAAGTTGATTCTGACAGATGTTAAAAGTGCTTCGGTTACAATTTATAAAATTCACACAAAATCTTTTGATGTCTGTAAAATACAGGTCATAACGGTTTCTAAAAGAAATGATACAAAAAAAAGCAATATATACGGGCACCATACACCAAGATTTTGAAAATTATCAAGAGCATTTTTTAAAAAGTACAGAAATTTTCACCAAAAATGTACATTGGAATAACTTTATTGCCCTTTATATATGGTAGAAGAAACATGCTGGTTTATCTAGATGTTATAATTACGATTTTCATCTATTACCCAACTTCTTTTTACAATAAATCATCATTATTTTCTCTACAAACTGAAAATATAAACAAGACACAGGAATGAGACCTGAGCTCACCTGAGCATCTTCCTTAGACTTGGCATAGAGTTTGTCCATGAGAATCCTGATCTCTGGGATGAGACAGGGCGTGTAGTTTGTCCATCCTCCCTGAAGGGACTCCTCCAGGTTCCTCCCTTCCCAGTGGCCCCCGATGGTGCATTTTCTCTCGGCAATTTCTGCAGGAGGGTAGGGGACATTGGTAAGAGGTCTTGGTATCTGCAGGTAACTGGACGTCGCTAACCTCAATATTTTTTTTAGAAACGAGGTCACGGTATGACTGGGTGATAGGTTCCTCTTTTTTATCGAGCAGTTTCTCCAGTCTTAGAGCTCTATTTAACTTTGAGTTGGAGGGCTCTATTTAGCCTTGAAGTGGAGGGCTATGTGTAACCTTGAAGTGGAGGGCCCTATTTAACCTTGAAGTGGAGGGCTCTTCAACTTGAAGTGGAGGGCTCTATTTAACTTGAAGGGGAGGGCTCTATTTAACCTTGAAGGGGAGGGTTCTATTTAACTTTGAAGGGAAGGCTCTATTTAACTTTGAAGTGGAGGGCTCTACCTAAATTGAAGTGGAGGGCTCTATTCAACTTAAAGCGAAGGACTCTGACTTGAAGTGGAGGGCTCTATTTAACTTGAAGTGGAGGGCTCTATTTAACTTGAAGTGGAGGGCTCTATTTAACCTTGAAGTGGAGGACTCTGTTTAACTTGAAATGAAGGGCTCCATTCAACTTGAAATAGAGGGCTCTATTCAACTTTGAAGTGGAGGGCTCTATTTAACTTCTAAGTGGAAGGCTCTATTTAACTTGAAGTGGAGGGCTCTATCTAACTTTAATTGGAGGGCTCTATTTAAGTTGAAGTGGAGGACTCTATCTAAGTTGAAGAGGATTGCTTGACGTGGATGGTTCCATTTAACTTGAAGTAGAGGGATCTGTTTAACTTGAAGTGGAGGGCTCTAATGAACTTGAAGTGGAGTGCTCTACCTAACTTGAAGTGGACGGCTCTATTGAGTTTGAAGTGGAAGGCTCTATTTAACTTGAAGTGGAAAGCTCTGTTCAACTAGAAGTGGAGGACCCTATTCAACTTGAAGTGGAGGGCTCTATTCAACTTGAAGTTGACACTAACCTGTCGATCTTAACCTAACCCACTCTGGGGTGTCACGTCCTACCTAACCTGGCTAAGGTATCGTGTCATAACTAACCTGTCTAAGTCCCCGCTTCCTGCTCGACCTATTTTACACCATATCCTGCCTATAACCTGCCCTAGGGCACCATGATCCTGCGTAGGGTTAAGCCACTTCCTGCCGTAACTGACCCTTGAATTAGCCTCATACTTTTTGTCCAGACTTATCAAGAACACTTACCAGTATCTAGTCTTAAGGGCAAAATTCTGTGGCAACGTCATACTTGTGAGACAAACACAAAAAAGAATAAAACTTCAAATTCAGCGACAGTATTCCCTTCATGAAATCTATTATGCAGATGCGTGATTAGAGTTCTCATGTTTCCCTTCCAAAACGCCAAAATCATTTTCTTTTATTCCAAGAGGCTTCTGGATGCACGAGAATAAGACGCTGATGTATTAGGTAATATATCAAATACGGTCAGCTTTAATTCTAGTACAGCAGTATATCCTCTATTAATCTTACCTATTCTGATATTGCCCACCGTCATTCCAGCTCAAAGTACATCTCTGATAACACTAATTTACTCAGACATAATTTTATGGCATTTAAAAAGGGTTTGAGAATACTCCCACTATATTTTAGGATTTGAATGACAGAACCAGTGATGTCGGCATCAAAAATGGGACGAAATATCCCAGACCTGTATAGGAGTATGGTAATCTCATAACCTCGGAATTTTACCTTCCCTGGAGTACAACTGACAGAACTTGAAGTCCACCACTCGATTTATTGGTGTTTTTGGGTACGATTTCCACTGTAGTCCCCTGTAAATCTGAATAGGGCATTATTAAATGAAGAATTTCTCCCCTCCCGATGAAGATCTGGAACTGGGGTCAGAGGAAAACTGAATTCAGCCTTTCAACCACTACACAAATATTTAATTTCAACCACTACACAAATATTTAATTCCTTAAAACTGCCACAACTGAGTTCTCCACAGCACACTTCTCGTGAGGACAAACCGTCATAAAAATTTTGCTCTTTTAAATGCCGTTTTTTTATACCTCTATGCAAGGCTCGTACACACCCCCTCCACAAAATAAAATTCATGGAATAAAATGTTTTTTGACGCGCCTGGAGAGAAACAAACCAGAATTCTATTGGAAATCCCCCTAGAGAATATTCCATGAAATGATTTTTTTTTTCGCACATTCAAATCTTTCCTCATTCTGCGGTATGTTTTACGTACGCTGATATTCATTTGGACGAACTCTGCACCGTCAGCAAATCGCTCACCAGGTACAGGATGGTGATATTTTAATGATTTTGTGAAAATTGTGAAGATATGTTATTAGATGATACAAGGCCCCTTCGCTGGTATATCATCTGAAGTGATATATTTATTAACTTGAAATATATCATCTTACTATCGTTTGATTTACTTATTCTGAAATACTATCACAGCGATGAATATGAATTTAAACGAACATACACATACTTGAATATATATATATATATATACATATATATATATATATATATATATATATATATATATATATATATATATATATATATATGTATGTATATATATATATATACACATACATATACATACATACATACATACATACATACATCCAGCAGTAAGGCGCTCATTGATCATAACCCCACAAATACTTCCGCCCCAGAATAAAGGACGAAACTTTAAATCTCCCAAAATATCAGCAGCTTCTTTAACCTACACAAACTGTATAAAAAAATATATACAGATATTTATATTCTTTATTATTTAAACTTACGAGATGGATCCACTCCCTTGAGAGGCGGGCAGGGAAGCCTCGACACCATTGCTGGGGCTGTTGGAGGCCAACAGAGAATCTTATCCCAAGTGGCGTTGCACCACCCTTCTGTCAGAAAGAGAGAGGAAAACATAATGTTTACCATTTCGCATCTCTCGCGTTCAAACGTAAATTAATTAGATAAAAATTTGGTTCGGAAAAAAATTTGCATATCTAAGTTAAAAATTTTGTTTGAATTTTTTTTTTTTTTTTATGTCATTTCTACGTAAGACAGTCAACATAATGTTTACTATTTCGCAGCTCTCACATTCACAGGTAACTTAATTAGATTAATGTTTTGTTTGATAATTTTTGTCTTTTTACTTTTTTACGTAAATCAGTCAACATAATGTTTAACATTTTGCATCTCTCACATACACAGGTAAATTAATTTAAAAAAAAAAAATTAATTAAAAAGTTTTTTTATTTTTTTTTTTTTTCATTTCTGCATTTCTACGTAAGACAGTCAACATAATGTTTTAGACATTTCGCTTCTCTCACATTCACAGCTAAATCAATTAGAAAAAAAATCTGATTTTTGTCTTTTTTGCATTTGTACGTAAGACAGTCAAAAATGCTTCTTAAGTTGAATTTGTGTGAGATATTCATTGAGCTGTCAGGGGAGAGTTGATGTTTAGTTGTTAATTTTTTTTAACTTTTCAAGTATACAAAGCAATATTTTGAAAGATATAACAGTGAACTGACATGTGACAAATATTTTTGTTTTGAATACATAATCATTTGTTGACAAAAACACAAATTATCTTCTTTATTTTAAAAGTAAAATAGTGGGCAGTTCATTTCCAATGTTCAATTTACATGAAATGAATATTATGTATTTTTTTTATTGGAGGTGGTTCCTAATAGTAAAAAAATTGAATTCTGACTATTTCCTCAATTCTGATCCAGAGAGCAAATCAAATATCCAACCTTTAAAGTAACATGTGGTATTCTCCTGCTTTTGATTTTGAAAGAATTGATGTCAAGCGCCCAAAAACTTCCCACTTTAGAATTTATTATTGTTAGCATCACCCAAAAAGTAGAATCACTCAGTTCGAACACTGTTGAAAGGTCATTCACAAACAAAGTAGCATTTCACGATATGGAAATCCCAGATGTGAAATAAGTAAAAAAATAAGAACAATTAACAAATAAGAGAATATTAATTTACAAAAATGTAGAGCAACAGTCACAAGAGGAGGAGCAATATCTATATATGGAGTAATAATGAAGTGTTATCTATTTAGAATTATCGTAGTCAGATCAGAAGTGCTGGAATATTTAGAGGTTAGATGTACAGTAGAACAGTAATTTCTGTCTGAGGAGAAAGAGACATTATCATTATGGTGATGTGTTTGTATAACACTCCCCCCCATCCCCTCTGCCTTATTGAACTGATAACTGGTAGTCTTAAACGATACAATGATAAACGTACAAATTTATCAAAGTGGTCATGGATTTGATTTCAGCGCCTGTTGCGTAATACCAGATCTAATGAATATTCTCGGATGCACACTTCGGGAGCATTTTCCCTCACAAGGGATCCACCACCCTTAGCCAAGCTGCCCTTTACAGTAGGATATGGTGGGCTTGCGTCCTAAACAGGTACCAGATTTTATGGTACCAGTGTCCATACTGTACCACATAAGCGACCACTAGTTATGCTGAACTAAGTAACTATATATATATATATATATATATATATATATATATA
>JANJGK010000022.1:19589030-19731530 GCA_039081455.1 Macrobrachium rosenbergii | reverse complement strand
GTTCAGGGGAGACCTGATGGGGGAAAGCATCGAGACCTTGTTTAGATTTACTCAAAGGGCACTCGATTTGTTCAGGGGAGACCTGATGGGGGAAAACATCGAGAACTTGTTTAGATTTACTCAAAGGGCACTCGATTTGTTCAGGGGAGACCTGATGGGGGGAAAACATCGAGATCTTGTTTAGATTTACTCAGAGGGCACTCGATTTGTTCAGGGGAGACCTGATGGGGGAAAACGTCGAGACCTTGTTTAGATTTACTCAAAGGGCACTCGATTTGTTCAGGGGAGACCTGATGGGGGATAACATCGAGAACTTGTTTAGATTTACTCAAAGGGCACTCGATTTGTTCAGGGGAGACCTGATGGGGGGAAAACATCGAGATCTTGTTTAGATTTACTCAGAGGGCACTCGATTTGTTCAGGGGAGACCTGATGGGGAAAACATCGAGAACTTGTTTAGATTTACTCAGAGGGCACTCGATTTGTTCAGGGGAGACCTGATGGAGGAAAACGTCGAGAACTTGTTTAGATTTACTCAAAGGGCACTCGATTTGTTCAGGGGAGACCTGATGGGGGAAAACATCGAGAACTTGTTTAGATTTACTCAGAGGGCACTCGATTTGTTCAGGGGAGACCTGATGGGGGAAAGCATCGAGACCTTGTTTAGATTTACTCAAAGGGCACTCGATTTGTTCAGGGGAGACCTGATGGGGGAAAACATCGAGAACTTGTTTAGATTTACTCAAAGGGCACTCGATTTGTTCAGGGGAGACCTGATGGGGGAAAGCATCGAGACCTTGTTTAGATTTACTCAAAGGGCACTCGATTTGTTCAGGGGAGACCTGATGGGGAAAACATCGAGAACTTGTTTAGATTTACTCAAAGGGCACTCGATTTGTTCAGGGGAGACCTGATGGGGGAAAACGTCGAGAACTTGTTTAGATTTACTCAAAGGGCACTCGATTTGTTCAGGGGAGACCTGATGGGGGAAAACATCGAGAACTTGTTTAGATTTACTCAGAGGGCACTCGATTTGTTCAGGGGAGACCTGATGGGGGGAAAACATCGAGAACTTGTTTAGATTTACTCAAAGGGCACTCGATTTGTTCAGGGGAGACCTGATGGGGAAAACATCGAGAACTTGTTTAGATTTACTCAAAGGGCACTCGATTTGTTCAGGGGAGACCTGATGGGGGAAAACGTCGAGAACTTGTTTAGATTTACTCAAAGGGCACTCGATTTGTTCAGGGGAGACCTGATGGGGGAAAACATCGAGAACTTGTTTAGATTTACTCAGAGGGCACTCGATTTGTTCAGGGGAGACCTGATGGGGGAAAACATCGAGAACTTGTTTAGATTTACTCAGAGGGCACTCGATTTGTTCAGGGGAGACCTGATGGGGGAAAGCATCGAGACCTTGTTTAGATTTACTCAAAGGGCACTCGATTTGTTCAGGGGAGACCTGATGGGGGAAAACATCGAGAACTTGTTTAGATTTACTCAGAGGGCACTCGATTTGTTCAGGGGAGACCTGATGGGGGAAAGCATCGAGACCTTGTTTAGATTTACTCAAAGGGCACTCGATTTGTTCAGGGGAGACCTGATGTGGGAAAACATCGAGAACTTGTTTAGATTTACTCAAAGGGCACTCGATTTGTTCAGGGGAGACCTGATGGGGGGAAAACATCGAGATCTTGTTTAGATTTACTCAGAGGGCACTCGATTTGTTCAGAGGAGACCTGATGGGGAAAACATCGAGAACTTGTTTAGATTTACTCAGAGGGCACTCGATTTGTTCAGGGGAGACCTGATGGGGGAAAACGTCGAGAACTTGTTTAGATTTACTCAAAGGGCACTCGATTTGTTCAGGGGAGACCTGATGGGGAAAACATCGAGAACTTGTTTAGATTTACTCAGAGGGCACTCGATTTGTTCAGGGGAGACCTGATGGGGGAAAACGTCGAGAACTTGTTTAGATTTACTCAAAGGGCACTCGATTTGTTCAGGGGAGACCTGATGGGGGAAAACGTCGAGAACTTGTTTAGATTTACTCAAAGGGCACTCGATTTGTTCAGGGGAGACCTGATGGGGGAAAACATCGAGAACTTGTTTAGATTTACTCAAAGGGCACTCGATTTGTTCAGGGGAGACCTGATGGGGGGAAAACATCGAGATCTTGTTTAGATTTACTCAGAGGGCACTCGATTTGTTCAGAGGAGACCTGATGGGGAAAACATCGAGAACTTGTTTAGATTTACTCAGAGGGCACTCGATTTGTTCAGGGGAGACCTGATGGGGAAAACATCGAGAACTTGTTTAGATTTACTCAGAGGGCACTCGATTTGTTCAGGGGAGACCTGATGGGGGGAAAACATCGAGATCTTGTTTAGATTTACTCAGAGGGCACTCGATTTGTTCAGGGGAGACCTGGTTGGGGGGGGAAAACATCGAGAACTTGTTCCCTAACCAAGCAAAATGAAAATGTCTTCCTTACCTTGAGCTTGGTCGTGGTAAAAATTGACGCATTGTTCCATGCTGGAAAACTCCCAGGCCCTCATGCCGATGCACCCACAGGGGAGAGGATTGACGGAACAGACGATCCACGCAGGAAGGGAGTAGTGTCAGCTGAGGAAGCTTCGAAACTGGGCAAGTGGGGGAGGGGTGGGGTGGGAATATGGACTGATCAATTTGAGCTTGGGATTTAAAATGAACTCTCTCTCTCTCTCTCCCTCTCTCTCTCTCTCTCTCTCTCTCTATGATTTGACTTTGCTTGACATGGTAGCAGTTATTTTATACAAAAATTGAATTTTTAGATTATTGTATCTTGAAGAAGGAACCTCAGCTCTAGAGAATTCTAGTCTCTAAATGTCACCTGTGGCAAAAGTAGTTAGACATGAATCAGATTTTATGAATCAGCAAACTGAAGGGAGTTACAACCAGACTGGGTCTTTCTGTGGATGTCATGGAAACGAGTATCTTCTTCAAGTACCGACGAAATCGAGAGAGTAACGAGAGTCATGATAGGCCGTTTGGGAATTCATTTCTCTTTTATGGGAGATGAAGAGAGGAGGTCATGATTGCAACAGGAGATCCGACCGAGGTTACTGAGAGATTGACCCTGAAACAGAAAAAAAAAAATAGAGCAGTGTTAGTAGAGGAATGAAAAAATTAGGAGGTCCACATTATCAAGACTTATATTAATTCATTTCACCTGTTGTGAAGAACGATTAACTTGGTTTGAAATATAAATAGTGAAGCTTGGATCTCCAAATTGTATTAAGAATTCTTGTTAATCATGTACATGACAGTGATTAATAAACTTGCAAAGATATGTTTAAGCAAACACACACACACACACACACACACACACACACACACACACACATATATATATATATATATATATATATATATATATATATATATATATATATATATATATATATATGTGTGTGTGTGTGTGTGTGTGTGTGTGTGTGTGTGTATGTATATATATGTTTGTATGTACATGTATATAATATATATATATATACATACATACATTAAACCCCCAACCCTCTTCACTTTTTATATCCCATTTGACTCAGACAAAGACAGGAACTAATAACAGATACAATACGCCAGTTGTCCTAAATGTCTGCAAGCACCGGCCCATGACCGAGTCACTTTGGCAAGCACTCAGTCCCCCGATGCAAGCAAGTCAACAAGCAATATTCATTGAAAAGCTGCTGCTTGAGTGCAAGCAAGAGAGAGAGCGCTTCTGAAGGTTCTACGAGACTGAGATTTGAGTTGTGGAAAATTTTGCCTTTTCTTGACTGATTAATTCTGTGGCCAAGGAATTCGTGATAATAATAATAATAATAATAATAATAATTATTATTATTATTATTATTATTATTATTATTATTATTATTATTATTATTATTATTATTATTTGAAGGGAGGAGACCCTCTTTCAAGCATGTTGTGTTAAAGAGAATGGCAGCATCTGTGGAATTGATTTTATATGAGGTCTTTTCAATTCACCAGGGCTGATATTTTTCCTAATAACTGGCCGGTGTTCATAGTCCTGATAACGAAGGTAATGGCTTTGTAAATAAAGTTAATGTTATTGCAAATGAGAAGTTAAAAAAGGCGCGTAATAGCCGTAGAGTTCGAAGACTTCCAAAGCTCAGCATCTGGAAACCAGGGTTTTGGGAGTCCTTGAACTCCACGGCTACCACACGCCATTTTTAACTTCTACTCCTGACTTTAGCTCTCTTGTTCTCAACCTGGGGGGGCGCCTCCCTAGAGGGGGGAGTCAGCAATTTCCAGGGGAGGCGCGAGCCCTAGGGAAAAATGAAAAATTCTCTAATGACATTCGTTATTCTCTTAACGAGAGTGAGGAACTAATATTTAGAAGTTTATGAAAAAATGCAAACGTATCGCCTTGTAACGCTAGTTTCCCATAGTCTACTACTCTAATTAGACTCGTTGATCTTCCCATGTTTTGTAATTGTTCACCTCCCTCCCTATCCCTCGAAACCCCATCTCTTTCTCTCTTTTTTTAATTCTTTAAATCTGAGAGGGAATTTTACTCATAGATGCAAGGGGAGCGTGGAGGGAATGACCAACTCTTAGAGGGGGCGCGGCAATAAAAAGGTTAAGAACCACTGGGTTAGGTAAGACGTCACTTGCATGATTGACGAAAGTGCACTCAAGTCTACTGAATGAGAGAGAGAGAGAGAGAGAGAAAGGAAAGATAATAAGATATAATAGAATAAATGCATAACAACATTATTACATCAACCCCATGGCTATGATTTATTGTGCAATTAAATTGAAAATACAACAATTCCGTGTATCTTGTCAGGTCAGTTGGGCTTCTGGTCCAAGTTCACTTAAACCCATACTCCTTCGTCTTCTTCCTTTCTTATTTTCTTGTTTTCTCGCTTCCTTCGGCTCTTTTAAGACAATGGAATAAAGTTCACGTTCCACGGGCCATTGATTTTAAAATAGAGAGCAAAGTTCAACGGGAGACGGTGAGGTCCGAATTCATATTGCTGTTAATGAGAATAAGAATTTGGGTTTCATTCTCCCATGAGAGAGTCTCCATATTGTTTTTGGTGACATTATTATTATTATTATTATTATTATTATTATTATTATTATTATTATTATTATTATTATTATTACTGATAATTGTGTTTTTGCGAATTTCGATTCTATTCTCCCTCGCGTTTCCATATGGTCATTCACATTAATATTATTATTATTATTATTATTATTATTATTATTATTATTATTATTATTATTATTATTATTATTATTACTGTAAACTGATAATTGTGTTTTTGCGAATTTCGATTTTATTCCCCCTCGAGTTTCCATATGTTCATTCACATTATTATTATTATTATTATTATTATTATTATTATTATTATTATTATTATTATTATTATTAATCATGTCCAGTCAAATTTAGCATTAATTTACCAAAAGAGAGAGTCTCCATCCCCATTATTATTATTATTATTATTATTATTATTATTATTATTATTATTATTATTATTATTATTATTATTATTATTGATAATCATGTCTATTCAAATTTGGGGTTCATTCTCCCACACGAGTCTCCATTCCCATTATTATTATTATTATTATTATTATTATTATTATTATTATTATTATTGATAATCATGTCTATTCAAATTTGGGGTTCATTCTCCCACACGAGTCTCCATTCCCATTATTATTATTATTATTATTATTATTATTATTATTATTATTATTATTATTATTATTATTACTATTATTATTAATAAAATTTCACAAATCTGGCTCTTATTCCCCCAAGAGCGAATACCCCACAACTCTCATTCACATTATTCAATAACAAACAACGGGATTATTTCCAGTCCTTCCTTCCCTCAGCGTCGAAACCTTTATAGCCAGAATGTCTCTCCCGGGAATTGTCGGAAACTGTCTCTCAGCTGGGCTTGAGAAAATGAAATTTTCCCATTATGTCGAATGGAATCTTTCCCCCACCCCCCCACCCCAAAATCTCCCCGCCCCCGAAACTGACTGACAAGGATATATAACGCTGAGATCAACAAAGGGATTAAAGAAGTTGGGTAAAACTGTGTGTAACTTGCGTATTTATTTAGTTTTGCGAAGGCAGACATGTTCTTGAGGTGTATTTCAATGTGGTGCTGTTAGTATATATATATATATATATATATATATATATATATATATATATATATATATATATATATATATATATATATATATATATATATATATATGTGTGTGTGTGTGTGTGTGTGTGTGTGTGTGTGTATGTGTGTACAGTATATGTGATTTGTGTGTTTGAATTTTGCCCCTTTTACACACGTGAATGCTTTATACTCACGAATGTCATTTATCACCGAATTCACTATGCTTTGGGAATAATTTACACCCAGTGGGAATTATAAATAATAGGGTGCATCTGGCCCGGCTTGGACTCGAACCTGGGCCTTCCAAACTCTTTGGGAGCTTGAATTTTAAGTCAGCTGCCTCTTTGGTGGGTTTGTTCCTTATGAATAGGGTTTATCTTCTAAATAATAATAATAATAATAATAATTATTATTATTATTATTATTATTATTATTATTATTATTATTATTATTATTATTATTATTATAGTAATAATAATAAAAATAATCATCATCAGAAGTCTACAAAATTATTGGGTGTTTCTCTCACTGTTTTGTTGAAATTATTGGATATTTCTCTCACTTATTCGTGAATATTATCGTTTCTCTCAGTTTTTTGGTGAAAATTGTGCGATATTTCTCTCACTATTTTGTGAGAACTATCGGATATTTCTCTCACTATTTTTTGAAAATTATCGGATAATTTCTCTCACTATTTTGTGAGAACTATCGACTATTTCTCTCACTATTTTGTGAAAATTATCTATTTCTGTCGCCGTATTACAAAAGAGTAAAATTTGTCATCTTTATTTGAAAAAGATTTCATATTTCTATTATTGCTTTCTGAATAGGATCAAATGTTTCTCTCGCCGTATATTTGTCTCAGCTTATTGTAGAGGACTGAATATATCTGTCGTCGGTTTTGGAAAAGGATGGAATTTTTCTCTCGTAGTTTATTGCAAAGGATTCAATATATGTAAAAGGAATACAATATTTCTCTCAGAGTTCATCGTATAGGATTGAATGTGTTTGGGAGTGTGAAATATATTCTCTCGAATGTGAGAAAGAATTGAATGTTTCTGTCATCGGTAATTGAAAATATAAGATCATTCTCTTGGGATTTATTGTAAAGGATTGCTCATTTCTGTCATCGGTATTGGGAAATATGAAATATGTCTCTCCTATATAGGAAAGAACTGAATCGTTCTGTCATCGGTATGAGAAAATAAGATGTTTCTCTCATAGTTTATGGTAGAGGATTCAGTATTCCTGCCATCCTTATTTAAAAGGAACAAAATATTTCCCTCGCACCTTATGGTAAAGGATTTTAATGTTCCCGTCACCGGTATTGGAAAAGTACAAAACATTTCTTTCGTAGATATTTCCAGCAGGGCACATACTGTTGTTGTTGTTGTTGTTGTTGTTGTTGCAATGCACTGCTGTTGTTGTGCCAAGCCACCTTTGATCTGCCCGAAACAACTCTTGCATCCTTTGAGACTGTAAAATCCTCTTGGCAGTAAGATGGAAGCTGATGGCGGTGCCTGTTCAATAAAGGCTTCAATGAAACCCTTCTCTCTCTCTCTCTCTCTCTCTCTCTCTCTCTCTCTCTCTCTCTCTCTCTCTCTCTCTCTCTCTCTCTCTCTCTCTCATGTGGTTTCCTGTTCCCACCTACCTGGGGATTTACCTTTGCCCTGTCGTGATTCATTAGTTATTCTCAATCTGTTTCCCAGTGCGGGGATTCAAAAATTCTGTGCAAGAATGTCTGTCTTCTAGGGATGATATTTGTGAATGTTTTAAATGTTTAAAGTAGATGATGATGATGATAATAATAATAATAATAACAATAATAATAATAATAATAATAAAATGTTAATCTTTTCCAGTTTTTAAAAGTAAATAATAATAATAATAATTACTTGTGAATGTTTAAACATTTTCAAATAATAATAATAATAATAATAATAATAATAATTACTTGTGAATGTTTAAACATTTTCAAATAATAATGATAATAATAATAATAATAATAATAATAATAATAATAATAATAATAATAATTACTTGTGAATGTTTAAAAATTTTCAAATACATAATAATAATAATAATAATAATAATAATAATAATAATAATAATAATAATAATAATAATAATAATAATAATAATAATAATTACTTGTGAATGTTTAAAAATTTTCAAATAATAATAATAATAATAATAATAATAATAATAAATATAAAAGAGCAACAAAGATAGTGTCCAATCTTAGTCGTTTTCAATCTACTGCTATATGTGTGACTAAAAGTCTCTGAATTGTTTTAAAACTACATGAAGAAACTGTCACGTGACCACTCACCACTGAACATTCACCTCTCTATATACTTCAGCACCTCATCTCGCCTGCCACTTAACCAAAATAACTTTGTGTTCAACAGAGGGAAAGTTTGTTTTCCTGAGATAGCACCTTTTGCAAGAACAAGTGGAAAACCTAAGCTTTTGAATTTATCAGTTAACTAGAGACTCATCAAAGCAACTCGCTCCGTTCGTTTTATGTTACGTTACTCGAAAGTCAAAGTGTGCTTCTCTTGTTAATTTTACGTGAGAAAAGAGTTTGCCACATTAAACTAATTTTTCTTGAACTCCTTTTGAAGCTTCACAAAAGATGGTTGCTCCCCCATATTGAAATGTCATATTATATCGCAAAGTCTCCCACACAGCAGTCCTCTGTCAAATGTGGTGACGCACTGTACTGCAACTTCTGCACCTCCAGTGTATTTCGTCACTGAATCTGTTTAATACGTTCGCAGACGCTGCTCAATGCTGAATTGAACTCACTCCCGGTGGGATGTAATAACCGCGGAATAACAATGAACCTCTGTTACGTAATATGGTCCTAATCAGTTCTCCAGCAACTAATCAGTACCTGCCGTAGGTATGCTGATGAATTTTAACATAGTTTGCAACTATGTTAATACCCAGTACAAGTCGTTTCAGACATGCCACGACTATTCCTCGGGAACCACTGTCAGGAATTTGTATAAAAAAAATCACGTAACAAATGTTATTAGACAAAGATTTGCCTCCAGTCACCAAGAAACCAAAATTCTGCTCCATGCCTCCAGCTGTCGCAGCGTCTATGGATGCTACCTTTGGGCAAATTGACCTGAGACACTGAGACGTATTGCTGTTGTTCACAGTGACACTCTGAGTCGCTCTACAAACACAAGTCGCTACTGAGAAACAGCAGCAATCTTCTTATTCCAGACGACTTCAACGGCTAAGAAGCGAGAGGATCTGAATTGTGGAGAGACGGGATAATGAGGCTTCTGTTTCTCCCAGGGACGGTTTTTTCTGTTTCCCGTGGACGGGTTTTTCTGTTTCCCAGGGACGGTTTTTTCTCTTTTGTAGGGACGGTTTTTCTGTTGCCCAGGGACGGTTTTTTCCGTTTACCAGGGACGGTTTTTTCTGTTTTCCAGGGACGGTTTTTTCTGTTTACCAGGGACGGTTTTTTCTGTTTTCCAGGGATGGTTTTTTGTTTCCCAGGGACGGTTTGATTTGTTTCCCAGGGACGGTTTTTTCTGTTTTCCAGGGACGACTTTTTCTCTTTTGCAGAGACAGGTTTTGTTTCCCAGGGATGGTTTTTTGTTTCCCTGGGACGGTTTTTTCTGTTTCCCAAGGACAGCTTTTTCTGCTTCCCACGGACGGTTTTTTCTGTTTCCCAGGGATGGTTTTTTTTCTGTTTCCCAGGGGCGGTTTTTTCTGTTTCCCAGGGACGGTTTTTTCTGTTTTGCAGACAGTTTTTATGTTTCCCAGGGACGATTTTTTCTGTTTCCCAGGGACAATTTTTTTCTGTTTCCCAGGCACGGTTTTTTCTGTTTTCCAGGGGCGGTTTTTTTTGTTTTCCCGGGACGGTTTTTTCTGTTTCCCAGGAACGGGTTTTTTCTGGCTTGCAGGGACAGTTTTTCCTGTTTACCAGGAACGGGTTTTTTCTGGTTTGCAGGGACAGTTTTTTTGTTTCCCATGGATAGTTTTTCCTGTTTACCATGAACGGTGTTTTCTGTTCCCTAGGGACGGTTTTTTCTGTTTCCCAGGGACGGTTTTTTTCTGTTTACCGGGAACGATTTTTTCTGTTTCCCAGGGACCGGTTTTTTGTTTCCAGAGACAGTTTTTTCTATTTTCCAGGGACGGTTTTTTCTGTTTTCCAGGGACGGGTTTTTCTTCAAAATTATGGGTCACCTGAGATGCTTCTTTATTTTTTCTGGATTTTTTTCGTTATTGTCACCTTTGTAAGTATTCTTAATACTATTCTTTTATATTAATTTGTTATAACCATTTACCCCATTGTAGGTCAGGTCAGGTCAGGTGCTGTTAGTTATGCCTTTGTCAGGTCGTATTTTCAGTGCCGCTTATTTTCTTTATTATTAAATAATAATATAATAACTTTGGCGTCTCCTACTGAGAATTTAATGCTTAAAATTTCACGCCATTGACACTCGCTGGTTGTGTTGCAACTGACAGCTGGAGTTTGTTGCAAGTTGCAGCCACTTTCTGAAAAGGCAGGAGTGGTCTCTCTCGTAGCCATTAACCCTAACCTTTTATTTGGCTAGATGGCGGTTGGAATTCGTGTTCCAAATTACAAAAGGCCGAATGAAATTACCGTGTAGGCCTGAGTCATCCATAATTCATCGTATTTCTGAGAGCGTCCATAATTGCTGTTCCGGCCCTGGATAGAATGCCATTGCTCTTTAAAAAAAATAGATAAATAAATAAGCTTTGAAGGATTATATACTTGCTGAATATACTTTACGTCGAGGGGGTTTTTTCCCCAAATTTGTTCTTTATTCATAATAACGCAGGCATAACCCGATCAGACGCATCGAACATAGAACTGTTTTCGCCTCGGTCGTCTATTTGTCCGAGGTGAATTGATAGCCATTATATGAAGGGTGGTATTAAATGGACATTTCAGTAAATAATAATATCCCCTTTTAGTGGCTTAATCTTCTAATAGCGCATTTCTTGGCCGTTGGCAGAAATGATTCATGTCTCTAAGGGTTTGTTATACCTATACCGCCAAAAAGTGTGTGTGTGACAACGGCAAACCTGAACTTGGCGTTGTTCAGTTCCTGTAGACTATCGACGTTACGCAAAAACAAATTGAATATGGAAAACAACACTTAAGTTCTACGCAGCATTATTGCAAAAAATAATAATGAAACATGGGAAGAGTTTGAAATACAGTTTCCATTCATTTTTATTAGTTTTCTGTAAAAAGGAAGCTAATGTGCCGGCTTTGTCTGTCCGTTCGCACTTTTTTCTGTCCGCCCTCAGATCTTAAAAACTACTGAGGCTAGAAGGCTGCAAATTGGTATGTTGATCAACCACCATCCAGTCATTAAACATACCAAATTGCAGCCCTCTAGTCTCAATAGTTTTGATTTTATTTAAGGTTAGAGTTATCCATAATCGTGCTTCTGGCAACGGTATGGGATAGGCTACTATCGGGCCGTGGTTAAAGTTTCAGGGGCCGCGGCTCATTCAGCATTATACCGAGACCACCGAAAGATAGATCTATTTTCGCTGGCTTTGATTATACACTGTGGCGGCTGCACAGAAAACTCGATTGTACCGAAGAAACTTCGGCGCATTTTTTTTATTTATTTCGTCTCCCCCGCCCTTCCTCCTCCTCCTCCTCCTCCTCCTCCTCCTCCTCCTCCTCCTCCTCCTCCTCCTCCTCCTCCTCCTCCTCCTCCTTCCTTTCTGTTAAACCTTCTTTTGGTGATGTTTTCCATTCGCGTTCTCGTGGTCAGAACACTTTTACGTTCGCCCTCCGCTTTGTGGAACTCGCTGATTGAAGGACCTTGTGGAAAGGTAAATTTTGAAGAGAAGGAGAAGAAGAGGAAGCAACTGGGCGAACGTTTATTTCCCTCAAAACTGCTCTCTTTTATTCTGTTCAGCTGAGAAGTTACGTTACTTCCCGAACTTCATGAAATTTCACAGTACTTACTTTTCCTTCTCTTTGGAGAAGTTGTGCCATTTACGTTAAACAGTTCTTAACTGTTTAGTCTGAGGGCCGTTCAAGTTGTTTAGTCTGGAAGCCACTCTTAAAAAAACAAAAAGTCATGCTGGCCACCTGTGTGTATTTATGTATATGTGTGCATGTATATATATATATATATATATATATATATATATATATATATATATATATATATATATATATATATATATATATATATATATATATATTATGTAACACACAACAGACGCCAGTTAAACTTGTCTCTGTAGTTACTGATTTTTCAAGAAATATTTCTTCCATTCAGGATAATTGGTAAATCCGATTTTTATGATATAAAAAAGAGAAATATACTTTTACTTATTTTTCTCTAGCGGGCCACTTTCCAAAATCAAACGGGCCACTTCTGGCCCACTGGCAAGTGGTTGGACGTCCCCGATGGAGCGTGTTCATGTGACAGAGTTTTCCTACTTCTTTTTGCAGAGGTCGTGTTGCTTGCATCAAGCACTTATTAACTGTGTTTGTGCTGTTTTGCTCTATCGTATATTTACGCGCGTATATGCAGTCCAGCGTATTAACACGCGTACACACAATCACAATTAAATTCAAGTGTGTAAGACACACAAAAACCTTCGGATAATATTTATTAAGCTTTCGGAGTGTCAACTTCCGTCCAACTTTCTGAAATATGTATGTGGGTATGACTCGCTACCGGAGTCTAAGCGATGACAGGCAGGGCAGCCGATCGAGACTAGACTACGGTCTACCCCAAAGCCAAATCAAGGCCCTTCAAAAAGAAGGCATCGTGCTTACCCCGTACAAATGGGGAAGAAAGCACGTTAAAAGAAGAAGATATGATCTTGTATGGTGATGCGATGACTTTCCAGCAATCTAATCACCGGAGATGAAAAATTGTGCCCTGCGCGAATTTCGAGTGAGCTGATAGATTAATCATTTTCCCTAGGGCTGTTCTTTCGGTAATTGGTCCCTTAGTCAGCAGATCTGATTTGTTTCCCCGAGTCTGACGTTTCTTATCTTGCCGTGCCTTTATTTTGGAACTAAAAGGGAACATTATTGTTATTATTATCGTTTTTGTAAATTTTTAAATTAGAAGACGTTCACATGAAACAAAATTGATAAACGAGGGAAAAAGCAAAGAATCAATTTCAAAATTAAATGAAAAAAAAAATATGCATTGAAGTAGGCTCATTATGTAGTTTACATACATTTATATATATATATATATATATATATATATATATATATATATATATATATATATATATATATATATATATATATATATATTATATATATATATATTTGAATTTTTGTCCGATACAAACGTGACTTTTTACGTTCACAAATATTAAGCTGCAAATATCGTTTAATATCCAGTTCTCAATACCTTGGGAATACCTTAC
Source organism: Macrobrachium rosenbergii (assembly GCA_039081455.1). Classification (NCBI taxonomy): domain Eukaryota; kingdom Metazoa; phylum Arthropoda; class Malacostraca; order Decapoda; family Palaemonidae; genus Macrobrachium; species Macrobrachium rosenbergii. The sequence continues at coordinate 19,717,908 of JANJGK010000022.1, read as the reverse complement.
ACCCAAAGGAATTACAATTGATAACTGCTTCGTCCCCTATAGGATTCGAACCGTTGCCCGGTTTAGGAACAACGATAAACAGTGACTGTGACCACCCGGCCATCAAGATAATTTTTTTATTTGCTTTTCCCAATGGCCAAGTTGGGCGCATGTTGCTCTACAAAAATTACTTTTATTCTGTTATACCCTTAATTTCTATTTAATCTGCTTTTCGTACTTGTTGTTAAGTGTGAGAATCTTCGTCCGCCACTTAGAAGCTATGCAATCCTTACAAGGGAATATAAAAAAAAGATATATCACATTAACACGAACCTATAATAACCACTAGGTCTCGTCAAGTGGTCAGAAATAAAGAAATAAAAAAATCTTGCCTGTTTGACATCGACCTTAGCAAAGGACTGGTGTCTTCTGGGTGAAATATTGGTTGCTATATACACACGCCAGTGGCTCTCGGGCCTTATTGTGCCTCATAGACCATTTATTTCGTTGCCTCATAAAGGTTTGTTGTAAGGGTCATTATTGAATGTTTTTTTCCTTTTTAGTTTTCTGTAAAAGTAAACTATTGTGCCGGCTTTGTCTGTCCGTCCGCACTTTATTCTGTCCGCACTTTTTTCTCTTCGCACTTCTTCTGCCCGCCCTCAGATCTTAAAAACTACTGAGGCTAGAGGGCTACAAATTGGTATGTTGATTGTCCACCCTCCAGTCATCAAACATACCAAATTGCAGCCTTCTAGCCTCAGTAGTTTTTATTTTATTTAAGGTTAAAGCTAGCCATAGTCGTTCTTCTGGCAACGATATAGGCCAGACCACCACCGTGCCGTGGTTAAAGTTTCCTGGGCCGCGGCTCACACATCATTATACCGAGACCACCGAAAGATAGATCTATTTTCGGTGGCCTTGATTATACGCTGTAGCCGCTGTGCAGAAAACTCGATTGCGCCGAAGAAACTTCGACGCAGTATTTACTTGTTTATCAGGCAGTAGGACCAACACTAACGCATAAACTACCATTGTGTGAGATCTGTTAGCCCACGGAAACACTCAAATCATAAAACAAGCAAACCGGAAAATGACCGATGACAAAAGTTTCCACCGCTAATCACCAATTTTATTAGTCAGAATCGATTTTGGAATTGCCCGTTGTCGTCACGTTATTAAAAACAAGATTTGGTAGAGATTGTTCCTGGGTTTATGAATGAATGAATTGCGGACAATGTTCGTTTTGCGTGATATTGAAATTATGCTTTATAGTGTAGCAGTTTCGTGAAAGTCGACAGTATATTTTATCACCTTTTGGAGTTACTCACACTGAAGTAAGCTGATACGTGTACATGAAAAGAACCTGAATATAAACTTAACTAGCAGCCATTTTTCTTCCATTATCGGTGCAAAATGTACCACTCATTGCTTCCACATTGCACTATAACATGTCATAAACAAACGTCGGTAACTTATCACACATCACAAACATGTTGAATACAAGTCAACAGCTTCGTGGTAGTTGTAAAACTGCTTCTTTCGATTCTCAAGCATTTACCAGAAGTTCGTTCTCCATTTACAGTCGGTGACGTGTGTTCAACCTGTTTGTGATATGTATGCGACAAGTTGCCAACATGTGTTTAACTGTTTTGTGATTTGTATGCACTAAGTCGCTGACGTGTGTTGAACCCGTTTGTGATGTGAATGTGATAAGTCTCCGACGTGTGTTTAACCTGTTGGTGATATGTATGCGACAAGTTGATGATGTGTTTTTAACTTGTTTGTGATAAGTCACTGATGTGTATTCAACCTGATTGTGATATGTATGCGATAGGTCGCCAACGTGTGTTCAACCTGTTTCTGACATGCATGCAATAAGTCACTAACATGTGTTTAACCTGTTGGTGATATGTATGCAATAAGTCACCAACATGTGTTTAACCTGTTTGTGACATGTATGCAGTAAGTCACCAGCATGTGTTTAACGTTAACTGTTTGTGATACGTATGCAATAAGTCACTAACATGTGTTTAACCTGTTAGTGTTACGTATGCAGTAAGTCACTAACATATGTTTAACCTGTTGGTGATACGTATGCAATAAGTCACCAACATGTGTTCAACCTGTTTGTGACATGTATGCAATAAGTCACCAAAATGTGTTCAACCTGTTTGTGACATGTATGCAGTAAGTCACCAACATGTGTTCAACCTGTTTGTGACATGTATGCAACAAGTCACCAACATGTGTTCAACCTGTTTGGGACATGTATGCAGTAAGTCACCAACATGTGTTCAACCTGTTTGTGACATGTATGCAACAAGTCACCAACATGTGTTCAACCTGTTGGTGGCATGTATGCGATAAGTCGCCTCCCTTAAGCTCATTAAAGTGTTGTCGCCCAGGGCCAAACATGCACGGCTTCACTTCGGATGCCAATATTGGCGAAGTTGTCGCAAGACTTTGAGGCAACCTCAAGGTTCCAGGACAAGGAGCTCGTATTTCTCGCGTATTTTGTGTAAATCAGTTATTTATGAGTTCGATGTATTTCATTACTTCTAAAAGGCACCTTTACAAGGTACTGGTACTCGTAAAGTAGTTGTGATCTTGAAGCCAGCTTCACATTAAGGCGCCATAATATTATTCCCCTGCAGAGCAAGGCAGGAAATTGCTCCAGTTTAGTTTTTTTTTTTTCTTTTTTTGAACAATGTCGGTATTTTTTTGTTGTTGCCTTTTTTGTTAACAAGGTCGGTCATTTTTTTTTTCTTTTTTGCTTTTTGTGAAGGTCAATAATTTTTTTATAAATATATTTTGTGAAGGTCAATATTTTTTTTTTTGCATTTCTGTGAACAAGGTCAGTAATTTTTTTTACCTTTCTGTGAACAAGGTCAGTAATTTTTTTTTTACTTTTCTGTGAACAAGGTCAATAATTTTTTTTTTACTTTTTTGTGAACAAGGTCAGTAATTTTTTTTTACTTTTTTTGTGAACAAGGTCAGTGATTTTTTTTTTTTACTTTTTTGTGAACAAGGTCATGATCTTGTTTTTTACTTTTTTGTGAACAAGGTCAGTGATTTTTTTTTTACTTTTTTGTGAACATGGTCGGTTACTTTTTTTTACTTTTTTGTGAACAAGGTCAGCAATTTTTTACTTTTTTGTCAACAAGGTCGGTAATTTTTTGCTTTTGTGAACAAGGTCAGTAAGACTTTTGTTTTTTTTATGAACAAGGTCGGTTTTTTTTTTCCTTTGTAAATAAGGTCAGTGAGTTTTTTTTTTACTTTTTTGTGAACAAGGTCAGTAAAACTTTTGTTTTTTTATGAACAAGGTCTGTTCTTTTGCTATTGTGAACAACGTCAGTAAGTTTTTTAGCTTTTTATGAACAAGGTCGGTTTTTTTCTTTTGTGAATGAGGTCAGTAAGTTTTTTGTTATTTTTATGAACAAGGTCAGTAATTTTTTCTTTCCTTTTTTGTGGACAAGGTCATTCTTTCTGTTCTTTGCTTTTTTATGAAAAATAATTTGCTGACACTTAAAAAAAACAGAAAGATAATGTTTACTTGTCATTAAGGCATTGATAAATTTCAGTGAACTGAAAATGGTGTCTCGTAGAACGCCTTGTATAGCCAAATTCTTTAAAAAAAGATATAATAAAAAATGTTCCCAAAAAAACCACTCCGAGTTTTGATTTCTCGTATTTTAACAATATACAAATCATTCTATGGTTTCCGTCTTTCTGTTATGTTACTGATTATTTGTTTCATTTTTGATCGCGTGCTCCTAAATTTCTGATTTCCCCTAGCTGCAATCCCTTTCGTTTCTTTTACTGTACCTCCTTTCATATTCTCTTTCTTCCATCTTATTTTCCACCCTCTCCTAACAATTGATTCATATTGCAACTGCGAAGTTTTCCTCCTGTTACACCTTTCAGACCTTTTAATGTCAATTTCCGTTCCAGCGCTGAATGACCTCACATGTCTCAGTGCTTGGCCCTTGGCCTAAATTCTATATTCAGTTCAATTCTAAATTTATAATTTTAATGTTGTGGCTCTTTGTTTATGCGACTGCTCGCCTTTGCACCGACTCAAAATGCATTTTAACCAGCTGCCAAAACTATAATAATAATAAATATTTGCGGCTGACGATGGGTCCAGAGTAGAAACCCGAAAGCCTCGTGAGAATAGAGAGAGAGAGAGAGAGAGAGAGAGATGGGTGCTTTTATGAAAATTCCTCCAGTTCATCGTTCGGGTACGATTTCCGAGAGGGAACGCCATTAGTCGAAATGATAATAAACAGCTATGGGAGAGGAGCAGCCTGGACTGAAGTAAGGGGCTGGGAGACGGCTCTGAGAAAACACGAGACATAAAAGCTTGACGTGTTTTTCCTGGAAAATTTTTATTAGATGAATTTTCCACCCATGACTGTTCTCTTTAAAAAAAAATTCTGTTGTTAGTGCAGTGATACATACATACATATGTATATGTATATATTGTATATTATATATACATATATGTGCATTATGTATATATATATATAAATATGTATACATACATATATATGATTTGCGACCTTTTTTTTACCCAATTTAGTTTTGAATTTTTTCGACAGGCTGAGTAAAGTTGAAATCTAGCCATATATCGTCCCAGAGCGTAAATAGGCCCATATAATCAATATGTTTAAGCCAGGTCCTGTTTTGAGGTTTAATGGAAAGAAGGATTTCTTTCCATTTTGTTAGCTCTTTGTTGGGTGGGTCGGTAGAGCTGCGGACTGTCACTCGATGGGCCGGAGTTCAATTCCCCGGCCGGCTGATGAAGAGTTAGAGGAATTTATTTCTGGTGATAGAAATTAATTTCTCGTTATAAAGTGGTTCGGATTCCACAATAAGCTGTAGGTCCCGTTGCTAAGTAACCAATTGGTTCTTAGCCACGTAAAATAAGTCTAATCCTTCGGGCCAGTCCTAGGAGAGCTGTTAATCAGCTCAGTGGTCTGGTAAAACTAAGGTATACTTAACTTAACTTTCCATTTTGTTGAAGAAGGGATTTTGGTTATAAAACATTCAAGGTCAAGGTTCTCCAGCATATCTGCCCTAAAATGGAAGACTGCAGTGTCTGCAAAAATACAAAACTGAGACAAATGGTAGATACTGCAGTTTTCCCTTGCCTTACTACTGAATTTGCAGATACTGCAAATGGGACCCCCCTAAACAAAGCATTGAAGAATCATTCTGAAACTTCAGTAACTTGTGTATTAGTGTTTCACGAGCCCAGTAGCTGGCACATCTCAGTTTCGAAAATTTCTCAGATACTGCAGTGTTCCATTCTAGGGCAGATATGTGAAGGAGTACAAGCGGGTTGTCACATTGAAAAATTTAGTGAATTTCACATCACCTTGAAAGTATCAGAGACTTCCGAGTCTAGACATGGGATCATTGTTTACTAAGGTTCAGACCGACGGTGTTTTTTCTCTTCTAAGAGGGAAGTGAAAACTTATATGAAAGAGGTCGTTTTCCCCTTAACCTGTATAAAACTGCCGAATTAGTTAACCTGTGGGTAACTAGCAACGTTTGTATTTTATTAGTAATATATTTATTAATACATACATCCATGCATACATACATACATATCAAACATTTACATTAATTAGAGGACAGCTGTAGTATTGGCAGCCATTTTTTATTAATACATACATACATCCATGCATACATACACACATACATACATATCAATCTTTTATATTAATTATAGGTCAGCTGTAGTATTGGCAGCCATTTTTTTTATGAATACATACATACATACATACATGTCAATCATTTATATTAATTATAGGTCAGCCGTAGTATTGGCAGCCATTTTTTGTTAATACATACATACATTCATGCATATCAATAATTTATATTAATTATAGGTCAGCTGTGGTATTGGCAACCATTTTTTATTAATACATATCAATCATTTTCCATATTCGTGAGAAAAATATTCAGCCACCTCTCGAGTTCATTCATTTTATTTTTTTTTTTTTTTGCTATTATTCAGCTCGTGCCGAAATTCATTCAGGACCGTTAACTTGAAAAACTGGTACGGGATCTGTGTAGGTTTGTACAGCTGAAGTTCAAGACTTAACATTTGAATTGGACCAGTTTGGTCTTTCGAGATATACAGTATGTATGTGTGTATGTATATATATATATGTGTGTGTGTGTGCGTGTATAGATATGTTTATACCTGTATATGAATACATACATATGTGTATACATACATACATATGTATATGTATATATGTATTATGTATGCATAGAGATTAACACAGAGAAAGAGATGGAGATTTTGTCACATATGAAGACATATGTGTGGAATGTCTTTGTGTGAATCAGAAAATACTACTGTACTGTACTACACGGCTCTCGGCGGTGCCAGTGACACGCGGGAACGTTTCGAGAAATCTGAGCGCCAAATTTTCCACCAAGGGACCCCCTTTTACTTTGATTTAATGTTCTCTAAAGTCCACACAATCCTGACCATCCGCGGCTTCAGTTTAGCACCGACATTGGCTACTTGAAGCCAGAATTGACCAGCAAGCTGCTAAAATATGCTGTTGAATGTTTCATCTGTGATGACTCTTGTGAAGAGCGAAGCGTAAGGGGTGCTACAGTGTCTTCACTTACCTACGACAGACAACGTTGAAGTGGAGCTTTAAGAACGATGTTTTCCTTCAGTCAGTTGTACATTGGAGGTATCCCAAAAGCGTGAGAGAAGCAACGTCGAGGAAATGATACAGATTTAGAGTCTTTTCTTCTTATGAACTGAATCGCCAACAGTTAAGAAGGGAATTTACCGGAAGATTAACTCACGAAAATAGATTTAGTTTTATTTTCCTTAATTTTTTGGGCCTAGGTGAGTAAGCGGCCTGCTGGCGAGAGAGAGAGAGAGAGAGAGAGAGAGAGAGAGAGAGAGAGAGAGAGAGAGAGAGAGAGAGAGAATGGGGGGATGGTAGGGGGCGGGGGGAGGGGGGGGAGGAAGCGTGGTAGAGAAGAAAACACGAAAAAGGAATAATGAACCCTTTGTATCCTGAGGGAGAATGGCGAAGCCCTCGCTTTTCCAGAGCGTGGCGTCTGCAGTTGTGTCGTCGCTACAAACTCAAAAAACGCTATTTTCCAAAACCATCATAATAATAATGACAACAATAATAATACGGACCGACAAGTACCTAATATTGTTCACTAAGCTAACAGGTTTGCGTAACAACGATTCGGGGTCACTGACACGTGGCGGGAATGCGGCACTACTGAGCTGCATCATAACAGAAGGATAAGACTCGGAATTTTTCCACACATATAAAAGGAGCGTAAACTCGCAGCTGAATTTCCTTCAGCTACTCAGTGACAGAGACGGAGCGAACAGCACCACGTCCTTATCTCGCGACGGCTTGATCCATACTGCCCGTCACATAGAGCGGGAAGTGTCCGAGAGTCTGGTTCTCTAAGATAACTGCTGCCGAGAGAGAGAGAGAGAGAGAGAGAGAGAGAGAGAGAGAGAGAGAGTGAGTTTGATACTCAAAAATTTCTGCTACTTTCAGAGAGAGACAGAGAGAGTCTGGTACTCATAGATACTTGCTACTTTCATAGAGAGAGAGAGAGAGAGAGAGACTGACAGAGAGAAAGAGTCTGGTATTCAGATTTTTGCTACTTTCAGAGAGAGAGAGAGAGAGAGAGAGAGATAACTACTGCCTAGAGAGAGAGAGAGAGAGAGAGAGAGAGAGAGAGAGAGAGAGAGAGAGAGAGGTAACTACTGCCTATAGAGAGAGAGAGAGAGAGAGATAACTACTGCCTAGAGAGAGAGAGAGAGAGAGAGAGAGAAGTACTCAGATATTTACTACTTCTAGAGAGAGAGAGAGGAATAATGTCTTAGAAAGTTCCGCAGAGATCATTCATTGAATAGGTTCTTAGACGAGAGAATTCTTCTTGGTTGCATTATAGCCTGGAAATACGTTGTCTGACAATACAGTAAAAGAATATGAACAAACTCTCTCTCTCTCTCTCTCTCTCTCTCTCTCTCTCTCTCTCTCTCTCTCTCTCTCTCTCTCTCTCTCTCTCTCTCTCTCTCTTCTTCTTCTTCTTCTTCTTCTTCTTCTTCTTCTTCCGAAGTCCATCAGTGCTCACAAACAATATCTGATATTTGTCAGTCTCAGTATCTAGCTAAAAGTGCTTAGTAAGCTATATGTAGCTAAAAGTATTTACTATGCATGCAAACAAAAATACTGTGTACTGTGTGCTCGTGATAGTGAAGAAAGAAAACTTGCTTGAAAAGAGGAAAATAAAAGACAAACTTTTAATCAAACAATTGTTTGAATAGCTGAGATTAATGCGTTGATTGGAAAAGAACCACATTAGATTCAACATGCCGTAACCTCAGTCCAGCCACCAGTAAGATGGTCCATTTTAGGCACTACTTAAGGCTCTTTGAAGCGTCCCTTCGGCCATCAGCTGCAGCCCCTTCCATTCTTTTTACTGTACATCTGTTCATATTCTCTTTCTTCCATCTTACCTTCCTTAACCCTCTCCTAACAATTGTTTCATAGTGTAACAGGAGAAAAATACACTTCTAAAACTTTCCGGATCTCAGTTTCTCTTTCAGCGCTGAATTGAATGACCTCATAGGGCTTAGCGCTTGGCCTTTGGCCTAAATTTTATATCCCATTCCATTCCTAAAATGGTCCATTTACGTGGCTAGTTGTTGTTGCCATAGCGGCAGGCAAGGTTAAGTAGTGTTTCTTGCGTGTAGGAGAATAAATTGATTGATTGACTGGTGTATAGATTTTAGGCCTATGCCAATTTGCTTCTCAGACACGTTGGAGGGGCATGTCTTTATTTATTGCAAAAACATGGCTTTTCAAGTCTCGGATAAGACCGAGACACAGGACAGTCGCAACCAATATTTCTTTTTAGTTTGTCTCCCAGTGCGACCATCTAGACGATTTTTTTTCGGTAGACAGATTAAAGTATGTCAGAACCTTTAAAAACTTGTTTATTAAGTCTTCGTGTAAAGGAGACTAACTTGCCAACCAATCTCTATATGCAATTTCCACCCAACAATCACCGTGGCTTCAAGCAGTTGTCCCTTGATCAGGCGCTGCCATTCAAACGAGGAATCAGGCACGGTTGGGAGCCGAGACGTTCAAAGAGGCACAGTATGCCAAATATTCAGGTGGCATCACATCTCCAGATATTCTTACGAGATATTATGAAGAGCGTCACTTCCTAAACCAGTTCTTCGTTGGGAGATTCGGTAGAGCTGTGGACTAGCACTCGCTAGGGCCGAGTTCGAGTCTCCGGCCGGCTGATGAAGAGTTAGAGCAATTTATTTCTGGTGAGGGAAATTCATTTCTCGCTATAATGTGGCTCCGATTCCACAATAAGCTGTAGGTCCCGTTGCTAAGTAACCAGTTGGTTCTTAGCCACGTAAAATAAGTCTGATCCTTCGGGCCAGCCTTAGGAGAGCTGTTGATCAGCTCAGTGGTCTGATAAAACTAAGGTATACCTAACTTAACTTCCTAAACCTCCTGATATTCGAGTTGTAAGTTATTATAGTTAAATGTGTGTTTTCATGCCGTAGATTATTATTATTATTATTATTATTATTATTATTATTATTATTATTAGCAACAGAAGGTAATAGGAAATAGAAATAGATCAATTATTAGAAAAATAGATGAATTAACAAATAAATAAATAAATAAAAAATATAAGTAAAATATTAAGATACAAATTGAATTGTATTAGGGTACCAACTGAATCATTATAAATACCAATATTGTTCTCGATCCTGGGTGTATCCCAAGAGATACCCAAGGAACAGCGGCCCGTGCTGGAATAAGGCCAGCTTACTGATCCAGCCACATCAAGTACTCATTGTAAATACTACTTTTACATACAGTTATGCAAATCAGTCGTTTCGAATTGCTCAGTTGTTCCTTTACGTGAATGGAAAATGCGTATTCCCGTCATTTCTATTACGAGCCTTGTGGAGAAACCGTATACACTAGGGCGGCTCACTGTCGACGGTGCGAGAGCAGTTCTTTATTGCACTTACAGTTTAAATAATATATTATCTCACGGACTCTCCACTCTGAAAATATATATGTGTATATGTGTATGTATGTATGTATATATATATATATATATATATATATATATATTTATATATATATATATATATCAAACAAGACACGTGAATCTTGATAACATATAGGCCTACCCTTTAAAGAGAGGAAGAGGCTTATCCTATTTCATCAGATAACTTTCCCGTTGTAATTAGAACGAAATGAAAGGCACCCCCTTCTTTTTTTATACGGAAAAGATCTCCATAAAAATCAAAAATAAAAAAAAACGCAGGGACCTCTTTCAACGAATCAAGAGGAACTCTATGAGAGATCTGTATCATAGGCGGGCGGACGTTCCCTCAAAATTAAAAAAAAAAGACACAATGAAATGATTCCGTGACGCAGGAAACTACTGAGTCATGTTTCAAGTACAATGGAAGGCCCGCATGGCGCGCGTGGAAAGAACTTCATGTTAATTAGTGGAGGATGCAGACTGAACAATAGCTTTATCAGGGCTTGAAAAAGTCAGTCGTGAAGACGAGAACAATTCGCCTCTTTCAGCTTCCTAAATTGGCAGCCATCAAAGTGTGGAAGCAGTATGTTAGGTTGTATCGTTGTGGTTACGACTTGGATGAGAATAATATATATATATATATATATATATATATATATATATATATATATATATATATATATATATATATATATATATATATATATATATATATATATATATATATACGTGATGAATTACGTAAAGCTGTTCATCTTTCAATTGGCACACGAAGAGATTGTGTTAGAGCGAGAACTAACCTTTTACCGACCGCTCAGATAGAAACGCATATGTAATGTATTTATTTATTTATATATTTGTTGTGATAGTTGCCTAAATACTTAGTTCATAGCTTTCCACCAATATAATTTTTTTAATAGAGCAATATTGTCTTGTACCATTTCCTCTAATCCCCGGCCAAGCGTTTTAAAACGTATAGATAGCTCCGTAAAAGTGTTTATTCACCAGAATCCTCTTTCTTTAAATATTTTTCGTCAAGTTAAAAGTAAAGTAGGGATTTATTGACAATATTTGGTGATAATTAGTTGAGAAACGTCTTTTCACTTCTTAGGGTTTCTTGTTGGTAGAAAATGGTAATGGTGCAGGGTTGAAATAAACAGTTGGATGTACTATTTTATTAAATAAAGTTAAGCTGAAGACGTTTAAAAATGTAAAAGAAAGGCGGGGGGGGGGGGGAATTCAGTTTTAAAAAAGTGCAATAAACAGTATGAAAGAGAAAGGGTAAAAAATGAAACGCTATCAAGGAAAAAAAAAATAAAATAAAATAAAAGCTCTGCACCTCGCGCTAATAGTGCAGTGTGTCAGTAATTGTTTTTTTCTGGAGTGAAGCAGTGTTGCCAACCATGTTGAAATTTCCCCAGATCTGGGGAATTCGGGTGGTTGATGGGGAATTTGGGTCATAATTTGGGAAAATTTTCACTTTTTGGTTTAATTCCTTTACAAGACCATATACTCTGCTGAATAATCTACTTCAGTGAGGAAATATAAGGATACTAAGTGAATTACGTTATTATTAGCCATGTACCTAGTGTAGGGTTTTATATAATTAAATTAAGTATACCTTAGTTTCACCAGACCACTTGAGCTGATTAACAGCTCTCCTAGGGCTGGCCCAAAGGATTAGGCTTATGTAACGTGGCTAAGAACCAATTGGTTACTTAGCAACGGGACCTACAGCTTATTGTGGAATCCGGACACATTATACCGAGAAATGAATTTCTATCACCAGAAATAAATTCCTCTAACTCTTCATTAGCCGGCCGGAGAGTCGAACTCGGGCCTAACGAGTGCAAGGCCACAACTCTACCGACTCGCCCAAGGAAGAGCTTAGGGCTTTATATAGACATGTCACATGTATCACTAATGAACTTGAGCACAAATTACAAGTAAATTTATAAAACGGGGAATTTTGGGGAATTTTCATCCCGATTTTTGGGGAATTTTGGACCACTCCACCTGGCAACATTGGAGGGACTATGTCACTATGAACCAACGTAGGTAGTATAGGCTGACCTGCTGAAGCTCCTAAAGTTAACAGACGAGTCCTTGGAGCTGCTGCTGCGCTACTGCTGCGTGCTCGACGTCCTGCCTGGAGCCTTCAGGAGGAATCCTTGTACTGGTGGAGAACGGTAAGCAAACCGTTTTTGCTCTCCCCTCTGATTTTCTTTATCTTGTCAAGTTGTCAGTTCATGGACGCCGCCTGTGATTCCTCAGTGGTCGAAGATTTATTCGTATAATGTTTAACTCAGTCACGTCTTCAGTTTTAGGTGTTAGAAATCATATTAATCCTTTAAGGTTGATTATTATTAAGTGGTTATTAATCCTGAAGGTTGATTATTAATAAGTGGTTATTGTAAAATATAGCATCGTGGTTTTCGCTCCTCTCTATCTCTCTGCGTCACAGACGATCGTATAGGGTGAGTGTGGTTATATAACTACGTCAAACGCCATTCTTTCTCTTTTTGTCTAGTTTTTTGGGGACTTATTATAGTTTATGAGGCCCTTTTAAGGCATCTTTTATGAATTAAGTTTTCGTCAGCGTTTCGTAACCCTCGTTATTTGAATTTTTTGTTGCGACTGGTAATTGTGTGGTATTGGCACTGAGCCAGTCTCGAAAGAGGATCCTAAGTAAATTAAAACTAAGTTTGTTTCTGTCCTTAGGATAAAGTCTGTAGTTACAATAGATAGATAGATAGATCATTCAAAATTATGCATTTTACCCTAAAATTGGAAGATTACAGAAAAAAAGTGTAAAATGAGGTGCTTTAATAATAATGGGGCCATTACAGATAAAAAAAAAAAGTGCGAAATTATGTATTTTATCCAAAATTGGGCGACTACAGACAGAAAAGCGCAAACTTGTGTATTTTACCCAAAATTTGGGCAATTACAGACAAAAAAAGTGCACCTAGCCTATCCGTGTCGCGTTCACACTAGGTGTAGTCAGGCTAGATTGTTGCTGAACCCACTGGGCAGAAAACTTAAGCTCAGCATGAGTAGCTTGTTACGCCTTCACAGTATAACAAACCACTAATACTCATCAATAGCATGTCAAACTTCCAGCCTACATTGCACCAGTCATCTCAGTAGTGCATGCACTATTGTGATTCTGGGATATCAAGGCCCTTCCTTTCCAGTAACACTTTTGGTATATCTGTCCAGCCCTTTCTAGGTCTTCCTCCCTTTCTCACAAATTTTGCAGTTTTCACCATCCTATCATCCTCCATTCTTTCTACTTGACCAAACCATCTCAGGCAATCTTGACCCGACCTTTTATCAAAGCTTGCCTTTTTACAACTTCAGTGACCTCCACATTTCTCAGTTTTATATTTTTTTTATTCTAAACATACTACACAGTTCCTCACCAATTCGGCGCCAGGATAGTGTTTCGGCGGCGAATTGGTGACTTTACACCATCAGTGCACTTCACATGGTGCACCGTAGGCATTACTTGGTTCTTTACAGCGACTCTTTGGCCCCTAGCTGCAACCCCTTTCACTCCTTATACTCTACCTACTGTACGTTCAGTTTGTTTCTTCAATCTTACTTTCTACCCTCTTCTAATATTTTTTTCATAGTGCAACTATGAGGTTCACCTCCTTTTACACCTTTAAAACCTTTTACTGTCAATTACCCTTTCGGCACTGAATGACCTCGTAGGTTCCAGCACTTGGCCTTTGACCAAAATTTTATATCCCATAAAATTCCTTTCCATTTCATCTTTGTAGTGTCCATTTTTTCTAATGTATTCCCATGGTCTCTCTCTTAACCCCTTCTGGTGCATCTTAAACTAGTTTCTGGCTTTTCAACATATCCTGGTTTGTATGCATTCCTGTGTTCCATAGATTTTCAGAATACTAAGTATAGATTCTTCCTCTGTTCCTTACTCATTGACTCAAATTTTCCAGTTTCATCTACTACATAATTTGCTTTCTTCATCTGCTGTGTTGAAATTGTCGCCATACCTTCCAAGGCATTTTCTTTGCCCTTGACACGTGTCTTTCAGCCAACCTTTTCTCCCTTTATCTTGATTAATTTATCAGTGATTTATCTCAAGTTTATATAATGAGTAGTTTTAGTATATTTGTTTGATCAAGTTTGATCAGTACTTAATTCACTGTTTAAAGAATATGGCAGTTTTACTAGGTAATGTATGTATGTGTACTTGGTCTATTACAATCAATTCTGACCAAGTAATTATTTTTCAGGTTGAATTTATGCCAGCAACCACAGTTCAACTGGAAGGAGGAGTATATAGGATGAAGTAAGTGGTTTTAAGTTGAAGTATTTTTAAATAGTTTAAGATATTAAATGAAATGGAAATTTTGAGAGTAGCGTTAGTATCAGGAACATACTTGGGGTCTATTAAGATGTGTGTTTAGACCAGAATTACATAACCCTGTTATACCAGATTGAAAGACTGTTGCTTGAGGAGTTTACCCTCACTACCTTAAGGGAGGGTCTTCAGTCTGTTGAGATCAGACCCGGCCTCTTAGGGTGGGGTGGCATGTCGTCCAACTCCATCCTCCATAGGAGTTTGTAGAGCCGAATTTTCATAAATTCCCATAGGGGGTTAGTGCCATTAGTGCATCTCACATGGTGCACTGTAGGCATTACTAAGGTTCTTTGCAGCATCCCTTCAACCCCCAGCTGCAACCCCTTTGATTCCTTTTACTGTACCTCCGTTCATATTCTCCTCCATCCATCTTTCTTCCCACCTTTTCCTATCAGTTGTCTCATGGTGTAACCGTGAGGTTTTCCTCCTGTTACATCTTTCAAACCTTTCTACGTTCAGTTTCCCTTTCAGCGTTAAATAACCTCATAGGTCCCAGCACTTGGCTTTGGCATAAATTCTATACTCCGTTCCATTCCATAATCCAAATAATTTTAGTGTTCATAGTAAAGTCTGTTTTGGAAAAAGAAAGAATCAGATTGGTACTAAGAGGAAAAAAAGGCATGAATACAATTTTTTAGCTAAGTAGCTGAGGGGCAAGGCTTCCAAGGCACTTGCTATCCAACATCCTCAAAGCAGTGGGACTTTGGGTCTCTGCAGTCAGCCATTCTCTAAGCCCCCAACAATGGCAATGAGTCAAGGATCTGGTGGGAGGGGGTGGGAGTAGTGCCATGCTATGACATCTAGACTTAAAGGACTTAGCAGTACTACTCAAGGTTAGTTAGGCGAACTGTAAGTGATATACCATGAATAATTTTTTTATATATTAGTCTGCATACTGCCATTGTTAAGTAGAGTACTACATAATTTAGGGTAAGTGACTGTTTAATATGTTAGGTCAAAGTGCAGCTTAGAGCAGAGTAGTTGTGGGTCACAATGCACGTTGTGTGCAGATAGTGATCTTAAATGAAAGCTTGATGGCGGATTGAACTGTATGTTTTAAAAAGTCAGAATGATAGATTATGTACACATTGCCCGTCACTCTATGAAAGTTGAGACAAGTTCTAATTTAGTACAGTAGTTGTACTAGCAAATGCATCTAGAATTCAAGTTGTAGTTAAGAGGACAAACATTTCACTTACGTTGGATAGATTACCCAGGCAGGCACTGCCTAACAAGTTTGTACTTATAAGTAGTGGTTTAGTTTAAAAAAATATATTTACAGTATTATAGTGGGTTTTGTGAGCTAGTTATTTGAAGACTATAATTATAGTACATTTAGTACAGTATTGTTTTATGCATAATTAGAGTTGGCATCTTGAATCTTTTGTTTAAGGGTTAAATAAATTTATCAACAAAATTATTCAGGTCCAAAAACAATGAGTCAGGTTGATTTTATTTCTTTGTTGTCGAGAAGCTTATAAAGTATTACAGGTGGTGACAAGATAGCTGGTCTTTGTATATGTAGTTTCCTGCTACAGAAATTTCACTACTGTGTAATTAAAATGAAATTAGGAAGGGTAGAAGGAATGAGGTGATCTTTGGTCTACAGAGGGACTTGATAGTGTTGAGCCATCATGATATAGTCTTAGAGCAAATTAGTCTGGGGAGAAGTTGTTCTTGAAGGATGAGATGTTTACATAAGTATCATTAATGTTGAATTTACAAATGGAATCATATTTAGTTTTTGAGCTGTGTCAGTGGTTACGTAGGAACTCTGCAGATTGTATCTCCCCTGTTTTTCAAAAACATGTCTGTATGAAGTAATTATAAAGTCTAGCCTGGCCACTAATCAATTTAAGGGATAATGTAATTTGATTCTATTAAGGTAGCCTCTTAATTGTTTGTATGTGAGAAAGACTGTTTCCTATATGTGTACAGTACTGAGTTTCTCTTGAGTGAATAGGCTTAGATTTAATCAAAGGGCAGATAAGACCCCATAAAAAATTAAATATAAGTTTCATAAAACTTGTAAATTGAGTGTTAGACGATATAATTTTGTGAACTTCATCAGGGAGCAAACTTTTCCTGTGATAAGACAATTTTATTCTGTATTATATATCTCCTGTATTTAGATTTTAATTAATTTAGTTTGCAGTGGTGTAATGCATTATGAACTGTTTATTCTCATTTAAGTTTGATATTTTGTATTTTATGTGCACTAGGGTTAGTGTTTATTCTACTTTAGGGTCAGGTTGGATGTCTAATTCGAAGTATTCTCATTTAGGTTGTTTGAGGGCAGTAACTATGTTGCATCAATTTTGTCGAGTATTATTTGTTGTTAGTGGTATTTTGAGAATTACCAGCTGGATTGGTGTTTTAATTTGGGGTTTCCTTGGCTCTACTATGGTTTGCTTCTTGTTTGGCTGAGAGAAATCTAACTCCTTTTCATTTGCTAAGTGATTTATAGGTAATAGTAGTTTTGGGTTTTAGTACTGAAAATAGGGATTGTGTATTCACTTTATTTCTATAGTTGAATTTTCTAGGATCTCGTTTCTGAGGGCCCTTATTTTTATTGTATTTTTGCTTTAAGTGTGGGGTCTGTAATGTTCTGTTGGAAGGTTACATTTAGTAAGGGTTGGTGGTACATTACCTCAGTTTTGATATGAGTTGATGTATCTTGTGTGGAGAAGATTTTTGCCCGTAGCCCTAAATTATTTTATTTTTTCATAGGTCTTAAGGTTCCTTGAAGGTGGGAATTGTGAATTTTGCAGAAAAATTAGGACTGAGACTATCAAGGGATTTGATTTTTTTTTTTTTTTTTTTAGAACACACTTTCCTAAAAGATCAATACTTTATCTCTGGAGATTATTGCAAGTGGGATAAGAGGGTAAACGGCAAAGTATACAGGACTGTTAAAATTTGTGCTGTTAGAATTTGTAGCTCTTGGTCAGACCTCAGTTTGAGTGAGCAGGTGAGAATAGTATTTGTGTTCAGAGTAGAACTTGACTGACAGAGTAGAGTTGAGTCTATGAAATTTGGTTGCATGTAAATGGGACAATCAGTTTAATGGCCATCAATAAAACCAGGGCAGTAACTCCTAGTTTATGGGAGATTGAGATTAAGATGGCATATGCAAAAAGGAACCATCCTTCAGGTTGGATATGAGCTGGTGTAACGAGTGTTGGGAGAGATACAGTTGTTTTAGTCTCCTAGGAGATATGGGTTCAGGGGTATTAGGATAATTAAAGCTTTTATTACTGCTATAGGTCATGTGATATCTTTGGAGGAAAAGTACAGGTAATTATATTTTCTCTACTTGGCCAGAGATTACTAGAGGGTTGTTGGCTCCTTTGGTGAAGGAATAGAATTTGAACCATTGATGCTGTACATAAAATGAATGGAAACAATAAATGAAAGTGGAACTTCAGGTAAAGGTGGCATTTCCTACTACTAACAAACCCCTTTCCAAAATGCCAGGGCTACAGAACAAGGGTCTTGCTTCAGGAATTAACCTGATGGTTCCTTGTCAATTGGTATGAAGTCATGGTTGCCTCCCCAAGGTTATTCTGCTCATGGATGAGTGAGATAGTCTCCGAGAACTGCTGCTCCAGCTCAGTCTGAAGGGGTTCAGGTGGTATAGGTCCATCTGAACCTAGAAGATCCACATGGGACAAGTCACTCCTCCAACCAAAAAGGGAGACATGCCAGAACTCCACTCCGTAGGGTGTTCCCAGTCCTGCAGACCAGACAAGCCTCTCACCAGGGAGAATGCATGGGACCCAGCTGAGTTGCTGTCAGGCATGTAATCTGACTTCTGCTCTGATACCCAGTCGCAGGTGAAAACAAAAGCAAAGGGAAATAACACTCCCTGGCAATGCTGCTGCTGCCTTCCCTCCCAGGCACACGGCGAACCCCGAGAACAAGAGGTGGAAGAATCCACCGGGGACCTCTCTCTGGAGAAAGATCACTCGGTGAGTGCCGGTCAAGGAGCCCAAATTCTACAAGCATGGAGAGGTGCAGGGCCTCCCAAAGAAGTCACAGAGTAGAAGAACCTACCCCACTGCTAGGGCAGGAGTGATCCAATGACTGTTCCTGAGCTGAGTGAGCAGGTTGCCCATCCCATTGAATTAAAAACAAGACCAAAAATACAACACACGAACAAATATACCAAGGAGTGAAAAAATGAGGGAGACTCGTGCAATCCAAGCCTTTCAATCTGTCAGCAGTGGGAACTGCAGCTGCATGTCAGTATCTTGAGCAGCCAAAAGAAAAATGGTGGTTACAGTTGGTGAGTGAGGGATACTCCCCTACTCACCCCCAATCTTCACCTGTTACCACCTGGCTAACTACCTTGTTACAAGGTTTTGTCCAGTTTCCAGCTTGTGCTGAAAGGTTTTCCTGTATAAAGGGCTCTGGTTTGTATTCCTGTAGGAATGATTCTTAATTCCTTCTCTCACACTTTTCATACTCTTTATATTTCCTCTTATTACGAACTTTTGTAGAGTGAAAGGCAGTGTTGTTGCAAGGTAGCTTAGCCCTGATATAGGAAGCCTTTCAGTTATGAAGATTTTGGCAGAGTAAAATATTACATGCGAGTACATTAATCGAAAGATTACTGTTGCACGATAGCATTAGCCAAATGTTTGAACTCGCTTTTTACATATTGTATGCCGAGACACTTTAGACAAGGAACAAACCACCACCTAAGGCACTGTTAGCAGGAAATTTTACCTCCTTCCAAAGACTAATGGTACCAAAATGATTCAACCCATATCTAAGGACAAAGCTATAACAGATAGGGAAATGTCTTTACATATTGGTACGCAAGGCGTATTGATAGTAAGTAGCTTATACTTAATATATTTTTACCAGAACAACAGATATTGTAATGAAGAAAATTAAGACATTTTATGGATGTTTGTTTATTCAATATATATCACAGTAAAGTGCATATGCTATGTATTTACAATAAACTGACACTTGACCAAATAAAATGGCATCAACATACTCATCCTATGCAAAAAGAAAAAAAAAAAATACAGAAACAAACCAAGCTGCCTCATTACCTCAGATTATAAATGTTATATATGTATTTCTCAGTATTTTAAATTCAGTTTCATTTACTTAAACTTAGCTTTTCATAAATCATATACAATTCCAACATTTGTAGAATGATTTGTTTCATAATATATGAAACTTTGCTCGAAAAAATACTTGAATTCAAACAAGGTTTAACCTATGATAGAGCACTTTGATGTCTGGGTTGAAGAACCAGAGTTAGCAGCTTTTATGAGAGAGGTAATAGCTGAATTGCTGGCCATTGCCCATTTACCAAAAAAAAAAAAGGGGGGGCAGATTTTTCTACTGGATTACACCAACCTTCCATGATTAATGACACCTGTTTAGTTTGGATTGTAAATTACAAAGGACTTCAGTAAGTAAAGGCACTCATACAAAATTCTCGGTGTCAAAATTCATCCTCTGTTTACAGTAACCTATCTAAAGATACCGTTATCCGTTTGGGAAATGTTCCTGATGTTTTAGAAGTCAAAACCACGGTCTGAGAGGAATGCTTGGTATTGAAGAACAGACAAGAGTTAACTGGATTTGGTCATAGGGAAATTAGAACATATTTTTCCATCCATCCATCCACTTTTACGGCTAATCTCAACCAAGCAGCACTTAACTACTCTTGGTCTGAAAATATCTTATCAATATTTTCATAAAAAAATAGAAAAATAAAAAACTACTCAAACTACGCTTTCATATATGATTCATTGGTTACAAAAAATCCATCACAACTTGTAGATATAAATTCTATCTTACTGGGTTCATTTGAGAAAGAAAATCTATCCTACTGGATTTGGCTATAAAAAAATACAAATTTCTGTTGAAAATAAACATTTCATACTAGACTCACTAATCTTAAAAAAAAAATTACAACTTTCTCTTGAAAATAAGCATTTCACACTGGACTCGCTAATCTAAAATAATCTATTACTATTTCAGTAAAATAAAAATATACTTTTCGTGCCAGGCTTCAGTGATTTGATTAAATAACATAACATGTACAATACCTGCTCAAAGTGACTAAATGCCTTGTTACATGTCCATGTACAAAGATTTCCTGCAAAGCACTAGTTTACCCAGTACATGTTAACAAGAGAGGGAGCTTTAGTACAGTAACTACCCAGGTCATGTTTACAATAAAATGGAAAAATAAGCAGTGTACAATACAAAACTGAAAATAGAAAATAATTCTCCTAATAAATCCACAGAAGCCAACAATGGCATTACACAATGTAGACAAATATATAAAAGGGTAGTCTCACACAAGCATGAAAAAAGCAGAGCTAGACGAATGAGTTATTCCCCAAAATGATGGGTGAAGAACACTGATGTCAAAACTATCGAGCAATAACGATGGTTTTCATTTTGCAGGGGCACCTCTTGACTAACAAACACACACACACAAAAATTTCGCCTGAATGTATGCAGTTATTACTGTCCTTGATGTGAATGACTTTCGGATACACTCTTTTACCCAATTTCTGGAAAACTAAAAGTTCATGTAGTAAAGTAATTAACCGAAGAAGTTTCGAAACAAAGACAATCCATCTCAGATTATTCAGTTCCTTCCTTCTTCCTCTTCCTGACAGGCCTCACATACAAACTCACCCAATCTAGTTTTCCTAAGCTCTTCTCTTGATACGTCATAGCAACGACTGTGAAAAGACTCCGAACAAACGCTGCAGCAGGAAAAACGGAAAGGATAGTCACGGCGGCCACAAATCTGTCGGAGGAGGAGAAATTAGTTGCATTTATTCACAATTCAACCAATCATAAGTGATTTTAATGGACATTACTGGAAACACAACACACTGCCATTTCGAAATGAAATTCACTCCAGAGACACAAATGCTGTAAAGTAAGGCCCCATTATATGTAATACATTCCAAGACACCTGTGCATCCTAAAACCGTGCAATTTTGGGAACACCTTACATAACAGAATATTATACACGTGCCGATCATACCGTACAAACAAACTGTTTATGTCCATATATAAACCCTGATGTCAATTATAATACCCATTATTGGTAATACGTGGAAAACAGTTGTAAAGATAATGTATACCGTACATGTTATTTCTCTTACAGGAGTGAGAAAAAATGTTTGACCTTGGAAGAAACGTTTGTAATGTACAGCATATGGCACTGCGCCAAATGTACATTGGTTTGGGCTCGGAGTGATGATCTAGCATTATCATGTTTTTGTTTGTGAAAAATATGGCAAAACACTAAGAAATAATTCTTGGAGTATTTTTTGTTTCAATTAGGCTGTTTTCCTTGGTCCTTGTTGGTCAGATGATTCCTTGCTTTGTTTGTCTTTTAAAACTTTTTATTCTTGACCTATTTGTTTGGGTTTGATACATAAAGTAATGCTTAGTGCTAAAACCGATCTTGCAAGGTACGATTATTCACATATGGTATCGTCTTTAATTACTGTCAAGGGAAAATTTTCTATTTAAATTAGGCTAAGAATTGTATAACATTCCATACAAACTGTATCATTGGTCTGAGTATTAAATTTTGACAAACATCGAAGTAATGGTAGGATAACCACCACCAAGAGCAGTTGCTTATGCACTGTTGTTTTTCCAGCTTTGCAGGTTGGAGGATGGAGTGATGAAGTTCTATATCCAGTGGAAGACTATTCCCCTATTCTCAAAAGGAAGTTCATCCAGGCTCCAAAAGCAGAGTTAGACTTCCTCTCCTCTTTGCCTGCCATACAAGGAAAGTGAGCGGAGTCGAGGTGTAGATTGCCTTTCGAAGCAGAAGATGGCAGTGAAGGGGGAAAACCACTTCTGGCTCCCCACTCCTTCTTCCACTGTTGAACTCTCTCTGTCCACTGGCTTGATCATGCCCGGAGCTTTGGCCTAAGCTGCATCCGTTGGAGGATTGATCTACACTTAGTTTGTAAAAGTTCGCTACCCCTACCACAAGTGGGTGCTCCAGAGGTAGGAGCGATGTGGTTGCCACATAACTAGAGGCACAACGTGTAGAAAAGGCTAGTACTAATTTTGGCTCGAGTAATAATCTCAGAATTAGCACCTAGTATCAACAATGAGAGGTGCAATATTGATCAAAAAGATATTAATACATTTCTATAGAAGTGGATATATACTCATTAATTCTATTATATACTTGTTATTAATAATTTTATTTAATTTGGTATGTCTAAATTTGGACCATTGTTTAAAATTACTAATAAGAGTATCATTAAGAATATCTAAATTGTCCATTATTACAAGTTTATGAAAATCATCTTTTAATCTACTATCTTCACACGAACAAAGCATATCTACATCATTAACATCTAAGTTCTTAGCATTCTTTGCATAATTAAAAGCAATTTTACCTAATGTTTGTGAATATTTGAATATAATTTTGGGGTATGTGTTTTTTAGAGGGAAAATGGACATCAATTCAAGACAATTAATTTAGGGATATTTAGAGTATCAACAAATTCATGATCAAAATTACTATATGTGTACTGTATTTATAAATGTTGTTAATTTTTAAATAAATTTATTTAAGTATTTTCTCTGCCAACCCTTGGTTTTTCTTGTAACACTCCAAACCTAGAACAGCATATCAGCTTCCTACATTGCCATGATAATGAATTAACTTTTCAAAGTGCTGATCTTTGATGGATTCTAACATTTACATGAAATTCTACTGTATATTTAACATGTAAAACAGCATTAACAGTTTTATGAGTCCTACCAGTATCATCAGCTTTTATAATGCCCACTTAACTAATTGTATTAGTCCTCTGTCACATGTTATATTCCAAGATCCTAAAATTTTTCCAAGCCACTCCTATTTGTACCCCTCCCAAAATTTCCAACGTACGTCTCCATTCTCTTCCCTACCTGTCCAAAGAGGAACCACTTATGTTCAGCTCTGTACATGCTGATTCAACCACCATGTTTCTCCACATTCTTTCTCCAAAAAAAAAGTTACGTATACCTTAGTTTAACCAGACCACTGAGCTGATTAACAGCTCTATCAGATTTATTTTACGTGGCTAAGGGCCAGTTGGTTACCTAGCAACAGGACCTACAGCTTATTGCGGAATCCGAACCACATTATAGCGAGAAATGAATTTCTATCGCCAGAAATAAATTCTTTCTCCAGGTCCCACTTCTTATGATGTACTTTACATTCCTCTTTTTCAGAATTTCCCACTTTCCACTTTCTGATACTCTACAATATGTGCAAGTACTTCTTTTATGCTGTATTCCTATTTTACATGATTTTTTCTTTCCAAGGTTTTATTCTCATTGTCTCTTACATTATCCTACTTTTTCAATCATTATCAACTTAGCTCAGAGAAGTGTATGTTGTGTTAACAAGCCTCAACTGGTGAACAGTACAGTAGAAATTCTTTTCTTTGATGTCATATGTCATTTTCACCACAAAATCAATCTGTGTCTCAGCTCTTCATGGTGTCAACTTTTCCTGGCTTCCTAAACATTCTATGTAGAAACTTGAAGCTCTGGATCACATTCAATAACAGTACAGCTCCTTTGAGCCAAATAAATACAGATTCAATGAAGTGGAGAAAAAAGTTGTCCTCTACTTTGAAGGAAGAGTAGCACCATAAAAAATTTAACCATATCCACCTACACATCAACAAACCCTTACCTCACAGTGTGTCCACTCAGGTTCGACAAAAAAGTCATCATCGTCATCATCATCACTTTCGTCAAAATCTTCATCTGACGAATAGTACGGAGGAAATGAAAATTCCGATTCAAAGGAGGAATCTGATTCTGGGTGATCTCCTGGTATATTTTTTTCAACAGGAATCCTTCTGTACACTGGATCCCCGAAGTGATGGTGAGCAAGTATCTCTGAATACTGATTGCGGTCTTTTGGACACGAGCTGTTAGCCTGGAAATGTACAATGAAGTGAGAATACCTACCGACTTGATCTAACAACTGTACCTCAGTTTCCAATGTCATGAATTTATAGTGACAATACTTTCTGAAAAATTTGCTCCTAAAACAAAGGCTGAGTGAAAAATACACACACATTCAACTACAGAGAACAAGAAAAGTGGAAATTTCTACAAAGGTAAAGCAATCTACACACCAAAAAATCCCTTCTTCCCAGAAGTTGCATTTTATCTCTTCTGATAACTAATCACTAGTTGCTTGCCAGTCAAAAAGTAATAGTTAAATTGTTACCAAATTCTAGCAAGTCAAAAAGTAATAGTTCAATTCTTACCAAAATCTACCCAGTCAAAAAGTAACAGTTAAACTGTCACCAAAATCTAGCCAATCCAAAAGTATATAATAGTTAAATTGTTACCAAATTCTAGCAAGTAAATAAAGTAATAGTTAAATTGTTAACAAAATCTGGCCAGTCAAAAAATAATAGTTAAATTAACAAAATCTAGCCAGTCAAAAAGTAATAGTTAAATTGTAACAAAAATCTAGCCTGTCAAAAAAAAATAGCTAAATTGTTAACAAAGTCTAGCCAGTCAAAAAGTAATAGTTAAATTAACAAAATCTAGCCAGTCAAAAAGCAATAGTAAAATTGTCACTAAAATGTAGCCAGTCACAAAGTAACAGGTAAATTGTCACCAAAATCTAGCCAGTCAAAAGTAATAGTTAAACTGTTAACAAAATCTAGCCAGTCAAAAAGTAATGCTGTAGTTAAATTGTTACCATAATCTACCAATTAGCCAGTCAAAAAGTAATAGTTAAATTGTTAACATAGTCTACCAAGTCAAAAAGTAATACTGTAGTTAAATTGTTACCAAATTCTAACCAGTCAAAATGTAACAGTTAAATCATCACCAAAGTCTAGCCAGTTAAAAAGCATTACCAAAATCTAGCCAGTCAAAAAGTAATAGTTAAATCATCAAAATCTAGCCAGTCAAAATGAAATAGTTAAACTGTTACCAAATTCTAACCAGTCAAAAATAATGGTTAAATTGTTAACAAAATCTAGCCAGTCAAAAAGTTATAGTTAAATTCTTACCAAATCCTAGCCAGTCAAAAAGTAATAGTGAAATTGTTACCAAAATTTAACATGTCAAACAGTAATAGATAAGTTTTACCAAAATCTACCCATTCAAAAAGTAATACTGTAATTAAATTATTACAAAAATCATACCAGCCAAAAAGTAATAGCTAAATCATTACCAAAATCTAGCCTGTCAAAAAGTAATAGCTAACTCATCAAATTTTAGCCAGTCAAAACGAAATAGTTAAATTGTTACAAAATCTAACCAGTCAAAAAGTAATAGTTAAACTGTTGTCAAAATCTGTCCATCCAAAAAGTAATACTGTAGTTAAACTTTTACTAAAATCTAGCCATCCAAAAATCTCTCACTTTTTAAATGGTCCTGCAAACAAACAAACTTAGGAACCTTGACTGAAGTAATTTAATGTATCCTTCTCACTCCGCATAGGTAGACTACAAAACTTGACGATACATTACCTTTGACCATTTCATAATACATGGAAGACAAAATGCATGAGCACAACTCTCGAGTGTTCCAACTCGTCCCTTCATCTGACGTAGACAAATAGGGCAAGGGTCTCTTTCAC
Organism: Macrobrachium rosenbergii; assembly: GCA_039081455.1. Taxonomy (NCBI): domain Eukaryota; kingdom Metazoa; phylum Arthropoda; class Malacostraca; order Decapoda; family Palaemonidae; genus Macrobrachium; species Macrobrachium rosenbergii. The sequence goes on along the minus strand of JANJGK010000022.1, from coordinate 19,691,803 downwards.
TTTTTAGGCCATAGATATCTCCAGGTGTTTCACGTTTTATCTTGGCACAACGAAGGGAACGCCGAGGCCGTTTTAGCCGAGTCTCGTCACTACTAAGTTGCTTTTCACCATTTTCAGCTGAAGACTGTCCTCTTGTACTGCCATGGTCAGGAAGCCCTCCGGACTCCATTTCAGATTCCTTACCACCTAGACCTAGATGAAGTTAAGTACATAAACCTTAGAATCTCAAAAAATTCCCAGCCGTAAAATATTCTGGTCTCTCTCTCTCTCCCTCTCTAACACACACTCAAAACATTAGCAATTTAGAAAACCTGAGTCTTATCTTGCTATTGAGCCTGTGCGAATCAATCCATGTTTCTTGAACATCCCATTAATTTCTTATTGAGTGATTTAGATTTAATTTTTAAGTTCCTTGTCAATAGTACAATTCTACAGTATTCTATAATATTGACACATGGCACTATAGTTTATAATTACCAACTTTCTAAGCTGGCAAAGGATTCAAGAACCGAGAATTACAATGAACACTATGAATTTAATGATAAACATACTACAGTATACTACTATGACAATCATAATAGTGTTGTTACTAGTAATCTTAATATTTTGCAAGATAATAGGCTTACAATCATGCTAAAAATCTGGCTCTACATTCAGACCTATTCCAAGACTAAACAGATAAAATTATAAATTATGTTATCCCTTTCACTTACGACAATTACGTGTGGGCAGTGGCAGTGACTCGAGTGGTTAGCATAAAAATGTTTATACCTTAATTTGTTCAGAGACGCATATCTCCGACATTTTGCAGCCGATTACATATTCTATGAGGAAATTTTTTTTTTTTTGATGTTTGGATACGTCATCAGTAAGCAGAGGACTTAATTTGGATGACGTTCATATACGTCATAGGTAAGCAAAAGGGTTAACCATAGTACCATACATACAATATATATAAATATACCTACATTCTACAAAAGTTATTCAGATGATCTGCCAAACAACAAACTAAGTACATCAAAGCCATACAGGTTAAGGTTCCTAATATCACTGAATACCTTGCAACTTATTTAATTTATCAAATCGGTAGATAATACTAGTACTGTAATAAGTTTGGTTTAATCTGTAAAATTATCAATATACAATTTCAAACACAGAGATTGGCTCTAATAGTACATTTGAAATAAAAAATTATAATCTTAAAGATAACGGAAATAATTCAAGATACACGGCACCAATTGTTGCCAATGTTTAGTAAAATCATTGGCATTCTCTGCGGCTACTTGGCGCAGGCTCCACAAGTGTCAAAATGGAAACAATCGTTATCAACATACCTGAGGCAGAATCCATTGAAACTTTTTGTTCTGGTAACTTAGTGTTCTTATCTTCTCTACCTCCTGAGTCATGTTTGCTAACCGATGACTCACCATCAAGACCATTCTGAAATACAGTTTTAGGATCAGCGATATCTAGAATGAAAGGGCATATCTGAACATCCAGCACAGAGCATAATGGGGGAATACAACACAATAAAACAGTTCAAGAATGCAAATTACATAAAAAAAATTAAAAACCACACACAATGGAAGTTTACTTCAGCACAAATTCAAGACCATAAGGTAGAACAGGATAACAAAAATCTATTTCTGAATGCAGTGCACTACATATCACTGCTTCCCGCAACACACACTTTGCATTTTTTTTTCCCCAGTTCCTGAGGGCCTAAAGAAAACATACAAAAAGCAGCAGATATACACAGATATATACTGTATAACATTTTTTCTTGTGTCCTACACTTTTAGTGTTATTTTACTTGTCTTTCTTAACTAGCTGGTTAGAAATGCTTATTTTCCCTTATATTTAATCAAAGGATAACACAAACATTGCAATGATTCACAAACTGGATCAGTAAATCATTGACTGAAGGAGGATCAGTGATTTGAAATGCCTATACTGTAACTTGCTTGTTTGACATAAGCTTTTCCAGCTGGGTGTAATGATTTTCAGTAAGTTGCTCTGGTCACCATTATATCCAGCCAAGCTTTCACAGAAATTCCTTCAACAATCCTCTATACAGCAGAAGTAATTTCTTAAGACCATAGAGCCTCCCACATCAGGAGAGACTGTTTTTCAATTCAGGAGAGTCTGCAACTTAATCTCGTGGTGAACTTCGTAATGGCCTAACCACAAACCAAAAGGCCAACTCATGTGATAATCATGTCTGCCTTAAACAAACAAACAGCTATTACCAATATGTCACACTCTATTCATGGTGTTAAAGGTAATCAAATCTATACAGTGCCCTAGTCTAGGGTACCTGTCATGGGGGGTATTTTTCTAAGGGATTTTTTGGGGGGGGGCAAATGTGCAGACTTACTGTGCTAAATAAATCTCTTTCATAGTTAACAGTTTCCTTCTCCACGTCTAGGTACAGTACTGGTATTTTGTGCAACGAAGAGGGTGTACGTATTGCCTTGGACGACGGCCGCATCAGCAGCCCATTTGTATCGAGAGAAAAAAATATTGAGCCATACACAAGCTGTTAATTTTTAAATCATGTAAATTCATCAAACAATAAAGCAACTCTGATTTAAATATCTCTTTTTGGTAAAATTTTCTCCTTTTCATATTTCATTCTTTTCTGTAGCCTTAAACACGACTTTGGCACAACAGAAGTAATATATGGTGTGATATCTGGGAAGGGATATAGAAAGCGAGAGACACACACACAAGGAGTTAGATCAGGATGTACAACGAGGAAAAAAAAAAAGTCTTTAAGCTCTGGCAGAAGGTTGCAGGATAAAGGAAAAAGATAGCCTGTACAAGGAGAAAAAATGTGGAAACACAAGAAAACAAAAGACAATCATATTTCCGTCTCAAGAAAGAATAAAATATTGGTTTACAGTAAAAATGTACCAAACTTGCAATTGTGGTAACGCTAATGTCCTGACCAAATAAGAAATCCCTTTATTATGTTTGAAATCAGGTAAACTGATTCCAAATTGATGAATGTTTTAGGCTTTATTATATGTGTTAAGGAAAAAATAAAAATAATAGATTTTTAATTAAAAAATAAAATTTAATTTTTTATGCCCTGGTAATATGATAGAAATACCAAAAAAATAAGAAAAAAACTTCATACAAAAATAAATAGGTCAGAAATATTAAAATGGAATGCCCTGTTTGTACTACTCCAAAGTCTAGTGTAATTATTTACTTTAAGAAGAAACTTTTCAAAATATACAAGAATATTTTTTAATGTAAATTTTAATTTGTAGTTTTAATAAATATACATTAGCATTGTCACCACAAACCAAAAGGTTTTGTTTAATCACCTCAAATTATCTGATTGTTTGATAATAGATTGACCATGTTATAAACAAGTTAGACTAGACGTAATGACAAAGACTTGAGAGGCTTTATTGCTGTTAAAAGGTCCAAATACAAAAGGATAATGACCATATAATATGTTTGTGCACTGGAATATATTCAAGTATTATTTTATACTCAGCATATAACACAAGATACAAGTTAAACACTAATGTAACAAAGCAAGAAGGTTGTAAATCAATACTTATAAAATATATCAAAACACACATAGGTCTAATGTCAAATTTTAATCAAAAAATATTTACCATAATTTGCAGGATCAAAGATGCTATTTTTCCCTAAAACAAGTCTCGGAAATTTACAATGCGTTTAAGAAGCCGAAGGTCAAGTTTTTATGGCCTATCCTGACCCCAGAGGAAGGTTAACTTTTGCTAAACAGTAATCACAATTACTGTATATGCTCCATGACCCAAGTGCATAAGTTATAGTTAACAATATTAAATAGACAAAAGTTATCATAAAATCAGAAAAATATACGTAGCCTAGTTACAGAGATTCATTCTCATATCGGCAGATTGCCGTAGACAAGTCAGGCTCAAGCTAAAACTTATGTGCTGTATATCAATATAATGTTATTTTCACTCCTCGAACAATCTCGACTTAACATTATTGAATAAAATTTTTAATCAAACTCTCATTAACCATTTGTTTTGGTTGTGTTGAGTTGCTTATCATGAAATGTGTTGCGTTTAGTAGGCCTAAGCAATGCCAAGCAAATAGAACAATTGGTTTCCACAGTTATAAATACAAAACTTAATGTTTACATTGTCAAAATCATTGTAAGTTGCATTATCAAGTGTAGGTCGCCAAAAAACAGTCGAGTGCTATCAACAGCCTCGCTGCCATTAGTTGCTAAATAAATGATAGTTCTGAGATACTTTTTTGTGAATTAACAAAATACAGGCAGTCCCCGGTTATCGGCAATCCAGATTTACGGCGCTTGTCTAGCGACGACGATAACCAGATTTTTTACACCGACCTCCAGTTATCGGCAGCGCTGGTCCTGGGTTATCAGCGCCGATAACCAGATACCAGCACCAATAACCGAGGATTGGAGCTATTATCGCCGATTTTCGGTTATCGGCAACTTTCGGTTATCGTCACGGTGTCAGGAACGGAACCCTGCTGATAACCGAGGACTGCCTGTACAGTGAATTTTAAATGGAGTAAAGTTGTGTCAGTTATTAAGTTGATTTTGCCTATCCCAATCAATAGAGTAGCCATGGAGGAAAGGAAAATGTTAATCCCTTCCCTTACTATTTCCAGTATACTCTACTCGTGAACCATGATCATGTACAGTAGTTTTTTTTTTTTGAACAGTCATGTGAAAGCTCGTTCACTATACCCATAAATATCAAGACTTTTATTTGTGATCCCAATTTTACACGTTCTCTGACGTATTCCCCTTTCCTCCATTCCTCACCAGTTAGCGAACAATTAGTTCTCATTTTCCTCAATAGATGGTGGTGTTTTGTTTACTTTTATTATGGGAGCTTCAGGTGTCAAATGGCCTGAATGTTCACTAACATTCATTCTTTACTTATTCATCAAAAAGTATGAAGAAAGATAAAATATATAAGTAATAAAATGATAAAAGTGCTAAGTAATAACTCAAAAGTCAAGAGACAGCATTCGTAACAGTTCAAATTTTCAGCCATCGCACACAGGACTGGTCTGTCAGAACCTAACCCAGTCGTAAGTCGGTAACTAATTGTGTATATAAATAAGTATACATAACTATGATCATTTTTATATCATGTATAAATGTCACCTAATCATATATATATACTTTTTCCCAACTATTTTTGGCACAGAATTAAATGTTTTTGTATCAAGACATTTGACAGTTTCCCCAAATTATGACAAGATTTCCCGTATCAAACAAAACGTTTTTTCAGTGGGTAACTCGCATAAAATCTAGCTTGAGCCATCGCTGAGGGCAGCATTTACACGGTCGGTGACTAAGGATGTCACAAAATACACTCACGAATTTGTCTATAAACACACCAAGGAGCTTTCTTGATTTATAATGACCTAGGATACGTTTATTTTGACATTAAACTGCCTAAATATATTAACTAAAAAGTCATCTTTGCAGACCATTAAGTTTCAAAGCACCTAGTTACATCTTTGTTTTCTATACCTAATCGCCTGCCACGTGAAATGTACCTTGTATACGATTACTGCCTTAAATAACCTCAAAACTCAGTTCATATTTTTCATTTCGACAGGCCATAGAGACGGAATTACAGAAATCTAACCAGTCAGGGATGTACTTATGAATCTGCAGGTTAATGTTGTGCTTATCTAAGCATTCCTTTATTTTGTCTTTCAAAAACACACACTGCTGACTAGCAGTGCTCTCCAGTCTTTTATCGAATTCGACAGAATAATTTAAATACCTAGACACATCATCCAACTTCTTAAGATCATAATTTTTCATACAATTAACATTGTCTTATCTTCACTCAGTTTCAACCCATGATTCCAGCCATTTCTTAATATCACCCATAAATAACATTGTTTCATGTAACATTCTGTCCTGATCAAATAGAAATGCCTTCGTTATGTTTTTTACTAGGTAAACTGAATTAAAATTGAAAAATATTTTGGATTTAAATATACTTTTCATAAAAAAAAATTCTGGCCACGATAATACAATAGGAATACTGAAATGGAATGTCCCGACCAGCAGTCTGGAAAAATAGGAAAAATTTCTTGCTATTTCCGCAATCTAAAACATCCACCACAGATTTCATTTTAACTTAAACTAGAACAATTGAATGTAGTTGCTACTGCAGTAAACTGGATGTATTTGAGAATATCATCAGCTACGAGGCAAAACGAGGAAGGATCAGCTACACAAAGTAGGTACATCAGAGCTATTAAAGAATTTCTGGAGACTATTACCATGATTAGCATCGTGACTCCTGATACAGTATACTGTACTTTAAGGCATCTAAGATGCTCTAGGCTTGAGGTCAAACCCCACTTTTGACTAGCAAAATTTTGGGGAAAAAAATATAAACATAAAAACAAGGTCACCAGACTTTCACCTGGGCACCTCAGTGGCATGTATACTGTATATAAATATACATATATATAAATTTATGAGTATTAACATGCAATAAACATCATCAAATCATATATTTTTGGCACAGTATTACCACTTACGTATCAAAATATAAATTTTGGTAATAAGATTTATTTGGATACTTACCTACCATATCACAGCACCGACAGGCGAGTCAGCATTCAAACAAAAGATTGAATGGCTGCCCAGATGGCTGTCTAGTACACTTGTTCTCCACCAGGTGTGTTCTGAATGTTTGAGCTCTTGTCAGAGTTCTCCTTGACAGCCCACTAAGTTGTGGGGAGGCTGGGTTGGGTCTACTTTAACAGTAGGTAAGTATCCAAAGAATAAATTCTATTATGAAAATTTATATTATTTGGGATGAATCTTACCTACTGTTAAAGTTAGCTGATTCCCACATTGAGCGCTTAGAGGATGGTGGGTAGTGCAGCTAGACAAAATCCACTCAGCCAGTTGAGCTAAAGGTTTCATGCATGAAACCCAAAACACTCTTACCTGATCTGGAATCCTTTGTTGGTTTTAGTACCCGAGAAGTTGGATTCTATTCAGGGAGCAAGGTTTTCATACCTGTACAGCAAAGAGCAGCCTTGCGAAGAAAACCACTTCAATTCAGCAAGAATGAAACAGCAGCGGGGTAGGGGGGACCCCTATGCCTGGTCCAAAAGCCCTATAAAACGAGTCACTAAAAATAAATACCTTTATGATATAAAGGTACGCTCCTATACACATATGTACCTTCATGTTCCCCAAAATATTAAAACCCAGGTTTTAAAATAAAGAACCTAAAGCATTGTTCCTTCTTTGGTTCAGGAAAAGACTACCCGCTACTAGTAGCAGAACTGAGGGCTTTACTGTTTTCAAACACAATTCTGCATACTTAAAGTAGTAAGTGGACAAAACCAAATTGTACTTCTATTGCATTGCAACTTCATTTAGTTTTATGATAAGTTGTCATAAAACTAAATGAAGTTGCAACAGTTCTCATATTATGAATGTTTACCTTCAATGAAGATAAAAAGTATGGAACCAGTTCTCATGCACTAGCCTAACCAAATACAGCACAGAGAACCTCGTGTTCTTTGACGACGACGTTCTGGGTTTCTAAAACCACAAAACAAAACTTTAACTTTGCCTCTTCCAGGCTTAGTCATTGACAAAGATAGCTAGTTTTCTAAAATCACAAAACAAAAGGTTAACTGTGCCTCCTCCAGGCTTAACCTTTGACAAAGATGTTCAAGGTTTCTGAAATCACATAACAAAAGGATAACTGCCTCTTCCAGGCTTAACCTATCTAAGTAAGTTTTAACTGCCTCAACAGGACAGGTAAGTGTTTCCCCTTCTTCCCCACCAGAGAGGTTAAATTGGAATTCTTAAAGTTCTCTGAAAACTTAGCCTTAACATCATTCTCATCTTTAAGGCAAAAAGATAAAACAGCATTCCCTTTACAACAGACTTACGGAGAGTGCTTGCAATAAATTTACACTCTTTAACTGCCGATAGTGCTACATAAAAGGTTTCATATTAAATAATTCAATGGAACTCCTTCCCGAGGCTCAAAAGAATCCGCAGATAAAATTTAGACCTGCATCTAAATTCCTGAGAGAGCTGAAGGGGCTTCAATCTCAACTGATCTCAACACCTTAAGGTGCTGATCATCAGCTAGATCTAATAGCACATGATGCAATACCGAGGAAAGTATGGAACGATAACCTTGAAAGTAGACCGCGAAAAAGTCTTACAATATCTGAGAAAGCAGAGAAACTTTGATGTCTACAAGGTTCCATGTGCTGGAAATTCCTCTAGATCGGCACCCTGAGCAATACACAAACCACTGCTTCTGACATAAGGCCATGGTTGTTTTCCACTTGGTTAAGGATAGAACCCATGATACCTTTGAAAATCCCCTTATTGGGAGGAGAGAGTCGAGCACCTCCAAGCGGTCAAGTGTGAGATGCAGAAGTTAGTGGAAGTGCATGGAATTCTGTAGTTTGAGTTGACGTCCCCTTAACGGAAGAATAAGAGACATCCACCTAGAGCTAGAAAGTTCGAAAATCATTTGCTCTGAGGCTAATAGGGCTCTACAGAAGTCACTGAGCAATTCTTGAACTTGAAATTTGTTGAATACTTCCTTATGCCGGCCATACACTATCCGGTACACCTGACAGGTACGCCTGAATAGTCACGCCGGACAGGTATACCTGATACCGGAGGAGCACACACACTCTTCAGGCATACCTGTCAAGTCTGTCAGTTCAACATGGATTTTCGAGAAGACGAGTTGCACTTGCTTGCCTTATTAGCGCTAGCTTATGTGAATAATAAGCAGAGACGAAAAAAACGAAAACAATGGTGTAAAAAATGGATGGAAAGAAGTAATAAATTTACTCATATCAATCTTCTTAACGAATTGAGAGATGAACCATCTGATTTTAGCAATTATCTGCGAATGAATGAATCAGTGTACAACGAGTTGCTGTTACTTATATCCCCCTTGATTAAGAAGAAAGATACGCAAATGAGATTAGCTATATCCCCACACGAAAGGCTGACAGCAACTTTGAGATACTTAGCAACTGGACAATCGTATGAGTCTCTCAAATATTCAACTAGGATTTCACCACAAGCTCTTGGACGAATTATTCCTGAAACATGTGAGGCTTTGTATAAAGTTCTGCAGAAATACATTAAGGTTTGTCTTTTTTTTTTTTTTTATCATAAATACATTAAGGTTTGTCTTGTTTTTTTTTCATCATATTTTTAAACTGAAGAATAGAATGTTTCAAAAAGCAATAAACCTTGCAATTAAATATTAAAGAAGGAAGAAATCAAAATCATCTTTAAATATACTTTCTTAGTATTTATTATCATACTTGCTCATTCAAAATTAAAACACCTTTCAAGAAATAAAAAATAAGGAAAAATATAACTTCCAATTTGAATGTACCTAAACATTCCATTATCATAGTTTCTGCTTCAAAAGAAAGACACATATCAAGAAATAATTGAGAAGGAAAAATATAAAGACAAATTTTAATATCCCTAAAACATGTTTCTTATTTCCATATACACTCATTCAAATCCTGAGGTGAAACTTGAAATAAACGTTGCAGCCGATTCTGTATTGTTATGAGAAGTGGTGTTTTGTTCTTCTTGTGGACTTGGTGTGGAAACTGGTGTATAATGTTGTGGACTTGGTGTAGGAACTGGTGTATAATGTTGTGGACTTCGTGTAGGAACTGGTACATAATGTTGTGGACTTGGTGTAAGAACTGGTGCATAATGTTGTGGACTTGGTGTTGGAACTGGTGTATAATGTTGTGGACTTGGTGTAGGAACCGCTGAATAATGTTGTGGACTTGGTGTGGTTACTGCTGTATAATGTTGTTGACTTGGAGTAGGAACTGGTGTATAATGTTGTGGACTTCGTGTAGGAACTGGTGCATAATGTTGTGGACTTGGTGTAGGAACTGGTGTATAATGTTGTGGACTTGGTGTAGGAACTGGTGCATAATGTTGTGGACTTGGTGTAGGAACTGGTGCATAATGTTGTGGACTTGGTGTTGGAACTGGTGTATAATGTTGTGGACTTGGTGTAGGAACCGCTGAATAATGTTGTGGACTTGGTGTGGTTACTGCTGTATAATGTTGTTGACTTGGAGTAGGAACTGGTGTATAATGTTGTGGACTTGGTGTGAGAACTTGGTTGTTCAGAGCGCACATTTCTGCTTCAAATAGTAAGTCATTAATTTTTTTTTCGAACATGATGTGCAGGCGTTTGTCTTTAATCCCCCTCATTTTCATAGTTACTGTTCTTCCCAAGAGCTCGCAACAGTCAAGTTGTGGTTTGGGTTGTTTGAAATGATCACGAACAGTGGACAATATTTCAGCTGACATATCATCATTGGATTTCTTCTTCTTACTGGGCCCAGGTCGTGAAAGTTGAGTCGACGGTGTACGTTGATTCTGTTCCCGCTCCTCTTCTTCTGAGACATTTGGTGTCAAATAGTTTTCCTCAGGACATGAGGCATCAAAGTTGACCTGAAACAAACAAACAAAAAAATATATTACTCATTATTTAATAGACTATTCATGTTAAAAATTATTTACAATTATATTTGTTAGTGTAAAGTGACTGTACATTATATAATGCATTTGTTTTTTCAGTTTCCCAGCTCTCAAGATGATTGGAAGGAAATATCAAAGGATTTTGAGACTCGATGGCAATTCACACACTGCATAGGCGCCATGGATGGCAAACATATTGACATAATTCCCCCTAGAAATTCTGGCTCTTATTTTTTCAACTACAAAGGTAGACATAGTATGGTTCTCCTTGCAATTGTGGATGCAAACTACAGATTTCTCCTAGTGGATTTCGGAACTAACGGCCGTGTATCCGACGGCGGTGTACTCCAAAATACTCGTTTTTATGAAAAGTTAGTGGAGAAAAAGTTACACATTCCCCAGGATGATGATGTCAGTGAAAAGTTCAAAAATGTCCCCTATGTTTTTGTTGCTGACGACGCGTTCCCGCTGACAACTGAAATTTTGAAGCCATTTAGACAGGCAAATCTTGATTCTGCAAAAAGAGAGGTGTTCAACTATCGTTTATCCCGCGCGAGGCATATAGTTGAAAACGTCTTTGGTATTCTTTCATCTAGATTTCGCATTTTTCATACACCAATAAATCTAGAACCACACAATATTGAAAAGGTTGTGATGGCAGCTTGTGCTCTTCATAATTTTTTGATGGATAAACAGCCTACAGTATATGCCCCTGCAAGTTGTTTGTATCGAGAAAATTCTGAAGATGGAAATCTTTTGTCTAGCGGCTGCGATAGTGCAGATTCTAATATGAACCCTATGCAATCCTTTAATCCAGGAAGGACTTGTAAAAATGCCAAAGAAGTGAGAGAACATTTTATGGATTACTTCATGGACGAAGGGAAAGTGGCATGGCAAAATAATCACATATTAAGGAACAAACAGTGCTGATGTGTTGCAGTTATAAATGGGAAAGGCATTCTAAACTAAATATTTGAATAAATATTGTCAAAAAGAATAGTTCTCTTTTTCTTACCTCATCATTGTCATCTTCCGGAGAGAAATTTGAGACCGTTGATCTAGCATTATCTTGGTCGTTTATGAAATCAAAAAGATTGAAGTACCAAAGGGAAGGTTTGTACACATTATCTGTTGAGGCGCCAGATTTCATTGAGGAGTCAATTTTCTTCTTCTCCTTTCTAACATTGGACCTCAAATTGTTAATTTTCTTTTTAACAACATTAACATTAGCATCAGGATCTATTTCCTTTAATTTCATCACTAATTTCCTGTATGCAGCATCTTTTTTGTCTCTATCATGATAGTCAGAACTTTTTATTTTCCACAAGCATGGTTCACTTTTATATATTTCAATAAATTCACCAAGAACTTCATTAATTCCTTGCGACATATTTCAACATTCAACTATAGCGTCCGTCTGAAAAAGCACTAATGAAAATTAAAAGATCTCAACTGTAAAATAAAACAAAATTACAAAGGTTAACCTAAATAATTTTAACCTTCCACATCAAAGGATTGTCCTAAACTGAGACCTGTTGCAGTACACCGGATGAAACCGCCATACACTCATCAGGTTTACTCGCCTGTCCGGTGGACCGAATGGAATTTTCATTCGGTGTCAGGTCGCCCACAGGTCGCCTGACAGGCCAGTTTTTCCCAGCACACACTATCAGTTATACCTGTCCGGCGTGACTGTTCAGGCGTACCTGTCAGGTGTACCGGATAGTGTATGGCCGGCCTTAGAGTAGATAGAGGGGGAAGGCCTACGAGTCTGAATCAAGGCAAACTTAAAGAAACGCATCCACTGCTCAAGCCTGACGCCCCTAAAAGGAGTAGTAATCGACTGGTTGTTCCTGTTCACCTGCATGCTAACAAGTCTGCATTTGAGCATAGGTAATGGCCACTCTGTAAGTAGTTTTGTTCTTTCTGAATCCCCAGTCCCCAAAAGCACTGTCCTTCCGCAGAATGAATTATCAAACAAGTATCATGTTGTTCATTTCACTCAAAGAAACAAAATCTTTCCACAATGACTCTGTTTCTGACCAGGGATAAACCTGCTAGGCATCCTCGATGGCCTTTCCACTGCCCTGACATCTAGTAAGTTTTATCAGGTGTAGTGTTGACCATTCTATGTTGTATGTAAGTGCGACAACACTAGTCAAAATTCTTTGTTTCATGTTATACGACAGAATGGAAAAACAAAACCTGAACACAGGTTTAAGAATAAAATAGTCAAATCTTGGTTTCAGCATCCCTCCTACAGAACCTGGCGACAATGATGGTCCTGGCTGGATTACTTACGAATTTACTGAACATTAGCTGTAGGTCATAATCTCTTATGTTGAGACTGTACTGTAATTGAGCCTGATTATTCTAACAAAATCCCCAGTGAGGCCATGTTTCCTAATAAAGAAAGCCCTTACCACTTAGGAAGCTTCCTTCAGTGCTAAAATTCTTCAAGAAGCAAGTGCCTATTCATCTTCTGACAGACAAGCCTGCAAATTTCAAGTATCATCCCCACATCACTAGATACGAATGAGGAGGAATTTAGGGAAGTTGATTGAAAATCATAATGCACAGAGAGTGAGCCAGGTGGTGCAACAGATCCTTGGCCTTTGGAATAATGTCAACAGCGTTGGCCAACTTGAACCAGTAGCTCAGTAGAAAAGATTCTTGCTCCTAGAAATTGGCACCATCCTGTAGGCAACAAATTCCCTGTGAATTCTTGTGGACACACTGTTCACGAGCCCAAACAAAGTGCCCTGAACAGCAAAGCCTCTTCTGTAAGTACACTTCAAAGGAACTTGTGTGACTGAGGATGTACTTTTGTGAGAAAAATGTCTCCTGAACATCCTCCACAACATCCGATCATTCTTTTGAGGCCACTAAAACCATGCTGGTAAAACCAGAAAGCATGGGACAGACACATAAAGCTATTCAGTCTCCAAGTGCCCAACTAAACCAGTGGAGGTAACCTAAAAGGAATCACAACTCTCCTTCACTGCCTCCACCATGTACGGTTCTGCTCCCCAAGTCCCTCCAAGCATGCCAGGAGGCTTGCAACTGGCCATCTACCAGAACCTGAGGGCTGAACTTATCCCTGAAAGATATAAAAAAAGACTTGTACCAACGTATCCTCTCTTGTCACCTTAACCAGTGCAGCATAAGCCTTTACTACAGATAGGAGCATAAGTGTTCTCACTTCTTCCAAACCGAGTTAGTATAAGCACGAGAACATTAGCCTGCAGCATCAGAAATGAGTTAAAAATGAATGTACTTCATCGCTAAACTCCCACTGGAGCCAAAAACCCTGAAAGCTAGCTTCACAAATTCCCTACGCTGGCACCAAAAAACACTAAAGTTGGCGCCTCAACCTCTCTACGCTGACGCAAAGAAGAGGCAATATATTGAGCAAAAGTTCAATAAAAGTTAAAAACTTCAACAATCTAAACTGAGACTTGTTTTCAGCATGTCCAAAGCACTTGTCAGTCTCGAGTTCATCTCTTCACAGTTAAGAGGAAAGAAAACAGAATCTTCTACTGACGACGGTTTAAGCACCTGTATCACAAGAGGCGGTGCTCCGCAACTTCATAAAAAACCAGAAGTCAAGCCCCAGCAGACCTTAAGGAAGCTTTGTGCACCAGAGTACGAGAAAACTTACGAAACACACCCTAACTGCAGGAGAAAGCTTGGGTTCTCATCTCCTAATACTTTAAGTGTGCCAAAATACTCGAAGACAAATGAGACCTGTGTCTATGTGGCCTCTTTCCTCAACTAAATGAGGATAGAGCAAAGTGCAACGCTCCAGCAAACGTCGATCAAACCAAATCCCTACTTCCTCACAAAAAAAAAATCCTGCTAACATAGCAATCATTCCTACAGAACCTGATGTTCTTAGCCCCGACTTCAGTGGCGGCATCCTACAAAAAATAAATGTACAGTACCGTGATAGCAGTAAACAGCCATGTAATACCAACAAGCGTCTATACACAATGGCAGCAAGGAGTATTCTGGCAAGAGCTAAAACATTCGAAACAGACCTGGTGGAGAACAGGTGTACTAGACAGTCATCCGGGCAGCCAATCGATCTTTTGTTTGACTGTCAACTTGCCTATCGGCACGGAGATATAAGCTAACTTTAAGAGTAGGTAAGATTCATCCTAAATAATACTTTTTTTAGTTACGCCCAAAATAATGAAGATTTCTCATTTTCTACTATACCATTACAGTTACACCAAAGAAAATGACATTTTTATAATAAAATAAGATTTTATATCATACTTACCTGTTGTTTACATATAGCTGTAATTCTCGATCTCGACAGAAAATTCAAAACTGGCGGTCCCGCTAATATATGGTCAGGTGATACGACTACCCCGCCCTCTACCGGGGTACCTGGATCCATTTCCATCAACAACTAATCATATTTTCTATGTCCCCTTATCCCTTGCGGGGAGGCGGGTGGGAATGTTTTATATGTAAACAACAGGTAAGTATGATATAAAATCTTATTTTATTATAAAAATGTCATTTTTATACATGAACTTACCTGTTGTTTACATATAGCTGATTGCCACATTGAGGCGGTGGGCATGGACAGCTGTAAGTGTTAAATGGAAAAAACCTGAGATCATCAGGCTAAGAAAAAACGTCTTAACTTTGGATCCTTACCTGCTAAGGAAGCTGTTTTCTCGGTTACTGCCTCTGTAACCTGCTATCCTTAGTGCAACTGCGGGGCCTAGTTGCTCAGACGCAGCTTGCTATATGGAGAAAGGTCTGTTGGCCCAGCCGTCTTCGACACAATCAACCAAAGCATATAATGCCCCTGCTCAGGGTGCAGTACTCAAAGCATCCACCATCATATCACCCAACCATAAAAAACTCACACCAACCTATTAAAATTAGACCTACTAGGCCATCTAACCTCTTAGGCTCTAGTAGTCGACCAAAAAGAAAACTTCTGCACCCAAGGAAACTAAGGAGAGGATCTAGAGCCTCTGGTTTCCTTGCCCATCACCGTGTCAGACGCAATAAAGGGGCCCAACGTACTGCAGTCTTCATATGTGGTTTGGATCTGTCTCAGATAATGCGAGGCAAAAACAGACGAACATCTCCAATAAGTTGAACTTAGAATGTCCTTTAAAGCCATGTTCTTCTTGAAGGCTAAAGAAGTTGCAATAGCCCTAATTTCATGAGGCCTCACTTTAACTAAGGGGAAATCCACATCCCTTAATTCCTTGTGTGCCTCCTGAATCAGTTCTTTCAAAAGGAAAGCAATCCCATTTTTAGATAGAGGGTTCTTGGGGTTCTTAGTTGAGCACCATAAAAAATCATGAAGAGATTTGCCTTTAGTGGTAGCAAAGGATTTAAGGAGTTCTGCAATATCTTTGTCCGAGGAAAGGTCTATACCTCTATTCCTGAAAACTGCCGCCAGCATACTCCTATACCCCTTAATCGTGCTGACAGCCAATTTCTTCTCCTTGTGCAGAAACAAAAGAAAATCCGCCACCTGGCTTAGAGTCGTAGAAGTGGAAGACACTCCAGACTCGGAGCACCACTCCCTGAAGCGCTTCCACTTCGCTTGATAGACCTTTGTAGACGAGGGCCTGGTTGATCTAGCCATTGCCTGCGCCACTCTTCTAGAGAAGCCTCTCCTCCTGTAGAGTCGCTCGAGAGTCTGAACCCTGTCAGATTTAGATCTGACGGGTTCCTGTGGAACTTTCTGCTGTGCAACTGGCACAGAAGGTCTGGTCTGAATGGCAACCTCCTTGGCCAATCCACTACTTTCTCCAGTAGCTCTGGAAACCATGATCTTCCTGGCCACCATGGAGCTATAAGGATCATTGACACCCCTTTGTGTGCTCGAAACTTTTTCAGGACTTCTCCCAGCATCCTGAAGGGAGGGAATGCATAAAGGAAGAGACCCGACCAGTCCAGGAGCATGGCATCCACCGCTAATGCTTCTGGGTCTGGAACAGGAGAGCAAAAGAGAGGTAGTCTGCGGTTTTCCCTCGTTGCGAACAGGTCTAGCATGGGAGTTCCCCAAACCTTCCACAGGCCTTGGCAGACTTTCTGGTGGAGGGTCCATTCCGTCGGAATGACCTGAAGTGACCTGCTGAGGATATCCGCTCTTACGTTGAGAGCTCCCGGGATGAAGCGAGTTACTAGCTCTATGTTCTTGGTTGCCGCCCACAAAAGCAGGTCTTTTGCGATCTCGAACAGAGAGAAGGAGTGAGTGCCTCCTTGTTTCTTCACGTATGCCAGAGCTGTGGAGTTGTCCGAGTGCACTACTATCTTTTTGTTTTCCACCAGAAGCACGAAATGTTCCAAGGCTAGATGTATTGCCTTCAACTCTTTCGCATTTATGTGCCAGTCCCGTTGGGATGAAGACCAATTGCCTGACACTTGAAGATCCCCCAATGTTGCTCCCCAACCCTCGTCTGAAGCGTCGGAGAACAACATCAGGTCTGGGTCCCTCTGTCTCAGTGACAAACCTCGATCTAGTTTGCTCCTGTCGTTCCACCATGACAGGTCTTGCTTTACTTGAGTGGATAGAGGAAAAACAAACGAATCCGTGTCTTTCTTCCTGTTCCAGATCTGCTGTAGGAAGAACTGAAGAGGTCTCATGTGTAGCCTCCCCAGACTGACGAACATCTCTAGCGATGAGAGGGTGCCTAAAAGGCTCATCCATTCCTTGGCAGAACAAGTCTTGGCTGCCATCAGGTATCTCACTTTCAGCAGGCATTTCTCGATCCTTTGAGACGTCGGAAAAACCTGAAAAAGAACTGAGTTCATCCGAACTCCCAAATAAGTCAAGTCTTGAGATGGAGAGAGTTGTGACTTTGGAAGATTTACTATGAGTCCCAACTCGTTGGTAAGAGAAAGGGTCCTTTGTAGGTCCTTCATGCATTGGCCTTTTGACGGAGACCGGATCAGCCAGTCGTCGAGGTAAAGGGAAATGTGAATTCCCTCTAAGTGAAGCCATTTCGCAATTGGAGCCATCGTCCTTGTGAAAACTTGTGGGGCTGTTGATAGGCCGAAGCAAAGAGCCCTGAATTGAAAAGCCCTGCCTCTGAACACAAACCGTAGGAATTTCCTTGATCTCGGATGGATAGGTACATGAAAGTATGCGTCCTGGAGATCGAGGGACACCATCCAGTCTCCTTCCTTCAGGGAATTGATAACCGACTGTGTGGTTTCCATCTTGAATGGTGTTTGAAGCACAAATTTGTTCAGGGCGCTTACGTCGAGGACTGGTCTCCATCCTCCTGACGATTTTGGAACCAGAAACAGACGGTTGTAGAACCCCGGAGATGAAGGTTCGAGGACTGCTTCTATGGCTCCCTTTTGAAGGAGGGAAGTAACTTCCTCCTCCAACACCACAAGTTTCTCTGAGTCCCTGGATGATACGTTGAAGTCTACTGGCGAAGACTTTAAAGGAGGACTCTCTGAGAAGGGAATGGTGTAGCCTTCTCTCAGAACGTTGATCACCCAGGGTTCTGCTCCCTTGGCCTCCCAAACTTGCCAGAACGACTTTAGTCTGGCTCCGACCGTCGCATGAAGGACCTTGAACTCATCGGTTGGTACCCCTAGCTTTCTGGGGATGAGAAGAGAATTTTCCTCTTCCCCTAGCACGGGAAAAGGGCCGAGAAGGAGTACCCCGAGAAGGCCTAGAGGATATAGGGAAAGAAGGCTTGGGTACTACTGGAGAAGTCGAAAACCTGGGTCTTTTCGAAGAATGAGCCAGTAGGTCTTGAGTAGACTTCCGTGAGAGAGCCTCCGAAATTTCCCTAACTAACGTGGCGGGAAAAAGGGATTCCTTAAGCAAAGGAGCAAAAAGAAGAGCAGATTTCTGGTTCCTGGAGACTCCTCTCGCGACAAACGAAATCCAATGTGCTCTCTTCTTCAAAATGCCGGTAGCAGTCACTGAGGCAATTTCTGACGTTCCGTCCGTGATGGCCTTGTCCAGGCAGGCCAAAATAGCATCAAGATCTGTAGCAGTCTTGGGGGGAAGATCACAGACTTTCACTATCCTGCTCAAGGCTCCTATAGACCAGTCAATAAAAGAAAAGATCTCCAAGATCCTATAGGAACTCTTCACCAGATGGTCAATTTCCGAAGACGAGAAGCCGACTTTGGACGAAGAAAAAGCTGAGCGACGGGCAGAATCCACAAGGCTGGAGAAATCCCCTTGAGAGGAGGCAGAGTCTCCCAAGGAAAAGACTTCCCCAGTCTCATACCACGAACGAGACTTAAAAGACAGTTGAGAGGGGGGAAAACAGAAAGATATTTTACCCTGAGATCTTTTCTTGCTCAACCATCCTTCTTGCCTTCGGAGAGCTCTTTTCGCCGAAACAGACAGGACCAGCTTCAGAAATCTAGAGGAAGGAGGTTTAAAATCCTTGGCAAACTGCATAGTTGGAGACGAAGGGGAAGCTGGAGCAAAGTCTTCTTGAAAATGTTCTTCAAAAAGTTGTAAGAGATGCTTAAAGTTGGACGTAGGAGCAGACGGAACATCATCTACTTCCGAAACATCGGAAACTGGGGAGAGAATCTCTGAAGCAGTTGGAGCACCGCGGATAGAAACGTCTCCGGGAGCCAAACTTGCGTTATCCTCTTGAGTATCGCCGAACGTCACCGAGGCGCCAAGAGCCCGACCCGCATCAAGCGTATCTGAAACATGAGCTTGAGTGGAGTCAGGAGCCTTAGAAGATCCGAGAGCCAAAGAGGCGCCAAAAACCACGGTAGCGCTAGAAGCGCAAACATTGTGCGCCTTGGAAACATGTTTTGGAGAGGCGCCAAGCGCCAAAGTAGCGTCGTGAGTGCGGCCGGTGCGGGCGGAAGTGGCGCCAGGAGCGCGATCGGAAGCGGAGCCAGGCGCGCGAGCGGAAGCGGCGCCAGGTGCGTGAGCGGGAGCAGAGACCGGAGCCTCAGTTGCAGAAGGAACCTGAAGTGCTGGAGCTTTAAAACCTTCGAAAAGTCTCAAAATCTTGTCCAATTTGTCCTCTTGCGAAAGGGGGGCAGGAACCGGAGGCATAAAAGCCGACTTGGGATCCAACGGGAAGGAAGCCGCTACTTGCATGCTAACAGGAGGATCCGGCGCTCGCTTACGATCCGTAGAACGTACATCCGGACTGCCTGAAGAAGAAGAGATCTCTGGGCTATCCCAAAAGCTACAAGACGGAAGAGGAGAACGTGCCGAAAGTTTCTTGATAGGAACTTGACTTGGAGAGGAAGCTCTGCGTCTCTTCAGCGGCCTACTAGACTCTGACTGCTTCCAACTCCTCCTCGACGAAACAAAAGCACAAGAAGACACTTCCGCATCGCTTTTACTATAGCGAGCTGCAACAGCCTGGGACGCAACAGGACTGTTAGAGGGAGCAACTGCTCGTGAGCAGACCCCACTCGCCTCCCTTCGGCTTTCGGCATGTCTTCTCCCTGAGCCCTGGGAGCCGGACAGAGGCCTCGACCTAGGAGAGCGAGGGGGACGAACAGTCACCTCCTCCACAACACTATCACTCGCAACACTTCGATGTCTAGACATCGCACTCACATCCTGGCCAATCTTCTCTATCGCAGAGAAAAGAGCCGAAATCTTACCATCAAATTCTGCCCGAAGGTCTGACACGGTAGTGGGTTCGGAAACAACAGGTTCCGGGGCAGGAATAGGAACAGGAGGGGTAACAGGAACAGAACAAGAGGCAATACTACTCCTACTCTGGGAGGAACTTCTGGCCGAAGCCTTACGTGCCCTATCTTTACTTAATTTTGCCTGATATTTAGCCAACTTTTGCCAATCAAGCACAGACAAAGACGAACATTCATCACATCTATCCAGATTCGTGCACAATTTCCCTCTACAGTTAGAGCAAGAAGAGTGAGGGTCTATGTTAGACCGAGACATTCGAGTTTTACAACCCCCCCCCCGCAATATCTAATTTGAGATCCTGAATCAGACATAACTAGAAAAAATCTCAACCAAAGCCAAAAAACAAGCCAGAACCGTCAACAAAAGTGGGTACTTCACCAAAGAAGAAACGAAAAAGCACCGATGAATTTCCTGAAGAGGAGCAGACGACTAGTCGCCGGCCCCGACAGAGAAAATATGATTAGTTGTTGATGGAAATGGATCCAGGTACCCCGGTAGAGGGCGGGGTAGTCGTATCACCTGACCATATATTAGCGGGACCGCCAGTTTTGAATTTTCTGTCGAGATCGAGAATTACAGCTATATGTAAACAACAGGTAAGTTCATGTATAAAAGCATCTTTTGAGAGGCAACTCCTGTAGAATAACGGGTGGTGCTCGGTGACTAATGATGCCATAAAACAAATGCACTAAACTGTCTATAAACCAATCAACGAGCTTTCTTGACCTATAAGGGTCTTAGATATTCTTATTTTGACATTAAACTGCCCAAATATATTATTAGTATTATTCAGGTGAACCCTATTCATATGGAACAAGCCCACAGGGGCCACCGAACTGCAATTCAAGCTTCCAAAGAATATGATGTTCACCAGAAAGAAGTAACAGAAGGTAAGTGAGAAAAGGGGGGATCAGGGATCAATTGTGAATGTGAATGATCTCTGTTAAAATGCTACTCATGAAAAATTGACATACAAGAGACTGTCAGTCGATGGTCCTTTCATAACTGCTAATATTAGTAAAAGAGATAAATCTCTGGCAGAGGCAGACACCCGCACCAGAGACAATATTCTAGTAAAGGAAGGACAATTGGCCTAAAACAAGCCTTAGGAACAATACTTAACTTTCTTGCAGCATTTGCTGACACTTTTATTACATTATTACACTTTTATTACATTACTATTATATTATTATTATTCAGAAGATGAAACCTATTCATATGGAACAAGCCCACAGGGGCCACTGACTTGAAATTTAAGCATCCAAAGAATATGGTGCTCATTAGGACGTACGAGAAGGAAAAGGGTGATAAAAAAAGAAGAGATCTCACTTTAAAAAGTAAAATTCAATTAATAAATAGACACAAATGTATTAAAATGCAAGGAGAATACCATTAGATAGTAACCCACTACAGCTTCGCTTGAACTTTTCAAGTTCCAATTGCACGACATCCTCAGGGAGACTGTTCCACAGTCCAACAGTGTGAGGAATAAAGGACCCCTGGAACTGAGAAGTTTGACAGCGAGGCACACCCACTGCATATTGGTGCTGCTGTCCAGTGAATCTGGTTGGTCTCGGCAGAAAAAGGGGATCAGGGATCAATTGTGAATATGAAAGGTCTCCATTAAAATACAACTTACAAAAAAGTGACAAACAAGAACCGTCCGTCGATGTTCCAAGTCATAACTGCTAATATTAGGAGACAGAAACCTACCACCACCAACCACTCTATCTAGGAGAGATAACTCTCCGGCAGAAGCAGACATCCACACCGGAGCACAGTATTCTAGTAAAGGAAGCACAAGATAATGAAAAAATAAGGAAAAAGGCTACTGCCAGACCAGGTGTTGCCGCCATGGACGGCAGGAAGTGAATGAGAATTGTTTGCTAGGACGTTCTAATATTCCATCAGTGGGACGGGCTGATCACCTACACAAACTATATTGATGCGCTAGCCGCAAAATTTTGAATCTAAGCTGCTGTTCAAAGTGGAAACTACAGCTATGTGATTACTTGGTAAGTTACTTATATAAAACAGATTTGTTATAATTTATACTAAGAAAATTGAATTTTGTTGCAACTACAGCAAACTGAAGGTATTTGAGAACTTGATTAGTTATGAGGCAAAAAGAGGAAGGCAAAGTAGGTACATCAAAGCTGTTCAGGAGTTTCTGGTGACAGATACCACGATGAACATTGTGACTGTTGATATACATATTTTTAGTCGATTGAAATTTGACATTTATCTTTTAATATACTTTATAACCATTATTACTACCCTAATAAGCACTAATTAATTTATTAAAGTATTCTTTTTAATAAGTGAGATTCCTCTCTGTATTTCACTTTACCTCCACTTATTTCTTCCTAATGAACACCATATTCTTTGGAAGTTTGAATTTCAAGTTAATGGTGCCTATGGGCCTGTTCCATATAAATATGGTTCATCTTCTGAACAATAAAAAAATTAAATCTACAAATGTAATTTACACATAAAATATTCTAGAATATTCTGGTTAGATCAAGGAACGACACTCTAGGAGAGGTTAGGCTACGGTTGTTTTGGTTAGGTCATAGCCAGTGCCGAATGGAAAATTTGTCCAGCCAATCTGTTACTAATATTCAGTGCTACTTTTTCTCTAAATAAGGTTAGGTTAGGGCCGGGTAATCCTACAGTTTAGAGGTCCAAATTCACTGCATTACGTAAAGTCAAGATCAGCAGATTCATCAAATATTTATTGAATCATGGAAAACAATTAAAAAATTAACATTTTATCTGCTTACAGAAGCAGAGATTGTAAAAAAACAAAAGGGAATAAAGGGGGAGGGTAAATCAATAAAAACATAGTCTTAGGGGATACAGACCCAGAGAATTTTGAGAAACTCGTAAACCTCTCCTTCCGTAAGCATATAAACGGCTCATTTTTTTTTAGCAAATATACAAGTTTGCAGATCTGTCAAAAGAAGAAATTGAAAATGGGAAATAAAACTTAACACATACAAAAGGGAGCAGTGAATTTGGATCTGTAAACTGTAGGATGGCGCGGTTACAGTTTCGTATGCTGTGGGTTTCGGCTGCCGATTTCGTAGCCGAGACCCACCACCAGGTGGCAGTGGGTACCGGCGGACGGATACAACAAGATGGCGACGCAACCTGACGAAACCGACCTAACCGAACCTAGGTCGGCGTGCCCTTACCTGGCCGGGGGGGCTTCGCCCCCCCTGGACCCCCCCACCGACCTAGGTCGCCACCAAAACTAACGAAACCAACCTAACCTAACACAGGACGGCGTGTCCTTACCTGGCCGGGGGGGCTTCGCCCCCCCCGGACCCCCCCAGATGGGCCGTGAAATTAGTAAATATATAACTATTCGAAATTGCACGTACCTCACTCGAAGTCGGAATCGTCTGAGAAATCCGTACTGGCCGGTTTCGGTGGCTCCATTCTTCTTCGTTTTGGCGCTGGGGCACTGGCTTTCGGCGGGATCTGGACAACTGGAACTGGGGGAACAGGACCTCGTGTAATTGACCAATCCGTTTGGATGGCTGCGTCCCGTGATTGTTGTGTTTCGGGGACATTAGACCGCATTTTGGCGGGTGTTGAAACGGCTCTATTCAAGGGATATGCACGTTTAATTAATTCGAGAAAAGCTTTAAAGGGGCAAGGGACATTAGTTAAGTAACGTTTTTTAATACAATACATAGAAAAATATGAATTATACATGGTTTTTACGGTACCGCTTCTAGGCAAAACATTACGTTTCAACACCCGCCATGTGGATTCTATTGTGTTTGTGTGTATGCTTGTATCGTCGGGATCAACAAAATGTAATGTGTGATTGATGTTAAGGTGTGTTTTGAAATGGTGATTTAAAGTGTGGTATGATTTCCAACAATCTGAAATTACCGTTGATTCTGGGTGTATGTTTTCAATTAAAATTGGAAGTAATGTTTCTGCGGATCGGTCTGGTACAACTTGAAAGAATGTTTCTTTTGTTTCGCGGTCAATCCCGCCGAGAACCCAACAACCTTCGACACGTCTGCCTTTGTTGAATTTCCTCTTTCCAAATTTGGATTCGTCAATTTCCACGATGTGTCCTGGCCCCCCGATTTTCCGGTTGTCCTGAATCAAAATATCGATACAAACTTCCCGGCAGAAATTAAACCAGTCTACTAAGGTATTGGGAGACCCAATATCCAAAGTCATCCGGACATATTTCTGGGGAAGTTCATGGATCCAGCTGTGAATCAGCACCAAAATGCTCTTGAAAGAAAGGTGGGAACCCGAAAAGAACGAGCCAGTCCGGATGGATGTTATTTTCCGACATCGTTGGAGGTTACATCGCCAAATGAAGCTTTGGCCATGCTTGATGAGGACGACGATGCCTTCGTCACACTTTGCACAAGTCCCGCTGAAATCGCCAAGTAGGCCACTTTTCATTAAGTAAACGAGCAACGAACGCTCTTCGTGGCACAAAACGCCTAAGTCCATGAGGGTCACTGGATTCTTAGATGCAAATTCCGCGTGGGTAGGATACGATACGCAAGTAGCCATGTTTGCAAGGCTTGAACCCGGAAGAGACTGAGGAAGGTCGCGGGGCAAGGTAGGTCTCGGGGCATGTCGGGTCGGGTCGGTAGGACTCGGGGCATTTCGGGTCGTTGGTCATCAGCTGTTTAGGTAGAACTACTTACCTTGGCGGAGGGATCTCGGGTCGGGAAGAATGAGTTAGGCGGCCCAGCATACGAAACTGTAATCTACCCTGTAGGATTACAGTTTCTCAAGCCTAACCATGTCTCCCTACAATGCATACACTCACACCCTTTTATCTGAACATGGTTCCCAAAATTGTTGAATACTGAATAAGGGCAGGATGCAGAATCTCTAAAATTAGGCCTACTCACTTACTACAAATTACCTGCAAGGTGTTCAAAGCATAGGCTATTCTAAGGGGTGGCTGATTGATTGATTTATGGTTTCTAAAACCGGCGTCACGCTAAGCATAGGCTACGTTTTACTGCTGTCATGATTTAAAGTAGGGCTGATTGGCTTAATTTACTTTCGTAAGGAGGAAATATGTAAATTTATGACCTGTTCCATGCCCGCGTCGTGGACTAGCCCCGGCGAGTAAAAGATTAAAACAGGCCTACCTGCTGAGGGAGAATCGCGTTGCCCTTGGGTACGCCACGACGTCTGCCTGAATAGAACGAACTCGGGGTCAGACGGATCCTTTTGGCAACGTCTTGCGAGCGGTCACCTGGCACGGTGTCACTTGCCTCTTCCGTAACCTCTGAACTGATCGGCACGGCGGCGTCTCCTTCAGGCACCTTTTCGGGAGGACCTACAACGAGTGGTGGTGCTGCTGACGAAGATGATGCGGCGGCCGCGGCCCTTTTCGCTTCAGTTCGGCTACATTTACGTCCAGACGGAACGGCAGGAGGATTTGTCGCCTTGTCGTTTTTCTTTGCGAGGGAGACGCGCTTTCGGTGGCGGCCCATTTTTCAGATGACGGTGGGATGGTGACGGGTCAGAAGTGGTTTAATGTTTACGTATATCATACGGTATCGAGGGCTCACCTATCACCGTGTTTTGTTCCCCGGTGCGTCTGACCGAGTTATCGTACTGATGCATCATAATTGTCGTTTCTCTACCAATTTTATGGTAAAAATGTATCTTATTCCCGCGAAAAATTGTATATTTTACAATATACTCTCTGCAGTAACATATGATGGTGGTATATAATAAATGGCGGAATCTTTATCAACACAACATTTCTTGGTAACAAAATAGATACATGTACTTATTATCAATATTTAGTGCATCTCTGAATGCTGGCAAAATCCGCCATCATCATTGATTTTTCCACTTCAATTGTCTGGTGACACAATTTAAAGAAGTTCAACTATATAAAAAAAGGGGTTGATTTCCTAAAAGAATTAGACAGGGCATTTTCATGAGTCAGGCAACACAACTTGGAGATCACACTGTCCTTAAAATCATACCTTTTCTTGATCTCCTCACATGCTACCACTATGAAGTCCCCACAGCGTTTATAAAAATCAGTCAGTTTAGATTTATTTTCATTGGGATTTAGCTTGTCAAGTTCTTTACGTACCACAAGATAGGCCTACAGCTAACTATCCCTAAACGCCTATCTTGCCTAGAAGGATCAACTGTCTCAAGATCTGCCTTTACGATTTTCTGTTCGTGTCCGTAAATAAACAGACGTGACACTCGAACAGATACATAATATGTACGTGTACGTACATAACCAGTACAAGTAGCTCCTACCTATCTCAATAAATTACCCTATAGGCCTATAGGCTATCCCAAGGGAACTTATGACTTCTCCTTTTATAGAAAATCGTTATCAGTTGAAAGCATTTAATCTTGATGAAAATGCTCTTTAATCAATAGTCTTAAAAAAGCTCAAATCCCAGAATGATCGTAAAAAACGCACGATCGTTGGAGAAGGTATCGTGCATCGTACCAGTGGCATTTTAATAGCAGAATTAATCCTGTTTAATAGTAGGCTACATGTATAATAATTATCCTACGCAAGACAGCCCTGTTCACATGTTGTCTGATCGACGTATCGTACCCCATTTTCAAATTTATAGTTTTTCTATCAAAACTTTGGAATTAAATTACTAATTCCTGTGATTAATACTTAGGCTACTACTATTACTATTACTAACAATACAACTATAAATTAGTATACGAAGTGTTATTAATGTAAATTCTGAGCTGATTACCGAAAATGAAGATCTACTAACATGTTTATTCATTGCCAGTTTAGCTGATGTATTTCAGTTAATTTTATCACTAAATAGTAACTTTCACGTCTTCAGAAAGTTGCAGGTGATACAGGATTTATCACACAACACCATACGACACCCAAAGTTGGTACCGTTTATCATACTACAACGATCTTAATAGAGTATGTGCTTACACCTGTATGATAATTATCATGTATCTGGCAACCCTACATCAACATGCGAGCACATGCGGTAGTAGTAGTAGTAGTAATAGATGGACATTTCTATGTAACATCTTTCTTGCGCGTTTTAAATTGCCTTTGGTTATCTTATTTAAATATATTTTCACTATAATATAGTGTATTTAAGACAAATTCTCTCCCTTATTACATATAAATTTGTTTGCTTATTTCAAGCATAAAAGTTCGTGAGCTGTGACGAGCGCGCATCTGAAAATCTACGCGAGTTACCCTCTCAAAATGGTTTTCTTTGATTTAACAGCAATTGTAATATAGAAAACGTAAATCTTGTCGTATTTTGGGGATACCTATATAAAATAATTTATTGGTATGTAAATGGATAATTCTGTACCAAAAATATTTGGAAATAAATATATATAGTTAAATTGCACATATACATTACATTTAGTTGGAATGCTCTGTTGTACTTGGAGACCCGTGTCTAAATAAATGGCTAAATTCTCAGCAACAGTGAGTTAGGTGTAAATGAGATGTCGTTCATGTTTGAAAACCCCGTGTACGTTTTTAATTCATCTTTCTCTGGGTTATGGAAAGCTTTCAAACGACTGTATATTATCTGCTGTTACGACTACTATGGTCACTGGCGCCCTTCAGACGAAGGTCATGATCCTGATGCAATCTCTAATTGCTATTTACTGCGTTGTAATAAAGTTGTATTTTGTCCAAAGGAAAAAAACGAGTCCGCAGTTTTTATAGTGTATTTATCAGTTATTTTTACAATGTTAAAACTTTATTTTATCTTCCATGGCGCGATGAAACTGGATTGACTGTTGATGATTCAATTCATACTTAGTTAAAGCTCTTTGCAGGATGTAATCACAGATGTTCTGCAGAGGGTCGAAAAAAGAAACACATCTAATTTCCTTTGTTACTTGGTAATAGCTCTTTCGCATTCAGTGTGACAGATCCAGAAGATCTCGACGGTATTAACAACGGCCCATGTATTCTCTTGGAATATACAGGAGTTTCAACGTTAGCCCAGCAAGCAGAAGTAAAACCTGTCTATCTTGCATCAGTCAAAGTGATGCACTGAAGGCTCCTTCCGCCGATCGTGCTTGGCTAAGAAGAGCAGTGTAGTGTTGCAGAATTGGAAAGAAGATCGTCACAAATACATAATGAAAGTCCTAAGACGAAATGAAACTCCCAGGATATGAAATTTGCAAAAATCGCTTACATTCTCGCATCTGGAAATTCTTGGTTACACGAACAAACTCAAGCAAATTTTGTGATTAATAACAATCTGACAGGTTAAGAGTTGTGCTCAAACAAGAGAGCACATCCCGAAAGCACAGTAGAGTTTCTTGTATGTGGAAATCAAATTTCCTTTGTGTTTTATACTGCTTTTTCGTGTTTTCATATTGTATATCTGGAGTTCCTCCTACTGCAATAAATTATCGCTCATATATCGTATATATCAGCTGACATATATGATAAATCACTTTTATAAACGAAAAAATAAGTATGAATTTTTCCTAAATAGAAAAAAATATAGCATGCTTACTTCTGAATGAAAAAAAGATATATATTTATTGTGATGTAAGCAGCAGCCACTTTCCACTCACCCTTTTCTTGAGAGGACCCAGATCCTGTTTAACTAAGTAGTAAATTGTGTATCTGGTAGCCAGCTGAGTGTGGTGAATCAAAGCTGAGTGTGGAACATAGCATGGGGTTAACAACCTCACTCTAAAGTACGAGTCAGAAACCAAAAGGGTACCACCTTCTGGAACCACAGCCTTTAAAAGGGGACCTATGCATAAGAGAGAGAGAGAGAGAGAGAGAGAGAGAGAGAGAGAGAGAGAGAGAGAGAGAGAGAGAGAGAGAGAGAGAGAGAGAGAGAGAGAGAGAGAGAGAGAGAGAGGGAGAGAGAGAGAGAGAGGTAATAAGTAAAGGAAATTGCTAATTTCACACGTGATAACTACTTATGAGGACGTAACCACTATTTTCTTCGAAAGGCCTATGAGATGAGAGAAATTTTTCTATCTTGAGAATGGCTGTTCAATCACAGGTCACTTCTGCTGCGTCTGGAGGGCATTTGTCGACCTGTATAGGCAGGATACTGCCACACCCCGTGATAGAAACTTTAGTCACATCTTCATGTTTGGATATGGCCATTAACAACCCACTAAGACCCTCTTCAATTTTCCCAATATACTTACCACTGGAGCAGGCGCTCGAAGTTTCTCCTGTTCTAATGATGAAATGGAGACCATCTCCCTCTGACTCAACGGCTTCTACCAAACCTGCACCAGATGGTAACTCAGGGACTTCTTGCCCTTCGGATTGCAAGGCATTCAAACCTGGCCAGTCCTTCCAGGTGGTGACCTTAAAAAGTACCCGTTCTTCATCCGAGTCACCCTTGTTCAGTACTTCGGTGACGCTTGCATCAAGAAACGAACACTCCTTGTCACCAGTGCAAAACAGGGGAAAGGTATTCGCTGCTTTGTTGCTCGGAGAGAAACGAATGAAAAGTCGGCCTAGCGATTTTCCCTCAGCTCCGATCTCGAGGAATGACGACGGCTCCGAGGTGTCCACGACTTCCATAATGTCTTCATGCTAGAAGTGAAAAGGGAACGCATGATTCAGTTAAGGGTTTCACAAATGTAAGAGGAAGCAGGTAAACACTTCAAGTCTTACACCTGAATTAAAGATGTGGTTGTTTTAATTTTAAGACACTCTGGGTCTACCATATGATTACTCCTTGCTCTTCTACATTGGCACCATCAGCTGTAATTCAATTTTCACTCTGCCTACCTCTTCTTCTCAGTATCTGCACAAATCCAATCCACATATTTCTTCTCATTCTACACCTTTTCCATTTCATTGGCATCTCTATGCTGAATATGTTTCATTCGGTTCATGTGCCTCGCCGTCGATGTAGTGCGGTTTTAAAAATTATGTTTTCATCGCGTTATTTACATTCCTGTGAAATATGCTTTTCCCATGCCAAATTTCTCATACATTTACAAATAATACAAATGTACACGCAAACACATCTGTCTCTAAATATATACTGTATATATATATATGTATTATATGTGTGTATGTATGTATGTATAAATCGCCTGTGCACTTACACAGGACACATATTAGTCATTCTAAAACCTGTCGTACTTGCATACTTCACTCAAACTCCAAACAGAAACCACTAAAATATAATGCTGCAATCACAGAGTTGGACTGAGTGGATGCAACAAAATGCAACACATAAGTAATTAGCAATATGTGTCACCATCTTACCTCAGACGAGTCAGCATGCTGGGAAGACGTGAGGGTGTGTCAACATTACAGTAAAACGTGCCATAAACTTATCGCTAATAGTCACAGACATGTTGGGCACAAGTCAGTGACATGACCGCCACTGACCAATAGCCAGGCACGAATGCGTGGCCTCTGTGCTATTCAACTCTTCGACCGTGTTTAAGTACTACCATTACAAACATGTAAAATTGACCGAACCGCTGAAGAAGCCCATGGAAGAGTTTGTTATAGCACATAGCGAACACGTAAAGGAGTACCTAGTGAAAGAAAATTAATGCTATTGCTGAAAACTCACACTGACAACAAAAGAGTTTGGCGGCAAAGGTCCTTCTGTCACGTATTGTAAACAGAACCTGTCATCGTCGGTCAGAGAAACCAATGCGCGTCGCTGCATGCTTTTGTCTACGGTGAATATCCTTCCTTGGAGCACCCTGCGTCTTACCGGTCGTTCCATGGTTCTAAGGTCGTCAACCTGAAAGAAGAAGAAGAAGTTTCTTCGGCGCAATCGAGTTTTTTGTACAGCGCATAATCAAGCCCACCGAAAATAGATCTATCTTTAGGTGGTCTAGGTATAATGCTGTATTAGCCAGACGCACGATTTTGGCTAACTTTAACCTTAAATAAAATAAAAACTACTGAGGTTAGAGGGCTGCAATTTGGTATGTTTGATGATTGGATGGTGGATGATCAACATACCAACTTGCAGCCCTCTAGCCTCAGTAGTTTTCAAGATCTGAGGCAGGACAGAAAAAAGTGCAGACGGACAGACAAAGACGGCACAATAGTTTTCTTTTCAGGAAACTTAAAAAGGTAAATGGCTTACTGTGAGGTACTGTGGCCCATGTTGCATTGTCACGAACACCTTTCCAGGGGACAAGTCGATGTCAGGCTCCCTCTCGAGGAATCCTATGACTACCAGGAAGGCATTAATCTTACCCTCTGTCTTATGAAAGACCTGTACAAGAAGAAAATAACCCAAGTGGACAGTAAGATTTAAATAAAGAAGGTGCACTTGAAATACCAATTATTAGCAATGTATTCACACCTGCATATGCAGTTATAGATGCACACCAGTGCACACACACACATGCATATACCATAAGTACTATATAGGTTAGTGAGAAGTTTGTACAACTGGGTGGTGTGGGAGAGTTGTGTCAATATTCAAGAAATCCATGACTTTTCATATGGTATTCACAAGGTAAAGTGAGCTTAATATCAATGATTATTTATGGGTTAATGTTTGAAAGTATCAAAAGGTTGTGTGTAAAACTGACAAACTAATTCCACACACACACACCTATGTAGGCCTACCTCGCTAATGCTGTGACTCACTCCCTTATCCCTCGACAGAAAGTCATTCACGTCCTCCTCCAGATCTTGCAGCTCCTTGTCAGTGTCCTCGAACAAGTCGAGGAACGGCGCCGCTTCCGTGAAGTTCTTCGCTGCTTCAAGGCCATCGTCAGCATCCTTCATGTCCTTTTCCTTCTGCAGGATGACGTCCAGCTGCCCTTTCAGCTTGATGTTCTCCAGAGCCAGGTACTCCACCCTGGTGGTATTCTTCTCCTGTATGGCCCTGAGCTTAGGCATGGCCTCGTTGGCGATCTTGTCATTCTGAGTCCTCATGCCTTCCATCAAGCGGGTATTAAACCTCATGTTTTCTTCTATCTTGGCCTTGGCATTCTCGCTCTTGGGAAGGCTCTCCCTCTTCACGTCCCTCCTGAAGTCTTCTCTCCACCTCGTGAAGGACATCGCGTTTTTCCCGCCGCGGTTCGGCAGTGTGACCATGGTTTCCAGCATGGACACGTACTGCAGGATTTCCATGAGGTTCCTGTTCTTGGGGAAGTCGTTGGGAGTCTTGTCCTGGAAATCTGCGCGGCAGAATGGGCAGGCTTTGCTCGTCCACATGACCTCGGATATACAGAAGGAGCACAGGCAGTGCGAGCAAGGGAGCAGCCTGGGACAGTGGCGTTTGGTGTCGAAGGGTTCGTTGCAGATGGAACATTCCTTGCAGGCTCTCTTGTTCTGGGAAGTAACAGTGGGTGATTGTCAGGAATTTACACCTCTCTCTCTCTCTCTCTCTCTCTCTCTCTCTCTCTCTCTCTCTCTCTCTCTCTCTCTCTCTCTCTCTCTCTCTCTCTCTCTCTCTCTATATATATATATATATATATATATATATATATATATATATACTCGTATATATATATATATATATATATATATATATATATATATATATATATATATATATATATAAAACTACAAAGCCTTAGATCCAAAGAAGAGCCATGTGAAGAAATTTTGATGCCCGGGTGAGTTCTGAACTTGCATCCGGAATATCAGAACGAGACAACGCTGGCCACTTAACCACAGAGAAAAGTATATAAGTATATTCCTGCTTGTATGTACATATATCTTTTGAATTTAGATAAATTTGTTAGAGCTGGAATAGACCCATATTCACTATCACAGCCAAATATTTCTTTTTAGGCTGAAATATGTATTTAGAATCTGTTGGTCACTTTTTGCCAGATACTTATGCAATTGTAATGACCTCAACGCCCTCTTAACTTCTAGATTTCTTCACATTTTAATGCGGTTGTAACTACAAAGCCTCAGATCCAAAGACGAGTTCTGTCACAGACTGAATTTACCTAGAGGATGGATCTGACGGCTGGATTTAGTTAGGCTGACGGGCAGGTTTCGTCGGCTTCTAGGTAAGCCAGCCCTAGCCTACAGACAAAGACCCAATCCTCTTGCCCATGTAGTTTTATTTTGAACACTTATAGTATTCAAAATAAAATCACTTTACCTTTACATTCAACGACGGAGTAGGGATTTTCTCCTCTAAAAATTGCTAATTGTGAACTGCTGTAGGTAATGAACAAACATAGGCCTATACAGTCTAGCATTTAGCATGTCACCTGCATAGTTGCCGCTTGACCTTGGTGCAAAATGGTGCCCACTGTACGGGGGCGTTAGAAAAGGCTTGTGGGCACCATTTTGCAGCAAGATAAAGCGGCAAATATACAGGTGGCAAGCAAAGTGCTAGACTATATAGGCCTATGTTTGTTCATTACCTACAGCACTTCATGTTCAGCAAGTTTTAGAGAGAAAATCCATTTATAGAAATAACTTGACCCGGTGTGACTGAGGTTGCACATCAGCATGATTTAAATTTTCCTTTTTCAAAACATAGTAGCGACAGGAACACATTCCTGTCGTGACGTTGTCTCTCTTTCTTTAGCGAACCCAAGGAGAGATTATGTCTGTCACTTGGGTTGCCTAATATTGCCGCAAAACTTACGTTAGGAAAATGGGGTTTTTCTATTATGTCTTTCGAGGTGTTGATATGAGAGTCGAATTTATTAATACAGGACACACACACACACACACACACACACACACACACACACACACACACACACACACACACACACACACGCACACACACATCCAGTATATATACAGTATATATATCATGGTTCTTACTAAACCCCACTGCATGAAAACTGAAGGCCACCATTGCTTAATCTTTCGTGCGGATCAATTATCGCACTTGACAACAATCAGAAGTGAGAAGAACCATGAAAAAGGAACGCACCTTTATCCTTTCGTCCATCCTGACAGCCTTCAGGATGGGCTTCCTGAAGGTGAACATACTGAGGGAGGAGGAGGCTCCAGAGGAGAGCCCAGCCGGCTCCGCGAAGCCTAAAAATCCTCGCAAAACTCTCCACGGAAGAAGAAGAACCTCTCTCTGAACTTGACACGAGGGGCGCATGTAAGACGACTGGGTGGCATTCCTCCACTCGCCCAGACACAGTACACCACTCGGCAAGCAAGTCGAAGCGAATCGATGTCGATAACTGCCTACCTATCGATACTGAAGTTTGTATTCGTGTCGATACATCTCCACACTCCGTTTATTCTCACGTTCGACGACGTTCTTCCATGTTTTATTGTTCCGTGCGTTATCTAAGGGAAAGTAAACACTAGTAATTAACGTTTATATTTACCGGAAAACGAGGGAAATGCTTTGCACCATATGCACCAAATCCGTTGTTAATGGCGACAGCACAACAATATCTGTTGTTTACGTTTTTATAGACACTTTCTTACCCGCAGTTGCCGCAGCGAACTTCTTCCTTTCTCCGAGAAGAATTCAAGGCCTACAACGTATTGCACATGTGTACGCACACGTGCTTATACATACTTTTACATGCTGTGTATGGAGACGTATACTGAAAGTTCGATTAACTAAGTTAAGCAACTTTAGGTCTGACTGGTTGCTGGATATATAATAGGGCAAAGTACTCGACACTCTGTCATTTCCTTTATATTGTTATATGATGATTAGATCACGAATATATGTATATATATATATATATATATATATATATATATATATATATATATATATATATATATATATATATATATATATATATATATACCCCTGCCTGAGGCTATATAATTTTAAATTTTCTTCGAAGGGTAAGGTGGTGGTTTGGGGACGGGGGGAACTCCTCTATGTTTTTATGTCGCTCTGCATATCGAGAATTTATCAATAACACCGAAACTTCTAAATTGTGTGGTAGTCACGGAACTGCCAGAGGTAGAGATGCTGTAGACACGACGATAATTAATATATATATATATATTATATATATATATATATATATATATATATATATATATATATATATATATATATATATATGTATATATATATAAAGTTGTTTTTGGTGCTTTCAACGGGAATGGCCCTCCTGTGGAGGAATATGTTGAAGAAGGTAATATACTGAAGAAGGGGATATGCTGAAGAAGGGAATATACTGATGAAGGGAATGTACTGAAGAAGGTAATATATTGAAGAAGAGAATATACTGAAGGGAGTATATTGAGGAAGGGAATATATATACTAAAGAAGGGAATATGCTGAAGAAGGGAATATACTAAGGAAGGGAATATACTAAAGAAGGGAATATACTGAGGAAGGGAATATACTGAGGAAAGGAATATACTGAAGAAGGGAATATGTTGAAGAAGGGAATATACTGAGGAAGGGAATATACTGAGGAAAGGAATATACTGGAGAAGGGAATATATTCAGGAAGGGAATATACTGAAGGAGGGAATATACTGAAGAAGGGATTAAACTGAATAAGGTAATATACTCAGGAAGGGAATATACTCAAGGTAATATACTCAGGAAGGGAATATACTGAAGAAGGGAATAAACTGAATAAGGTAATATACCCAGGAAGGGAATATACTGAAGAAGGTAATATACTCAGGAAGGGAATATACTGAAGACAGGAATATGCCCAGGAAGGGAATATACTGAAGAAGGTAATACGCTGAAGAAGAGAGAGAGAGAGAGAGAGAGAGAGAGAGAGAGAGAGAGAGAGAGAGAGAGAGAGAGAGAGAGAGAGAGAGAGAGAGAAAGTAAACTGCTTCAAAACTGGTCACACTTTGAAATATAAGGTACTGATGATACAAGTGCACTCACAGATGGGTAAACTCGCTTATTCATATCGTTGTCTCTGACTATATATTTGAAGTGTCTGACTCCCTCTAATTCACATTCCATAACTAATTGATCGCAGCGGACTTATGATAGAAAATTTATCCCAGGGACAATGATGGTAAAGTCAGCCCACTCTTGATGCTGCCATCTTTGGGGCGAAAACAGAACATTCTGCCAGTGCAGGAAAGTCAAGCCAAGTCATCAGTTGCCTTCCTATCCGGCCGTCAGTCCGTCACTCATGCGGTTCTCTCAGTGAATTCGTCGAGTTAATTCGTGCAATCGATCATGGAGAAAGCAGCCCCTTCCCGACGTGTGCTGGTCGTTTTACTACATTTTCTTTGCGTGCTTGTGGTAAGGATTTATAGTTGTTTGTCGCTTACGTTGGTGGATGGGCTAAGACTCTGAAGCGAGTTAAAATTTTCACTTGGCTGGACCTTGGCTACATGACTAATGAAAATAATACACTCATGGTTTTGTCTGAAGTATCAACTGCACGAGGCAGAGAAGACAAGATGCTGAACATGCGCGAATTCGAGAAGTTTTTTAGGAAATAGCTACAAATACTGACCATGGATATGAATGTTTCCGTCTTGAATCCTAACAGTTAGAAATAAAACACAACGTTTCTCGTCAAGAAAATTATGTAGCAAGAGAAATGCAGAAATAATCTGTGACTGTTGATTGGTCTTGAAATTGATAAGGCTTGAGAGTAAAACCAATATCCATGTCGAGAATTATCAAGCATTTTGTGGGATTCAGCGAAAATTATTACTAACGTGTGCGTGAAATTTAGAGTAAGGGTCCTGCAAGGCGCCCTTGGCGAAGATAGGGCTTGTTAAACACTAAAGGACTTAGTATGGTTTTGGTTCTTCCTAGGAAAGCCTAGTTTTTCTGGGGGGCGGGGGGGAATGGGAAGGATGGGGACTGTGTCTTAGGCCTCATTCGATCGCAAAATTAATCTCCGGCTCTCAGTTCTAAGGTAATAAAATGGTATGTATAATGTATACGAGTAAATATACACAGCATAAGATTTGTGATTCAGTATCCGGAATAGCAAAGTTAGTCAAGGTTTTTCCAGGTATTGGATCTTGCTTCCTTGTTGACAGGTTACTTATAACCCTGTCTTGAGTACAAATGTTAAACATAGTTTTCTTAACGTTTTAATGTGGTTTGGACGAATTTGACGTCAATTACCGTCGGAAATGGGTGGTTAACGCATTAAAACTCGCCCCTGAGTCTAAACAGGTATGAGGGACTGCAGTGGACCCAGGATTTTTGGTCACTCATCCTAGTTTGTTACTGCCATCTGTCAACCCTTATATCCTCTTCTCTAAACGTGAAAGAAGGATTTCCCGGAACCCTAACTTGAGGGACTGGTCGACGTGGTTAGTTACACTTCCGCATTCATTGGCCAGGCTATACAAGAAGTTAGAGGTGCCAGCTTTCTCAGTGCATGGCAAGGAACTTGGCAATTCCAGGTGGGTTACTGACAGGTGAGTGGGCGGTGCCCCACCCCGTTCACCGACCTGTCACCAATTATATAGTTATATTCCCGGGTATAAGACTCTGGTTTGTATATCTGGAAATATATAAATAGTCTTTTATTTCCTATATTTACCGCTTGTTCGTGGTTCTTATTTTTGCCCAGGAGTCCTCAGATATGTTGTATTATTGATTTGTTCATGTCACTTGGTGAATGTAATTTTAAACCTTGTGAAACCCGCTTAAGGGGAAGCTTAACAGTCAATAACCAGTTGCTCATTCAGTGAACACTTTCGGTCTAAAACTAAGTTATTTTTCAACCTAAACTAACTACTCTAAGTCGTGGATATGGTATGGTAATCCTCTACCAGCTGCTAGATTCAGTTCAGATTCTGTGGTAAATTTATTCAGCAGTCATCTGTATGACAAGTGATTTAGGAGTGAGTATTATTAATACAAATTTATTTTGAATTCCTTTCTGCTAAGGCAATGCAAATCGGTAACTCTGGCAGATAAAGTATCCCACCTTAGTTTTCAAACTCTTCAATTCAGATTTCTCACTTCTGAATATTATTCAGTCTAAATATAAGAGCTAATATATGTCAAGATCTTTCTTCACCCGATAACACCCCTGCTGCATTAAAATGTCATTTATGTAGTCTATTTTCTCTGACCTTTTCAGAGAGACTGCCTTGTATATGGGAGAAATTCAGTGCCCTGTCCCGTTGTCAACAAGTTAACAGGTGCTGTGGTCTGCTGTCCGTCAGCTGAGGGTACTTTGCAAACAAAAGGTTAGGAGAACCAAAGCATTGCTGATTGTCTTGATAAAAATAAATCTCATTTACCTCAAGAGAACAGTGTTCTCGTTTTTATATAAGGAAAGGTGGATGCATTATTAATCTTACCCGTCTTATCGTAGGATGTCAAACACTGTACCCAAACGAGTCTTTACCACTTCTGCCTGGGACTTGGAGCGTGGAATCTTACACAGAGGCGAAATCGTCTTGGCTTCAACAACTTTCCCTCGAAATCGTGAACAGGTTAGTGATCTCTCTCTCTCTCTCTCTCTCTCTCTCTCTCTCTCTCTCTCTCTCTCTCTCTCTCTCTCTCTCTCTCATATTTTTTACAACTGAGATATCACAATAAAGTTATGTGTACTCTAGAGCTCATTGCATAATGTACATTTAATGTATGCAGACAATTGTAACACTTGGCTGTCCATTTAGAGTATGAAACAAACATAATTTGGGTAATCGTTTACATAATTTTTTAGTTATATTGGTAAGTCAAAATGCAGAGTAACTTTGATCATATGTTACTCCTTTGCATAAAGCATAATCATGACACAGAACAAACGAAATCAATGCATAATTCTGTCATGTTAGGCAGACGTCTGCTCAGTTGCAATGTGTCCAGCTTGTAGGAAGATTTCACCATGTAGATGAAATGTTTACTTAAACTTCTAAAATCTCATTTGTTCCCAATTTTACCTCAGTTCATGTTGCTGCAGAGAGAAGGTAGACCTTGTACTCCCAGATCAGGTGGCTTCTGGTAAGCGTAAGACGATATTTTCAAGTTATTGGTACTAAATAATTATTGGATTCAGGGTTATCAGATCCAGTCTGAGTTTTCATGGTCAATCCTAAAGTGTTCCTTTTGATTGTAGGACCTAATTGGAGTTTGCAATGTATTTTCATTGATTGTCATAACGTAGAAGAGAGCTAAACACTTCATTCAACAGAACATTTATATATTGGGACATTTCATTAACTGAAACTAACTTGTAATTAATTTAGCTAAACTATTAAGATTTATACTTAGCATGTATAATGAGGCCTTGCATACTGTTTCTAGGTAGTGGATCACGCAAAGCAAAAGTTGTACAACACTCAGCGGGCTACGTTCAACCAGTTTTGGTGAGAACTTGCGGAGAACAGTCTTGTTCAAGTGGGGGTACTGAGAACGCAGTATTCAGTTGCACCCAGGTAAGGCTAAATCTTGTTGCCTGAATAAAAAGAAAACTTCTAATGTAAAAATTAAAACATTATCTACGAAAGGCGATCTTGTTCTTTAGTGTTCTTAAGTTGCATATTTTTTTAAACGTTATTAGAGAACGTCTTTACAAACTTGTGAGAGAGTTCCTATATGGTAGTCATTAGAGTAGGCCTATTTTTCTTGACCCAGGGAAGTTCAGTATCAACTCTGCTTATTAACATGAAGCATATAAACCAGTAACGTTGAATTCACATATGGTGTATACATGCAGTACGTTGCTGGACACAAAGACATTAATGTATTGTGTATAGTCGTGCCTTACAGAAACTTTACTGATAGGAATTGCCTTAGGCTAGGCCTATTGTATAAGAAATAGTGTTATCTAGGCCTGAGAATGCTGTGTTTGTTTCAGTTAAGTTATACTCTACGGTCCATTTCGGTTTTTTTGTCATCAGTGTAAAAAATAATTACCCCAGTATTTCTGGGTGGTTGGTAACAGACCAGGTTGTCCCGATTTGAAAAGCTACAGAAGAACAGGTTTTCCAGAATCACAGGACGTAGGAGTCACTAATCAAATCTCAATTTTTACCGTTTTCTATAAAATCTTCTAGAGCCACAGAAAACTAATAATATTAGGGACACTTTCAAGTAGAATATTGAGAGGAAAGTAATCTTGTATGAGTGAGTACACCAAAGAGTAGCCATAGGAATATTACCAGCCAGTTTTGTATGCTAGTGTACTTCACTTTTCAAATAACATTCTGAACTTAAATGAATTTGTTTGCACATGTTTGATAGAAATGATTGTGTTTTTTGTGGCTGTGACTAACATTATATTTTTGGCTGTTCTTAAACATAATAAAAATTTAACCTGAGCGAGCACAAAGCATGAGACCAGCATAAGCTGTTGGAATTTCCAGTTATATTTACAGTTTTATCTTTGATCATTCCTCATAGTTGTTAGGCATACAATCTCTTGAAGTGTAAGGTAGTGAATCAGTCTAATTTCTATCATTTAAGTCTACCTACACATCCTTTAAGGCTACACAGAAACTGCCTCTAGTCTCGGATATGTTGATGCTTCTAAAATTTATGGTTTTGTTTGGGACATAATTGAACAGTTCATCTGAGATGAGCTGGTAATACAATTTTTTGCCTTAATTTCCTGTTTTCGAATTCAGACCTTATAGATGTTGAGAGGGACTACATTTTATACCCATCCACAATTTGCATGCTGTCTTTTACCTCCTGCTTTTACCAGAATTGTAAGAAGGGTCGTATTAATCCTATAGGACTAAAAAAATTTGGTTTTGTGTTCGAAACATCATCAGTGCCAAGGAATAAAAGGATTAGTTTTCACTCAAAAAACTGGGAATGAACCTAATCTACATGAATGACAAGTTTATTCCACTGGAGTAAAGAGCTTAATGAAATGTGGTAGTTAACATAGGTATAAATTAGGTATTCATGCCAGCTTTCAGGATATATGGATCTTGTGCAAAATCAATCAAAATTTTGAGCACAATTATTTCAGAGCTATAGACCACATGTTTTAAATCACTAACTGGTGTGAAAGTCAAGCCCCGTGCAGTACTTGATGCTTTAACAGAATATTCTGTATTTCTGGATTACTGGCAGAGTTAAAAGTTATAACTTATTCTTTTTTCTTCTTCTTCAGAAGTGGACATGGATGGATCTATACACTGAAGATCAATTGTACAGTGGCTTCATGCACCTCGAAAAAGTGTTGATTCCAGATGGGTGTAGTTGCAGAGAGCAACAAGCTGAGATAGGAGAAAACTCTAAAAGCAGTGGCAGTTCATTCAAAGAAGACTTCGATGGAATTAAAGATAGTTTCTCAGTGAGGATTCCAGTCTCGAGCAGTAATGAACTCCCTAGACCAGGGGAGCTTGGTGCAGGGCACAGAACCTTGAAAGACAATGCTAAATCTAATGTATTCAAGAGAGATGCCATTGCAGCCAAATCCAGTGAACCTGATATTTACTTAGAAGCTTCAGATATTCGGATCCCTAGCAGTATCCTCGTTGATTACAACAGCAGTTCTTACAAGGATAACGATGATTCTTCTTACTTGAAGGATATACTTGCTGCTTACATATCTCAAAACCTTCCTCTGGTGTCCCTTGAACAATCTGAGGGAGAACACTATTTCACAGACACTGGGGGATCTGGAATTAACTTGAAGGGATTAAGTGATCTTGTGAATAAGAGTCAAGGACGTGACGAGTTATTTCTTCATTCGATATTTCAAAACAGCAGCAGCAGCAGCTGCAAGGACAGCAGAAACTGCAGCAGCTCTGAGCATTCCTCTAAGTACTCTGATTCAGATTTGAATTCCACAGGTCATCAGCAACCTACTGCATTGCTTCCAGGAGAGCAAAATGATTCGATCAAATCTTCTCAGTTAGCCAACCTACCAGGTGTCTCAAACGTGTTGGACGTTATGAAGTACAATTTAAAATTAGGTTTACTTGGTGGTACTTTTGGCAGGATGACTACAGCTGAACTAATGAAAAATATCTTGAATCACGTCCCAGAAAATGAACGGGCCTATGCACAATCAGCAGCAGAGAAAATGATGGTAACAGAGATGGAGTATCTTAAGACATCTCTTAAGATGCTGGAAATAATATTAAATTCCACTGGATCACTGGAGGATGTTGTAAATACCCCAAAGTTGTCACCTAACATAAAAGAATCAGGAAAGGCGCCTCTTATTTCAAAACCTGATATTAACAGTCCAAACAGGTTTGAATCTGTCAATGCCCCTATATACAGTAACCCAACATTTCAGGGTAACAAGGAGAATATTGAAGACAATTTTCGAAAGGAATTGTCACTGGGAACAAACCAAAATAAAAATTTATCAGTTGGGCTCATTCAACTAGAGAAAGGTGACCTACATTTTAACCGGAGCCTTCTGCCCACAATTTCACAAGTTGGAAATCTCCCTGTGACACCTGAAGCTTCACAACCTTCAAGTGGAAGTGGGTTTGGAGTGACAGACAGGATGGAAGAAGAATTACATGCAGCCTTTGCAAACTTTGTATTTCAAGAGGCCTGGGCGAATTTGTCCTGCAGGGTTCCACAGACAATAAGCAAGTCGGTCTCAGAGGTGAACTTCTTGCCCTCTCTGATTAGAAAACAACTTCATCCAGAGGCCAAAGGTGTGTTAGACATCAACAAGTTTACCGGAAGGATAATTACTGGAATCATAATGTGTCATATTCCAGACCTCGAGGAAGCTTTGAAGGACGGACGATTAGCCACCGCCATATCAGGTGGGGTGATGGCAGCAGATTTACTGAATAAGCAAGTGAAGATAATAAAGGGAGTAAGTAGACATTGTTCTTAGTTTGAAATGATTGTCAAATTTGACATCTGTCAAAAGCCAGCTCTAATAGAATCAGCAGGTTTTAGATTTTCAGTAATTTTGAATTAATTTTGAACTTGAGAAGCTTTTATATGAAATACGAGTATTATTGCTTATTTTGGCTATTTGGTTGGAAAAGCTGTCATCAGCTTAGAGAAAGTACCTGAACATTACAGTTAAAACTGGAAAAAATGAAAACTATATCATTACAGTAAGTTCAAAGTGAGGGAACGCTCACCAGTATTGTTCACGTTACAATGCATTTGCTTAGAATTATGAAACCAAAGGTCTCATACTCACTTCTCATATTCTGATGACTTACAGGTGATGCAAGGACTCCTTGACACTAGCGACGCCAAGAAAATTGCGGGTATTCTCAAGTGGTCAGTCAAGTCCACCGGAGGCTTGCCAAGGGGCGAGTTCCTCAACTCAAAAGATGAACTGCAAATGGACAACCTCCTGACTACTCTTAACAATTCACTTAGCAAGTATGCAGAGTTTCTCAAAGGTAAAATCTCCAGTGACAAGGTCCACATTCACAACTTCCCTGCCAATCTATCATCCATTTTGGTGCTAGGTAGTGCTAGTTCTCCAGGCTCACCTGGTGATGCAAGCAGGAGTGAAACTGCTCCAAAGAGAACAACACCAGGAGCTGGTACTGTGACCACTCCTACTGCAACACCACCAAGCGTTGGTAACTTGACATCCTCTACTGCAAAACCACCAGGCTCAACTCCGGAAGTGAACAGGACTGAAAGTACACCAATAAAGACAACACCAGGTGTTAGTAATGGGACATCTACTGCAACACCATCAAGTGCTGGTAGTGCGACAACTTCTATCACAACGCCAACTAGTGTTGGTACCGCGACCTCGCCTACTGCTACATCACCAAGTGCTGGGAATGTAACAACTACTG
This sequence comes from Macrobrachium rosenbergii, assembly GCA_039081455.1. NCBI lineage: Eukaryota > Metazoa > Arthropoda > Malacostraca > Decapoda > Palaemonidae > Macrobrachium > Macrobrachium rosenbergii. The sequence goes on along the minus strand of JANJGK010000022.1, from coordinate 19,648,012 downwards.
CAACGCTGCCAAGTGGTGGGAACGGGACATCTACTGCAACACCACCAAGTGTTGGCAATGTGACAACAACACCACCACTGAATGTTGGTAATGTGACGTCATCTACAACTCCGTCACATGTTGGCAATACCAGCCGCTCATCAACTACTAACATACCAACTCCAGCAGAGACCAGAGTGTCAACTGTTCCCCCTACAACTGCGGCACCAGGATCTTCTAACACTGTTTCACCAAACCCAAATGTGACTCACCCTATAGTCAATGTAACAACTCCTACTCCAAGGCAAGACATAACCAATGGGACAACTTTAGCACAAGGTTCATCAACTACAAGGAACAATGTAACTACTACACCACCTCCTGCGAACGTAAATGGCACACAACCTTCTATTACTCATGTTACAAATTCGCCTAATTCAACTGTAAGCCTTAGACCTACTGAAGTCACCAAACCTTCAAGAAACAGGACAAAGGGAACAGAAAGTGGAATTTATATTTTAGGACTTAGTTCTACAACACAAGCTTCTGGCGGTACGGTGGACACTAAGAAAAACCGTACTGGAATCGACGGTAACCAAGATTACGAATACAAGGATTATGAATACAACGACTATGGTTATGTAGATGATACGCTAGGGGGCTACTTCGGGAACAAACACAAACACAAACATAACAACGGGACCCACAGAGAGTCGCTTGAGACTCACAAAGACAAGAGGCTGGAGAACACCAATGCCAGCGAGAGTGCTTCAGCGAATACCAGTATCATATTTGGCGGGGGGAATAAGGTCCATGCAAACAGGCCTACGGCAGTCGACAAGATAGTGAATAACAGGAATGACACTGGGAAAGGACCACAAATGGGTAAAGAAGAAGACGTAGACTACGACTATAAGGACCCTAACAATTACCTAGGTAGTTATGGCGATTATGAGAATGAGAGAGGCCTCTTTAAAGTGAAGGAAGAAGCAATCGGCAGTAATGACGTTTATGAAGCACATTCCGTGAGACCCAGCGTCAGTAAAGAAAAGCACAAAGATTCTGCTGACGGAAGTGACGGTACGGATAGCGATTACGGGAATGGCAATGTTGATTACAAGAACGACGAGCTAGTCGGCGATTTGCTTTACAGCAACGAAGAAAAGGTGAAGAATAACGTGGCTGAAAATAACTTAGATGACAGAGAAAAACTGAAAGACAATGAAGAGAAGAAGAAAAGTGATGGAACTGCAACTATTAATGGGTATGACAGACTGATAAATGAGGATGACGAACCAAAGAACACTGATGAGGATACTGACATATTACCGGATTCTGATGACGAACTGAGGAACGAAAGCGACCAGGGAAGCCACCACCATCATCATGATCAGAGTGGCAGTGTTGACGCTGACGATGAGGAGGAAGATGGGGGCCCCGCCACTTCCGGTGATTGGGAGAATGACCTCGAACTTCCTGAAGAGTACAACCCGATCGACATGGCGCCCCTAAATCTACAGATGCTCTTCAGTAACCTGAACTTGTGAAGCTGTCTTGATTTGTATTATATCTACGCCATCTTAATTAATCACTATTTATATAATTTGTGTTTTAGACTTTGTCGCTACAACCATTACTTTTGTTTTCGCTTGTACGTTATACGATAAGACAAATTTTATAAATTAGAGAATTTAATACCAAAGACTTATCATTAAAGGTTCTGTAAACACACAGCTAGATAAAACCAGATTGGAAAATGGAGACCTTTTATTCAATTCCACTTTCATGTGTGGTTTTCGTTTTCCATTTCCCCGTATGTAAGATGAAGAACATTCGTCATTCCAACTATTTAAGTGTTTGAAAAGTATCACGGAGAAATCTGTGTTTACGTTTTTAATTATACCACGAACTAATTTGCCTCTGGTTTTATTAGTATTCCAGGGAGTCCTTTTAGAAGTACAGGTATGGAAATGCTTGTATAGGTGACACTGAAAATGTTTGAATGGTTGTCAAGTCCAACTCTATCAACAAAACGTTACCAGATTTCATATTTAATCATATTTATGGTCACCTATTCCACTGTAAACATAAGGTGGTTACGTGTATTTTTATAAAGTTTAAATAACATTGTCTTATTTGATGGCAGTTGGAAAAGCATATAAAACAGGTTTTCTAAAGCTCTGCAGTTGAGACAATTTTTCTGGGCTAGAACGATAACAGTAAAAGATTCATTAAGGCAGGAAAAGTGGCCCAACATTATTTCCCTGTTAGCCGAGGTATTTTTATGAGATGTTGATTTTTTATATTGTGTACACTACAGTGTATTGTGTCCCCAAGTACATGACACACTTGCATTATCCACTCACACTGTACAGGATAAAGCCCTGTCCACACTAGCGGGCACTGCCCGACGGGCAAACACTGTTCCCATAACCCGTTCCACTATACTGACCGACCGAGTATGGAGCCAGAACGATGCGATTGTCTGGTAACACTGCTTCAGAAGCGAGAGAAAATATAACCAGCTGGAAGTGCCCGTCGGGCATGACCGCTAGTGTGGGCAGGCCATAAGTTAAACCCTTTACTTCCAAGAACTAGGTACAAAGATAAATAATATCGCCTTGTTCAAAGGTAAATATTTTTCACAAGATAATGAATGTAATTTGAATGTATATACTTCTAGTAGGGAATGCAGATCGTCCTAAAGTATGGATTTGAACTAAATTATAAAAACAGTCGAAAGGAGTAAATACTGATTTACAAGATTTCTAAAGAAAAACAATTTCAATAGTCCTGAAATTAAAGAGTGTAAGAAAATCTCTGCTCCTGTTAGAAAATCGTTTTAATTGAAGTTGAATATATTTTATCTAGATTTTTGTGCAGCTATCACCAACAGCACAGCGAATCTCAAGTACTCGTAACAGGTTTTGCATTCACTTCAAGATCCCCATAGCATTTTATGGACACAGGCACGAAAGATGGGGCCAATTTTCGCCAGAATGCTGGAGGGCATCAAGTTCCACCTGGACTTTCCCTAACGAGAAAACGCTATTGGTTGGGTAGCAAAAGAATCACGAAATTACTATTATTATTATTATTCAGAAGATGAACCCTACTCGTATGGAGCAAGTCCACCAAAGGGTCCACTGACTCGAAATTCAAGCTTCCAAAGAATATTACGGCGTTCATTAGAAAGAGGAATTCATTAGCAAGATAGGCCCAGTTACGTCAGGATGACAGCCACGTAAGACACGATGAAGACGACAAAGAGTATAAACACTATGACCTTGGCGAGGAATTCGAGGGTCTCCAAGGACATGCTGGTCGCCTTCTCGAAGTACCTGTTGATCATGGTCTTCCCGTCGGGCGAGAACGGCGACACGTTCTTCACCTGGGTCTGCTGGGAGAAGCGCTTGTCGATCAGGATGTGGAAGAGGATCACCAGGAAGGTTACCATCACGCAGAACAGGAGCCAGATGTCGACCATCTTGAAGTATGAGGTCTGCGGGAGGGAGGAAGAAGCCTGCGGAAGAAATTTCAGAGATCAGAATGGTGTTTTCGAGGTGTCCACCAACAGGATGTTTACATAGCTTGGCATTTTGAGTGTGCGAGGTGTCCACCAACAGGATGTTTACATAGCTTGGCATTTTGAGTGTGTGTGTGTGTGTGTGTGGAACATAGAGTTTAGGTCAAAGGCAAAACACTGGAACCTAGGAGGTCGTTCAGCACTGAAACGGAAATTGACAGTAAAAGGTTACAAAAGGGTAACAGGAGGAAAACCTCAAAGCTGCACTATGAAATGACTGTTAGGAGAGGGTGGATGGCGAGATGGAAGAAATATAGTATGAACGGTGGTGCAGTAAAAGGAATGAAAGGGCGCGTGTGTGTGTTTGTAAGACAGAGAAAGAGAGGTAAAGAGAGAGGAACTACAGAGTAGTGCAAAGCAACGTTGCTTTGAACTGTGATTCACTTAAAGAAGTAAAAGAAACAGCGATGAAATGGAAGAATGAAACTAACTGAACCTTAGATGAACAATTTCTCAGACATTTTTTTTTTATCTCCTGAACTCTCTGGACGTTTCTTTTCCTATAATAATAAAACTGCTTAGTTAGTCATTCTTTTTGCTCAGTAGTTTAACAGCTAGAAGAATCAGCTGGCGGACTATATATGTGTCTGGAGAATCCCGCTTCGGTAAGTGATTCAAACGTAGAACTCCTTTATCTTATACGCTCCTGTGTTTGTGAATTTTTGTGTATGGGGGCGGGAGGCGGCGGGGGGTGTGTTACTAGCATTTTCAGTGAAATATCAGCGAGCTAAACAGTGCTGGAACTTCAGCGAGGAGGAGCAGATCTGTTAAATTTGACTGAATATTGCATTTTCAGTTCAAACCTTCAGATGGAGCAAAGTGAAAATAATCTAATGTTTGTCTACTATGTATATATATATATATATATATATATATATATATATATATATATATATATATATATATATATATATATATATATATATATATATATATATATATATATAATGTGTGCTTGTGTGTTTGTTAGTGCTCATCCATAACCAAAGACTCGTAATAAAAAAGTAAAAAACAGCAAAATCGCACCTGGGCGAAAAGCGTGGCGAGGACGAGAAGAGACGTGAGGGCAGCCATGATCCTCAGGTCGAAGAAGTGCGTCCTGAAGAAGAGCGTGAGGTAACTGATGATGATGAGAATGAGAGAAGGGATGTAGATGTTGAGAATGGAGTACCCGTAGAGACGGATCAGCGGGATGCGGACTCTCACCTCGCTAGGAACTCGGGGGCCGTCCATGATCATCGCCTCTTGTCCTATCTGTAGGGGAACGAAGAAGAAGAAGAAGAATTGGCGGTTTAAAATGCGGTAGGTTCTCGAAGGAGCCGTTTCAGAGGCAAATCCTGTCTTCTACTATTACTACTACTACTGCTGCTGCTGCTACCACGTAGAGCTCACGAGGTGTCATAGAGACTCGCGTCTCTTGTCATATCTGTAAGGGAACGAAGAAGAAGAATTGGCGGTTAACATGTCAGGTTTTTGAGGGAGCCGTTTCAAAGACAAATCCTGTCTACTACTTCTACTACTACTACTAATACTACTACCACGCAGAGATCAAGAGGGCGATGTCACAGTAGTACGTTTTTATTTGTTTTCTTATTGTTTTTAATGTTGCAGCCGTATACTTAGGTAAGATTTCAATTTTGTCGAAAGTACTCGCTATTTGGTTTAAAGTAAGGTGTTATGAAGCTAAGAGACAGGACTACCAGCAAACTGACCGGAGTCATTGCAAAGGTAATATTTCTCCAGCGACCATCTGGACTGTCATACTGAGTGAAATGTAGTGAATAAAGTACTGTGTGAAGACTAATCAGGATCTTCAGGAATGTACTCATATAACACCACCTTTGAGACTGATGAGGCGGTAAAGGCGACATCTCGCGAACCATAAGATTCTGACGTGTCTCTGAAAAAGAGGTCACGTGACACCACCTTTTATTATTATTATTATTATTATTATTATTATTATTATTATTATTATTATTATTATTATTATTCAGGAGATGAAACCTATTCGTATGGAATAAGCCCAACACCACAGGGGCCACTGACTTGAAAGTCCAGCTTCCAAAGAATATTATGGTGTTCATTAGGAAGAAGTAAGAGAAGGTAAAGGGAAATACAGAAAGAAGAGATCTCACTTATTAAAAAGAGAAAAAATAAATTAGAAAATTAGTAAATAAATTAATAAATAGATAAAAATGTATTAAAATGCAAAGAGAATAGTATTAGGGTAGTAATGCATTGCATCTTCCCTTGAACTTCTGAAGAAGTTCCAATTGCACATCAATCTGGGGGGTTATTTCACAGTCCAACAGTGTGAGGAATAAAGGACCTCTGGAACTTTGCTGGAGAAGTTCCAACGCGCTACTGACCTCGTACTCGTTGAGCATTTTGCTTCCTAGGTAGATCACGGTCGAGTTAGGATGGACCTCGAGGAAGGAGACGAGGCCCGAGACGACCTGCAGGTGCATGTCGCAGTGCTGGGCATCGAAGGGGTACAAGGTCAGGTCAAACTGACAGGTGTAGGTGGTGGAGTACTTCCGGGAGACGGTGATGGGGTTCTCCTCGCCCGAAAACACGTCCACTGGAAGAAGAGGGTAGTTGATTTAGTGTGGGTTGTGTTTGCGTGTTTGTGTTTGTGTGTGTTTTTATGATAAGCAGTCATTGTGTGTGATATGTACGAAGATTCTCTCTCTCTCTCTCTCTCTCTCTCTCTCTCTCTCTCTCTCTCTCTCTCTCTCTCTCTCTCTCTCTCTCTCTCCCTGAGTGTGTTTGTATGTGACGTTGGGTTGATAGTTGTATCTGTGTTAGATAAAAATGGCTCTCTCTCTCTCTCTCTCTCTGAGTGTATTTGTATGTGGCACTTATGTTTGTATATGGTACCTATGTTATCTCTCTCTCTCTCTCTCTCTCTCTCTCTCTCTCTCTCTCTCTCTCTCTCTCTCTCTCTATGTGTGTGTATTATTTTTATGTTTGTATGTGTGGGTGTGTTTGCATATGGTACCTAAGTTATGTAAAGCTCTCTCTCTCTCTCTCTCTCTCTCTCTCTCTCTCTCTCTTTCTCTCTCTCTCTCTCTCCGGTGCAATGCACATAGGCAGTTAGTGATTAAATTTGTATACACATATTTCTCTCTCTCCAGGTATTGTAGGTGTAAGACCTACAATATAGTTATCTACTGTTTTCTTTAATTTTTTAGTTTTATGAAAAAAAAATTATTTTGCCAGCTTTGTCTGTCTGTCCGCACTTTTTTCCCCTCCGCACGTTTTCTGTCCTCCCTCAGATCTTAAAAACTACTGAGGCTAGAGGGCTGCAAATTATGTTGATCATCCACCCTCCAATCATCAAACATACCCAATTTCAGCCCTCTAGCCTCCTCAGTAGTTTTTATTTTACTTAAGGTTAAGGTTAGCCATAACCGTGCTTCTGGCAACGACATAGGACAGGCCACCACCGAAAGATAGATCTATTTTCGGTGGCCTTGATCATACACTGTACAGAAAACTTGATTGCACCGAAGAAACTTTGGCACATTATTTACTTTTTTTTTTTTTTTTTTTGGTCCTTAGTGTGTCACTGGGTACTGAGAGAGTTATATGAGCTCGACCTCCTCCCTATAAGGCCCTCCTTTGCCCGGCGGAACATTCCGACGTCGCCGAGTCTCGCCAGAACTCGAAGCGCGAACCCACCTTCGGCAGCCACCGAGTCGTCTCTCCTGACGGGTTCCCTCAGCCTGCTGATGGACGCGACGGCGTCGTCCGAGATGAGCAGCTCGTCGATGGTGTCCGTGTTGAGCAGCTTCACGATCGGGGACCACAGCTTCTTCATGGTGTCGACCCTGGGCGCGTTGAGGCTCTCGTTCGCCTTCAAGTTGACGTATTCCAGCCGGTTGTCGAACCAAGACATCTCCAGCTCGTAGGAGAGCCTCATGTCCATGTTGACCGTCTGGATGTCGATGGACTTGATCACGACCCGGATCACGACCGGGACGTTGCTGTTCGCCTTGCGGGGCACCCTCGGCGGCAGGTGGGCGTGGTAGTCCTTCGGGAAGGTGATGAGCTCGCATTCCATCTCGTCGCTCTGGTCGCGGCAGTCGTACTTCAGGTCGCAGCGGAAGGGCAAGGGCACGCAGGTGCCGTCGTCGCAAGTGAACTGGTCGTCGCTGCAGGGGGAGAGGAGAAGCCTCTTCCGCTGGCCCTTCTTCTCCTGGCACAGGTCCTTCTCCAGGAGCCACCACCGGCGTCCCATTGGGTAGTCCAGGTCGAAGGGCTCCATGGAGGCGATGGTGCCGCCGTTGACCGTGTCCACGTAATACCAGGTCCCGTTCTCCCGCCGGATGTGGTAGGAGCCGTAGCTCTTGAAGACCAGGCCGCCAAATTCCTCCTGGTAGGCCACGAAGTACACGTTCCGGAGCTCCGTCTCGCACGTCCCGCGGATGATGAATCGCTGGGGCTCGTTGAAGGTGCAGAGGGCGCACCTGATCCACGCGCAGTCGTCGTCGATGACGCCGTCGGGTTGGATCGCCGCGCAGTTTTCGTAGCGGTACCCGTTGGGCTCGTCCGGAGCCCAGTAGGACTCGTTGTCCACCTTGTCGTCGTACCCCCTGACCCAGACGCCCTCAGTTCGCTTGTCGTTGAGGTCGCTCCAGTAGAACAAAGGGCACTTCTCCGAGTCGGGCCACCTCTCGTTCATGATCTCGTACAGGTGCTGCGATTCCCTCAGGCTTCTGACGACGGGGAGGTGGGTCCCGAGGGCTTCGCAGATGTACAGCGCCTCCCCTTCGAGGACCCTCGGGAACCAGAAGTACAACTTGGACGTGTCCTCTTGGCAGAACTTCGCCAGGGGCATCTCGTAGGAGGTCACGTTGTATAAAGTCCATCCGGCCTCCCAGAAGATGTAGTTCCCCTGGGGATCGGTTTGGCAGTTGGCGATTCGCTGGATTTCGTTGTCCGAAAGGACCCTGTCCCACACGTTTATCTGTCGAGGCAGAAAAGAGCTGTTTCATGAATCTGACGATTCATAAAGGGGAAATTTTAAATAAATTTAATTACAGCTAATGCTAGTTTTGTAAATAAATGTAATTACAGTTAATGCTAATTTTGTAAATAAATTCAGCTGCAGATAATGCTAGTTTTGTAAATGAATGTAATTACAGCCAATGTTATTTTTGTAAATAAATCTAATTATAGCTAATGCTAGTTTTGTAAAGGACTCTGTAATTTGGTTGTCAGTACGCATTTATCCATGTATGGGAGATTGATTGATTGATTTTGGTTATCAAAACTGGCGCCACAGCATCTAGGTTACTGACGCCGAGTAAAAGAGAACATTATGTACTATTTTGTTATAATTTAAAGTAAACAGTAAATGACCTTAGTGGAACTGACAATAGTTTTGACAAGAATATTCTATAATTCGTTTTTATTCAAATTAAAACCCCATTTTTTGTTAGAATGAATCAAGGTCATCGCGATATCTGTGAATTCTTGAAATAACAATAAAAGAAACTGAGTGACTGATTAATTAGGAATAGAAAACTGGCGTTACAACAGGCACGGTCATCATGGACGAAAAAACGAACTGGCCTCTTGCTAAAATGAGTCTCAGTTTTTTTTTGTTTTTGTATTGGAAACATAGCTGTGGAAATCTTAGGGACCCTACATAAGTTGCCTCTTGAAAAATATTAAAATATCAATTTGAAACCTTTTGGTGATCTTGAATTCCCTGACGTTTCAAAGCACCTAAAAAAAAACACACACACAGCAACAATGGAATCCTTCTTCCAACGTATTTAAAATGAAATTGAAAAGCGCCAAACTCTGATCACAGAATTATTAGACTACACAGAATTGAGCCAAAGGTCAAGCACTGGGACCTATGAGGTCATTCAGCGCTGAAAGGGAAACTGAGAGTAAAAAGGTCTGAAAGGTGTAACAGGAGGTAAATCTCGCAGTTGCACTATGAATCAATCGTCAGGAGAGGTTGGAAAGTAAGAAGGAGGAAAGAGAATACGAACGGAGGTACGGTAAAGGGAATGAAAGGGGCTACAGCTAGCGGCAGAAGGGACGCTGCGAAGAACCTTAAATAATGCCTAAAGTACACCGCATGAGGTGCACTGACGGTACTACCCTCCTGCAGGGGAACTCTGACCTCAGGTTCTGCAAGCTGTTGCTGCGAACGGTGTGACTTTGTCTAGAATCAGGTTTGGTACCACTACACTCAGTTTGCCTGGAGTTTTGTCTAGGCTACAGTAAAGTGGAACTGTATGTTTAGCGCAGTTGTGGAGTCTCCTGATCTCCAGATATTTAAGCGAGGAGAAGATTCATACCTGCTCTCTACTGCTGCTGACTTCTCCTGAATTTCAGGCGTATCGGTTTTAGTTTCTGGTCGCAAATATCTATTCCTTTAGCACATCTTCCTGTAACTCTCTCTCTCTCTCTCGCTCTCTCTGCGGGCTGATTTCCCTCTGTAGCCCTCTTGAGTTTATACCAGTCTGTCGACTCTGTCCATAAAGGTTTTCAGCTGAAGATTCAAACAGAGAGAGAGAAAGACAGGTCTCTCTCACTTGCGACAGGTCTCGCTCACCTGCGACAGATCTCGCTCACCTGCGACAGGTCTCACTCACCTGCGACAGGTCTCGCTCACCTGCGACGGGTCTCACTCACCTGCGACAGGTCTCACTCACCTGGGACAGGCCTCACTCACCTGCGACAGGTCTCGCTCACCTGCGACGGGTCTCACTCACCTGCGACAGGCCTCACTCACCTGCGACAGGTCTCGCTCACCTGCGACGGGTCTCACTCACCTGCGACAGGTCCCCGCTGTAGCTCTCGTGTTTCGTCTTGCCGTTTCCGATTTTGGCGAAGTCTCCCTTCACGGGTCGCCCGACGTTATAGAACATCTGACGTACCATCTGCCCGTTCAGGAAGGTCTGGATGCGCCCTTTGGTGTGGTCGTAGGTGAAGCAGAGGTGGTACCACCTGGGTATAAGAGGGCGTTTTTTTTTTTTTTTTTTTTTAAGGAATCTCGGTAACTTTTTTGTACCGTTTTTCAAGTGGTTAAGCATAGACAGTCTTTCATGTATGTGTATATATATATATGTATGTATATATATATATATATATATATATATATATATATATATATATACTGTAAGATATCATTACTTAGTAACATAAAAACCTACCATATGTTCTCTGCCCAAGATAATAACTTTGCTAAAATTGATGAATATTTTGTTAATAACTTCCGAGGGCACTTGGGAACTCACCTGAATGCCCAGAGTTGCTGGGGCAAGGGCTGGAAATTCCAGGTGTGAGATATGGCCGCCCGCACTTTGTCAACCCACACCTCTTCAAAGATACAGAGTGGTATTAATGTATGTATTATAGATTGCATGTATTTTACTGCATATATGTCATAATGTTGTTTTTATTGTGTAAACAAATACTGGTGAAGACACCAATATATATATACAGTATATATATATATATATATATATATATATATATATATATATATATATATACACACTGTATATATATACATCTATATTTATATATATATATATGCATATATATGATTATATATATAATGTATGTTAGATATGCATATATGTAGTAATATACATTTATATGTATATATATAACCACAAACATTAAGCTACAAAACTTCCTTAAATATCCAATTCGCTCTACCTTGGAAATGATACCTGGCAGATTCGAACCACAGACACCGACAGCCTCCCACTTCAGTGACCTATACCACCCAATTAACCCATCATCCTCCTCCTCCTCCTCCCCCCACCAAAGCAATTTACTCTTGTCTCCTTCCCCTCCCCCCACCATCCTCCCACCTGCCCTCAGCATCCAGATCTTGCTGTCGACGTTATCAGCCAAGAAGAGCAGAGTCGCCCTCGTGTGCAAGAAGAAGATCTTGAAGCGAGCGCAGAGCGTCAGGGAGTCCACCAAGGTGGACCTACTCAGTTTGCCCTTGTAGATGGCCTCCGTGATCGGGGAGGCCACGCCGTCCTCCTGGAATCTGATGACCTGGACGCATGACGATGGGCCTGGAAGAGAGAGAGAGAGGATAGAATGAGAGAGAGATGAGGGAATGAGGGAATGAGGGCGGGGTCTCTGGGAGGTTTTGGATGAGAAGTAATTTTGTTTTTGTAGGTTTTACTTGTTTCCTTTTATTTTTACTTTTTGCGATCTGGAGTCAAAAATGATTGCTTTATCAAAATCAAGGTCAAAATACTTAACGTTGCCAGTTTCTTACGTATATATATATATATATATATATATATATATATATATATATATATATATATATATATATATATATATATATAGAGAGAGAGAGAGAGAGAGAGAGAGAGAGAGAGAGAGAGAGAGAGAGAGAGAGAGCACAGATCATTTTGGCAAAAGAACATTAAATTTATTATAATTGTTTTCCCACAAGGATTTACCCAACTGAATTTCTATCTTTACCACAGGTTTCTAACAATTAAGGCCAAGATAAACAAACTTTTTAAAAGGTATATCACTCACCAGCCAAGAAAATCCAAATGAGCAGAAGTTTTCCGAAGGTAACGAATAGTTTTCGAAGCATTATTTAAACGTAATTCGACTGGACTCGACGAGGGTCCAGAGAGCTGAACTGTCTTGATTTTTTACCTAAACGACGTCACTTTCTAAAGCTTATAAAGGCAGTGTGATCAGCGAGGACGAATTATAAAGTTAACGGGATGGCTTCAGAAGTCAGCGAACGGCACTGAAGTCAGCGATGACGTCTACAAGGAAAGCAGCGAATTCTGAATTCGGTGATGTCCCACAATGATGTCCCCGGATTCTGAATTCAGTGATGTCCCACAATGATGTTCCCGAATTCTGAATTCGGTGATGTCTCACAAGGATGTCCCCGAATTCTGAATTCAGTGATGTCCCACAATGATGTCACCAAATTGATGTCACAGAATTCTGAATTCAGTGATGTCCCACAACGATGTCCCCGAATTCTGAATTCGGTGATGTCTCACAATGATGTCCCCGAATTCTGAATTCGGTGATGTCTCACAATGATGTCCCCGAATTCTGAATTCGGTGATGTCTCACAACGATGTCCCCGAATTCTGAATTCGGTAACGTCCCACACTGACGTCAGCGATTGCTTTTGAGATCACCGAAGTCGCCTTTGAGGATACCTCTGAATCTGACGTCCTCGAGGCAGTCAATGCCCACACTCCATTCCTACCAGAAGGTCCGAAGCGTTCTGGGTGCATCCCAGCCCCTCGCAAAGTTTGAAGAACATTCCCCTGAGGCGATGACTAATTCAAAGAAGATTCTCTTAACTCGATCATGGATTGGTGCCGTTTTTTATTTTACTGAGGGTGGAGTTGCCGATATCGGCATTCCGCCCGCCACCCTCCATTGATCCGTTGTTATTAGATTTGAAAAAAACTTTTTTTTTTATTGAATAACAATAGGAAATCGTTGTTCAACTATTTCGAATTTGAATACTTAGGAATACCGAAGAAGTTTATAATTTTAGTTTGGTATTTTTTTTGACCAGTGGAAAATGATCGTTCAGCTATTTCGGATTTCAAGAGAATATTGCTAAAGTATGAAAATACTTCAGGGTTATATTCTTAGGAGTACGTGACATTATCTGCTAGAGAATGGATTTAAAAATCTACCTAAATAACCGACGAGGTAATATGATTGATCTTCAACTAAAACATTCAACACAGAAATCACAGAGGAGTGATGTTTCTCATGCTTCAGACTTCAAACCTACCTACTCTGTTCTGCTGAAACGGATTCAGGGAGAAGTAATGCTTCTCATTCTTCAGACTTATTTTAACACAGTAAGGAGAAATCAGGGAAGAGTGATGTTTCTCATTCTGCAGACTTCACACTCACCTACTTTGTCGAAACAGAGAATTCCCACTATTAGGAAGACGGGACAATTTATAGCAGTCATGTCCTCTGGATTAGTCGCCAGAATCACGTACAGACTAAAATATAAAGAGGAGTAGAATAACATCAGATTAAAATAGGTACATGAAATATCAGAACTGTATACAATTATGAACATTTCATTTAACTTTTTGTGGAAGTGTCTAGAGCTGAAATAGAAAAGAAAAAGATCAGATATTTTATCATTAACTGTTTACATAATAATAATAATAATAATAATAATAATAATAATAATAATAATAATAATAATAATAATAATAATAATAATAATAATAATAATAATAAACAGTGATGTTTGACCTTTACTGGTTACACTCTACCAGTTTCCTTAAACAGTCACTTGCAATTCTTTGAGGACCGCTGAGGTCTTTTAAAGGACGCAAAAATAAACACAAAATTAAAATTTATCTAGATGAATTACACCAGAGTGGCACCATCTTTTAGGGCTACTTAAAAAAATAATATAAATGAAAACTATCTATTTTACAAAGAGAAGTCGACGCCGGACTGTCATTAAACGTGTATGCTAAGTTCCAAAACTATAAGTAAGTAATAATAATAATAATAATAATAATAATAATAATAATAATAATAATAATAATAATAATAATAATAATAATTAAGCTATCAGTTTCCAGTCATTGCTAAACTATCAACATTGCTTTGTTTATGTAGAAAATAAAAGACTGACTGAAAATAAAAGGGGTATCACCTCAAAAGCGTCGATGAATTCAAGGGGTCCTCTTCTCGCTAAGTTTGGATGGCGAATGAAAGATTCTCGTAGAAACACGCACACGCACACACACACACACAAACGCACAAACACGCCACATACAAAGTTAGATTAATTATTCACCCTTATAGTACTAGATGACCTCGTCTCATTCATAAGTGAGTGGAAAAAACAAGGGATTTCGTCTCATTCACCAAAAAAGGGGATATTTGTCTCATCCATAAGTAATCCCAAAAATTGGTATTGGACGGTGTAAGCGTGTGTCCTGGCCCAGAAATATTGCATTTATTATCGACGGGGTGTTGCCTTTAATACCGAAAATAATGAGAGAATTCTTTTACGTGATTTTCACGAAGTGGCCATTGATTACAGGCTGGATGGCAATGTTTGCCGGAAATTGACGGATTTGGGCGTCCATAATTGGCCGGAGAGATACGAACATTCCTTGTAGTTGCGCGCGTATGCCTGATTCATAAAGAATCTCTGTCTCTCTCTCTCTCTCTGTATGTATATGAATATACATATATATAATATATACATTTATATATATACAAACATATATACATATATATATTTATATATATAAATATGTATATGTACTTATATATGAAATGAAATATATATATATATATATATAATATATATATATATATATATATATATATATATATATATATATATATATATATATATATATATATATACATATATATACATGTATGAGTATATATGTGTATATATCTGAAGCACACCCATTTCACCCCTTAAATCACAACCAATGGCCTCTACTTCCCAATAAGAACGAAATATTGGCATGACAGCGTCATGTGATTCCGCCATTTTCCCGCAAAAAAAAAAAAAGATATAATAGAGAAATCTTTTTACACTGGAGGCAATCCATCATTTCACTGTCTCTGACTGGAGACATTATCCAGCGCTGATTTATTTTCATTGCTATCGTATTGCCAGGGAAGGTGGGAGTTATGTGGGGGGGTGCTTGGCTATAATTCTTCATGACGCAGAGAGGACGGAATGTCATAAGAGATAGCTATGAGTGAAGCATATTTTTTATTTGTGTGTTATCGGTGCCTGATACATGTTGTTATTATTATTATTATTATTATTATTATTATTATTATTATTATTATTATTATTATTATTATTTTTTTTTTTTTTTTTGCAAGACGACCCTCTTTTATTTTTATCATAATTATTATTATTATTATTATTACTATTATTATTTTTTTTTCTGAAAACACTTTTATTATTATTATTGTTATCCTTATTATTATTATTATTATTATTATTATTATTATTATTATTATTATTATTTTTTTTTTTTGCAAGACGACCCTCTTTTATTTTTATCATAATTATTATTATTATTATTACTATTATTATTTTTTTTCTGAAAACACTTTTATTATTATTATTGTTATCCTTATTATTATTATTATTATTATTATTATTATTATTATTATTATTATTATTATTATTATTATTATTATTCCATAAGACGTGATTATTCTTTTTGTAAGTAGTATTATTTTCCTTCTTCCCATTCATTATCTTTTTTTTATTTTAATTCCGAATTTATTTTTATTTCCTTGGGACAAGTTTCTTATAGGCATTTATTTTTTTTCAATTTCAATTCATTGTACATTAGCTTAAATTTAACAGCAGAATTTATTCTATAAAAACGTAGAAAAAAATCGTTGCTTCGTTTGTAAAAGTTTTATCGAGATTTTATTTATGGTTTCATAATGTGTAAATAGCCAAATTAGTTAGAAGAGAGAGAGAGAGAGAGAGAGAGAGAGAGAGAGAGAGAGAGAGAGAGAGAGAGAGAGAGAGAGAGAGAGAGAGAGAGAGAGAAGGAAACTTTTATTTTAGAGAGAAAAAAAATTATGAAAAATGAAAAAAAAACAATTAACATTTACATATGAAAGGTCTGCATTCCAATGAATTGCAAATGCTATTTTATTTTCTTGTTTTCATCACTCGAAAAGCTTTCTTAGCTGAACTTAAACAAAAATAGAGGTACTTGCAACAATAAATTTATTATATAACAAAATTTTATAACAATATAACAGTTGAGTATTACAAATATAATATATATATATATATATATATATATATATATATATATATATATATATATATGTATATATATGTGTGTGTGAGTGTGTGTTTCCTAACTGCAAAACAATCAAGTAAAACATATATAATCAACAAGTAAATTCTGAGTGTTCACATTGCCGCGTCAGGTAAAGACGGGACGTTGTTTTGCTGGGCGAACTCTGACTGCACTTTTCTGATTCCCTTGAACTGGCAGCGGCTTCGTCTTCGTACGGACGGCAACAGGCACTCTTGGAAGGGGTTTTGGCGATGGCGCTGATGGTCTAGGTATTGCCTGTTGGATGGGTTGAGACACGTCGTGTCTTCTGAGGGAAACTGCATCACGTGGGGAAAGAGATGATAATAATAATAATAATAATAATAATAATAATAATAATAATAATAATAATAATAATAATAATAATAAAATCTATTTATTATTGCCACAAATGGACGCAGTAGTAGAAAGCTTTTTTTTTTTTCTTTTTTTTGTAAAATTTAACAAAAATGGGAGGCTAATAGTAACCTCAAGAAAAATGGCCAGGAAATCTATCAGGTTTTTAAAATTTACATAAAGGAAGAGAACAAATGGCATCTTACCGTGATGAATTATTTCATATTGATCAAAAACAAAAGCGGAGAAAGAAGCCTACCTAAGGGAGCAACGACATTCCGCAAGGACTCCAGAGCGGGAGATCTCCCAGGGTCCCCGACGTTCGTCTTGAGCCAGTTCGACATGATCACGCGGTTGTTTTTAGCACTGGGGGAAGGAGAAATCGAGTTTGAACTCGGAAGAAACCGTTAAATATAATCAAAAGTACCTAGTTTCGATGACACGAATACCATTCTAGGCCTATACCTTGTTTTATTAAAAGATATGAAGGTTTGATTGCCAAGCTCTGGTTCATAGGCCTAAGGTTTCTTAGGCTTGCTTAGGTCTAACATTTCGATGACACAAATTTTCTTGGTCCAATACCTTTGTTTATTAAAAGATATGAAGGATTGATTGTCAGGCTCTGATTCATAGGCTTAAAATTCTATCTATAGCTTGGATAGGTCTATAGATTGGCATACTCACATTTCCGGGTCTGGCACCGTCCTTATGTTGTTGCTCTTGATGATTGGTGACCACAGCTGAGCTGCGTGCACTCCTATTTGGTGTAAGAGTGAAAAGGGATGTTAAATTAACTGGGATAATCACTGCATAAACGAAAGTGATGAAATGTTATTCATTAACATCATGAAATGATATGCAACAACTGAAATCATTGTGATGATGACAATATAGTCACACTTATGCTGAAATCTTCTTCTTCTTCTTCTTCTTCCCAGCTTGTTCCCATTTTTATATGCTGAAATATAGTGCTTGAATTATCAATGAGCAATAAAGAATTGAGTTAAGGCACATCTAGTCTTTGGAAGCGATAGCTCTTAGTATCTGGAAGATGGTTTCGACAAACACGTAGAAAAAATGAAATATGCAACAGAAATAAGATAAAAAAAAAAAAATTCAGAAAATGCAGCGGAGGGAAAGAAGCCTCGAGACTGAACGACAGATTTTGGGCAGTGTTGACCAAGAGAGAATCTTATTTAGACCTTTGTGAATCTTCTTCTTAACATCTTAAGTTACTGTGGTTCAGACTTTGCGCTTTCTCAGCACGCCAAGCGTGACGATCAAAACAAAATAGGCCTAGGCCTACCTGCTAACGTGACTGCTCCGTAGCCGAGAGCAGCCAGCACGGCGTACGGAGCATAAGTTGCGTTCAAGGTTCCGTCTGTGTTGACCAACAACACGGGCGAGGCATCAGTCACGCTGGTCATGCACGCGAGGAACAGGAACAAGATACCTGGAAGAAAATTTGTAAAGTTACGATTTCCTGACTGACTGAATGACAGGTTAAGGAGGCTATCGTATGCCCAGGTGTTACAGGAACAGTGGTTGTTCCATTTATAGTCTGGTAACCTGTCTAGAATGGTTTTCAGCTGAAGATTTAAAGAAAGAAGGACATAAACACTAGTTTAGCGGCCATGAGACGGCCTATTTTTGTGCATACACACACACACACACACACACACACACACACACACACACGAAACACACGGCACGAGGACGCTATACCTGTTTGTGTTAACATGACGCAGTCGGCGAAGGTGGTCGAACTGGAAAATTATAGTTATATGCAAATTATTCCTTTCAGCTAAGTTATTTTTCCTTCTCTGGACCGCAAGGGCACGGACTGACTGATCTTCCCCGTCGACGTATATCCTAATGTCTCAGAGGGCGTCCTCTCTCGCGCTGCAGACCTCAGGTCTGAACTGCAACGGCGCCTTCGCGAGAATGTTGCAGCTACTGTAGAGGTCGTCGCAGAGAAAACAGAGGCACCCTGTTGTAGAAAGGATTCCCTGAGGATCCCCTACTCTCTCTCTCTCTCTCTCTCTCTCTCTCTCTCTCTCTCTGTTTCCCCCTCAGTGATTGTGCATAAACTTTCGTCTGTCAATTATCGTCCGTCTATCGCTCGTAAAACTTGTGACTTGCGTTTTTGTTTACTGGTTTTGTTCTGTGATGTGAATTTTAGTTCACAGGAACTGAAAAACAATATTTGTGTATGGTGTATAGGTCTAGTGATTAAATAAACCCCTAAAGTGGATAAATATTAGATCCAAAATATAATTACAACTTAGTTGGACATGACGCAGAAGGGGAATCGCAGAACAAAACAAAAGCAAGTGTTTCCAAGATAATGAGATAATGAGGGAAGCTTAGACCCATATGTTCAGATTACTCTCTCTCTCTCTCTCTCTCTCTCTCTCTGTGTCACGGAGACAACTTAACTTTCCTGGTATTTGTGGTTACCATAGAGAAAGGGTTGGCTAAAGCTTGTCTGAATATCTACATAGGTAGGTAGATGGATAGATCTGATTATGAATCTCTCTCTCTCTCTCTCTCTCTCTCTCTCTCTCTCTCTCTCTCTCTCTCTCTCTCTCTCTCTCTCTCTCTCTATATATATATATATATATATATATATATATATATATATATATATACTCTGTTTCTCTCTTCATATATATATATATATATATATATATATATATATATATATATATATATATTTATATTAACCGTATTGACAAACCGCCAAAATCGATACGATGCAGGTTCCCAAAGGCTAGTGCTTATAACCCACGCAGTTAGAGACAGAAAACGCGAAGATGAGTGACAGTTTATCACGTCTGTGTCAAAATATGATTGCAAGGCTAGACTTACTGCTATCTAATTTCACTACATGATCGTACAAACAAAATGTAGAATCTAAACGGAAGTAACATAGATTGCAGACTAAGGCTCTGCTCATTTGTTCAGTCTCGTGAACCCCGAAATTATACAGAATATGGGCCGGAGTCAATCGCACTGTAGCATTTTGGGGGCTACGGTTCCCGAAAACATAACCCGAATAACGACAGATAACTTTGTATAGATGGGTGATTAGTCGGCCGCAGATCTCTCAACCGATCTTCTTCCCCCGGAGCTGAGCGAGAAAAGCGGAACTTCGAGTGGTAATTTTCTGCTTAGTAGTACTAATAGTAGTCGAAGGGATGCGCTTTGTAACGGCTCACAAAGGGGCGTAATTCGAGATGCTATTATTCTAATGATATTATGGAAGAGCAGAGGCGAGAATTCGTACGGTTTCTCTTTCGAATCGATTCAATGGATGTTATTGATGTTTGCGAGGAAGTACATGTTGGTAAACATTAATGTTTGATAAAGTTGTAGTTGCGTTTGGGGGTAATATTTTTTATTACAATGTTTTTGTTTTGATTTTTGTTCATTCTATTTTTATCTAGATTCATAGGCCAGAGATCACTAGAGCGTGAGTGGCCAGTATCAGGTGCTCAGTAATTCTAATAATACGTGTCTATATTCAGTGGCCACTCATTTCTTTAATGAATACCTTTAGGGTATAGTTTTCCTCACTTATTCCAAATCTGTTACTGACTTTATTGAGAAGGCGTCTTCCATGTGTGCTGTTACTTTTGTTTTAATTTTTTTATTTTTTTCGTTTTTGTGGAATCAAACAATAAAGGCAATTTTTGAGACTTGTTTATCTGATGAAAAATACCAATTTTATCATCAGTCTGGAAGATCAAGCCGAGTCCAATTCTTTCGGAAGCCAGACATTGGAATGTAAACCATAACTCGCTCCAGTCTTTGTAAACATCAGTTTCTTCTTTTTAATTTCATCAAGAATGGATCCATTGGTCTAAGAATAACTTCACGACTACCTGACCTCTTTCACTGCACATCCAGCGTGAATTGTGTCGTCTGTGAAATCGAGACGACATACGCCAAGTTTGCGTGCGCACCGTTTGTCAATTAGACCTATACAGTCACGCTTTGGCGAGACCAGCAATCCACGAGAAACTAAAGAGAAGATTCTCTTGAGAACTGCTCTCCCGTGGTGGTTTGGGAAGTTTCTCCCAGTGACCAACGAGCATCGTCAGGAGAACCGCATCTATGGGTTAATGTGGGGAGTCTGCCTACTGAAGGAAAGAGAGAGAGAGAAAAGACCTGGAGTGTAATTACGTGGCGGGAATCTGAGCGGTTGCACTGAGTGCGTAACAGGGACTCGCGGAGAAACGCGTGCGTGTTTAGGCGTAATAATGTGTTTCAGATAGAATCCTAGGCTTATACGCAGGTGAACACACGCGTTTACAAACATACACACACATATACATTATAAAATGAGCAGCTTCACGTACAGTATCTGCTTATGTTTATCTTTGCGCTAAGGTGCTTTAGAAATTAAATATACAAGCTAGCATTTTACGTTACATGCATCACTTATACATAGACATACATGTACCTCACGTATACACTCCAATGCTATGCATGGTACATATACATAGGATTTCACTGAACATGCATTATTTATGCATAGCCACGGTTGAACTCATTTGAACTAATCATTACAAAGTCTTGCGCATGCGCGAACACCGCCTTGTGTTTACGTGCACACGCCACAGTCTCATCGCCTCCGAATCCCCTACCATATATTTTCCACCTTATTTCTTTCTCGCGATTTCCCCAACCAATTCCCCGTGGAAAAGTCACGTTCCAGCGACCTAATCATACCGGTAATCGGAATTCGAAATGAAAATATGGAAATACAACGAGTATTTGGGATAAACTTTCCCCAGAATGAGAAGATGATGAGGCGTTCGACAGGGAGAGGTGCTGTTTACCTTGCTGTTTATAATGGCAATTTTGGGTTGTCTCCGAACCGTAGTGAACTCGTCGCTTTCATCGTGCTAATTCGTTGATTATTTAGTATTTGTAGTGATTGTTTTAATTCAAGGTTAGCTGGTCTCTCTCTCTCTCTCTCTCTCTCTCTCTCTCTCTCTCTCTCTCTCTCTCTCGTCACCTTTTTAAAGCATAGGCTCATCTAGTGAACGGTCTGTAACAAAAATCATTTATTTAATGAAATAGAATGAATCTAAGAAAACTTTTAGATCTCTCTGTCTCTGTCTCTCTCTCTCTCTCTAACCTTTTCATTGGCAAATCGAATATATTAAGTAGGCTTTGGACCCATTCTGAACACATCACCGCGCAGAAATTAAGGTCGAGTAACATGTGTCGCTCATTAAATTTTGATTCTATAAACCTCAAAAATCCTCTCTCTCTCTCTCTCTCTCTCTCTCTCTCTCTCTCTCTCTCTCTCTCTCTCTCTCTCTCTCTCTCTCTCTCGCCATTTTATGCGGAGCGAGACTCATCCTCGCAAAGAGATTTCACCAACCAAAAATGTTTTATTTTTCTTCTTCTTCATCTTCTTCTTCTTCTCATTTCTTTGTTTACGCAAGAAAGCAACTTTTTAACCGCGAAAAAGGCCGAACGAAAGGAAAGTGAGTTTCGCCCCTAACTCGTCTTAAAATGATGCTATATAGCGGTTTAACTTTCCCTGACACGTTGTTGCGCATGCGCGTTTGCGTTCAAAGGAAACTGATGCCTCACTCACAAAATTCTCTTCTTTCAAAAAAGTATTCCTCCGCTCGTTGAAATATACGCGCAGGCGCCTGTCAGATGTCTTAATTCCTCGTTGAAATGAGTATGCTTGTCCTTGTTTATTTATGAGATATTCATTCGTTGTCCTTGTCAAATATCTTTGTTTTCCCAATGAAATATACAAGATGGCCGACTATCTTGTCGACTGATTTTTTGCTTGATCGGTTTAATTTCGTTAAACGGTTTTGTTGATTATATCATTGCTTTCTTAATGATTTTTCACAATGAGGTATCTAATGTGTGTGTGTATGTGTGTGTATATATATATATATATATATATATATATATATATATATATATATATATATATATATATATTAGAGAGAGAGAGAGAGAGAGAGAGAGAGAGAGAGAGAGAGAGAGAGAGAGAGGGGTCTGCCCCCCATACCGTGAAAAATGTCGGCAATATAAGAGAGGGTCGAGACGGAAATATCCCACCTAATGGACGTTATGTACCGTCCCGACAAACGGAATAAGGTCCCTTCATTCTTCATACCTAAATATGGATGGGAGGAGAGAGAGAGAGAGAGAGAGAGAGAGAGAGAGAGAGAGAGAGAGAGAGAGAGAGAGAGAGAGAGACCGTGCCTAAGGTGGGAGACGCCAAGAATAAACACGAGTTTATTGCCACTTGTCTCTCGTTGTTGCCCACAGGAATAATATATGAAGACGAATTGTATTTTATGTTGTTAAATCTTTTTATTCAAAGGGCCAACTTTGTTCGAGATTAGAGAAAAAATAAAAAACAAAACGTTTTTTGAGTGCAAAGGCAAAGGGAAAAGCTAAGTTAATTCCATTACGTATTAAGAGCTTTTCATTTAAATGTCAGAGGCTGTAAATATTCCTTTTATTTTATTATCCGAATTTTTTTTTTTATGATGTGGCCAATCCTAATTGACAATGCTTTCCTAGTATTGCAAAAAGCCAATGGATCTGGGCGTTATTTATGGGTATGAGAGAGAGAGAGAGAGAGAGAGAGAGAGAGAGAGAGAGAGAGAGAGAGAGAGAGAGAGAGAGAGAGAGAGAGAGAGCGATAAAAGATTCACTGTTTAAGCAAAAACAATAATATCCCAACGTGGACAACTTTATATCTTCAAATCATCAATACCAAAATTAATCATTAAGCATTGTGTGATTCCTCTCTTTTCATATACCTGATTTATCACTGTGTTTCTCTCTCTCTAGATTTTGCATTTATACATGAATCTCCATATTCTAGATAGTTTCCTTAGAGTATTCTATGTCCCGGTGACTGACAGAATGTCCAAGACAGATGGCAATTTGTAATTAAGGCGGAATATAAGTACTGTTTCTCCTCGTATATCATCTTTTGAGGTTTTGATGACGTCACGCTTCTAAACCCCTCCCAGCAACTTGGGAACACCTGTAGTTATGATTGACAACCGATATCCGACAACCAAAAGATGCTGGATCTTCATGACGTCAGAGGTTCCACGAACGAAATCAAATGGAACTGAACGAAAACTACACATCATTCCAGCCAATGAAATCGCGTTTCTTAATTTAGCGTCTGTTTCAAACCAGAAAGACCAGAAGTGGACCATGGGGGCTGCCGTGACGTCACACATCCCTGCGCATCCCGCCCGAGCGATGTTTTGTGGAAGATGGCGAGCGAAACCCAAAATGTAGGGCGGAGTCTATGGGATGTTTGGGAGATCTCTGTGATGCATTTTGTGGTTCGTTGGATAACGGATAAATTGATGTATGGAAGGGAGTCTGGCACCACTAGAACTCCAGTCGTGTTGCTGCGTGCTAATCCCAGTCACCGTCTCCTGCAGTTTCAAGAGAGCCGCCATGTCTTCTCTGGATCTTGAGACCAAGTTGGGAGTGTTAGGTAACGATAGAATTTGAGTTTTCTTTCTCCTTCCGGGTAACAGTTTCTTGGTACGTCTTCCTGCTTGTTGATTATTGTTGCTCTTTTTTCACATTACACTTAAAAATGCTCTTCTGCTCTTCGGTCATGAATTATTGGTATTTTTTTTGTGCACTCTAAACGTGATGTCTCTCCGTTCAGGTAATAATTTCTTAGTCCCTTCAAGTAAACGTAGACTTCTCTGTCACTTTGTTCACAAATCATTAATCTTTCTTCGTTATTCCAGACAGAAATAGTTTTTCTGTCTCTCCGTTCACGGATTATTGATAGGTTTTTCCCTGCTGTCAAGCTCAAATGAATATTTTTTGGATGGTGGCGTAGAAAAATTCGATTACTCATTCATTTTCATCCTTTAGGTTTTACATTATTTTTAGTATTCCTGCATTACTGATAGAGATATGATTTAATATATATAACATACTGTTAGTTATATTTTCAATTTTAAAAACTACATTTACAATGTACTCCATTCACAGCACTTTAGAATTTTGGTGATTATCCAAACCACATCTAAGTAGGTTTAGTTTTTACGGAGGTTTTCAGAATTTACCTCCAAAAGCGAGACACAAAAATCAGTTATGTATGTATGTAAATATTATATTATATATATATATATATATATATATATATATATATATATATATATCTATATATATATATATATATATATATATATATATATATATATATATATCTGTATATATATATAATGTGTATGTTGTGCATGAGTGTGTTTGTGTGCGCTGATATATATAGATATACATTTTTATGATTAAGAACATATAAATCTTGCTTAACTATTTATATGTATGTATGTATGTATGTATGTATGTATGTATGTATGTGTATGACTTTTTTTACTTTTTCCTTTATAAGAAATCACGCTCTTTTGCCTATCCATTCTTCTGAGAGAGGTAATGTTTAATATTATTTTTAGATCAATTTTTTTCTATACCAACCAATTTTCATTTTTGTTTTTGTGGAATCTATTATCATAACCCCGTAAATTCAGACATTCTTGAAATGAACAAATCCAGTTCTAAATTTCTTATTATTCCTCAGTTAATCCTTACCTGAGACTCCTGTCCCTATTTCCAAATCCTTAAAAATTCCTATTCCAGAAATTCCTATTGTAACCGTTTAATCCTCATAAAAAAATATACCACTTCAAATCCTAAAGAAATCCTATTCCTAAATACAGGAGATTCCCACGTCCTTAAGTTATAGAATCCTCATCCTAAATATCCTTCCTTCATTACATATCGAAAATATCCTAATATCCTTCCCATAATTCCTTGCATAATATTCCATGACCTAACGTCATTAATCCCTCTCACGGGAATCCTCATCCTCCACCCTTCCAAAGTTCCTATATCCTTCACCTTATGTTTTTCCGAGGTACCTAATCCTTATCCTATATCCCTAACAAATCCTATCCCAACATCCTTTTCTTTATATTTACCGGAATTGATCTTCAGTTTCAATCCTATATATATTATTCCATAATTGTTACCTTTCCCATTCCAGATCCTAAATACCTCCTATCCCAGAGTTCCCATATCCTACAACTAATCCTTATCCAAAACAGAATTTTGCCATTCCCGATTATCAAGAATTTAATGTTCTAAATTCCTACATCTTTCATCTAATCCTTATCCAGATTCCCACCTCCTACACATAAACCATATACAATAACCTTATCCCATTCCAGATTCCTATCCTAATTCCCATTCCAGAGTTCCTACATCCTTTGCCTTATCCTTACCCTAAACATAATTTTATTATTTTAAATCCTAAAACTCCCACATCATCCTTCAAATAATCCTTATCCAAAAATCCTTTTCCCACTCCAGATCCTTGACAATTCCCATTCCAAAATTCCTACATGTTTGTTTTATCCCTATCCTAAACATAATTTACCTATTTTAAATCCTAAGTAACACCTTTTAAAAAATCCTACATCCTGTATATAATCCTTACCCATTAAGCTTTATCCCATTCCAGATCCTTGATAATTCCTATTCCAAAATTTATTCCTTCCTTCCCCTAATCCTCATCCTAAACAGACTTTCCCCATTCCTATTCCAGAATTCCCACATCCTTCACACAATCCTTATCCATAAAACCCTATCCCATTCCAGATCCTTAATAATTCCTATTTCAAAATTTACTCATTCCTTTCCCTAATCCTAAACAGACTTTCCCAATTCCTATTCCAGAATTCCCACATCCTTCACACAATCCTTATCCATAAAACCCTATCCCATTCCAGATCCTTGATAATTCCTATTCCAAAATTTACTCCTTCCTTTCCCTAATCCTAAACAGACTCTCCCCATTCCTATTGCAGAATTCCCACATCCTTCACATAGTCCTTATCCATAAAACCTTATCCCATTCCAGATCCTTGATCATTCCCATTCCAAAAATTCCTCCTTCTTTGCCCTAATCCTTATCCTAAACAGACTTCCCCATCCCTATTCCAGAATTCCCACATCCTTCACATAATCCTTATCCAAAAAATCCTTCCCCCGTTCCTGATCCTTAATAAATCCTGCTCTAAAAATTCCTACAGCCTTTGCCTAATCCTTATCCAAAGTATATTATCCCATGCCACATCCTAGATAATTCGAATTCCCAAATTCCCAAATCCTTCTCATAATCCTTATCCAATAATCCTTTTCCTCTTCTTATTTCAAAAATTCGTGTTTCCCTCATCTTATCCTTATCCAAAACATATTTTTTCTATTCCAGATCCTGAATAACTCCTGTTCCAGAAATCCCACATTTTTCACATAATCCTTATCCAAAAAACCTTTTCCAATTCCTGCTCTTTACTAATTCTCCTTAATAATTCCTATTCCAATTCCCACTCCAAGAATTCCTGCTCCCTTCACCCTATCCTAATCATATTCATTTCCCACTCCAAATCCTGACTTACAACGATCCCATAATTCCCATATCCTTCACATAATCCTTATCCAAAAAACCTTTCCCCATTCCAGATCCTCAATAATTCCTATTCCAAAAATTCCTGCTCCCTTCACCCTATCCTAATCATATACATTTCCCACTCCAAATCCTGACTTACAACGATCCCATAATTCCCATATCCTTCACATAATCCTTATCCAAAAAATCTTTCCCCATTCCAGATCATTAATAATTCCTACTCCAAAATTCCAGCTTCCTTCACCCTATCCTGATCATAAACATCCTTTCCCGCTTCCAGATCCTGACTTACAACGAGTCCGTAATTTCCAAATCCTTCACATAATCCTTATCCAAAAAACCTTTCCCCATTCCAGATATTCAATAATTCCTATTCCAAAATTCCCGCTTCCTTCACCTTATCCCGATCACATACATTCCCGTTCCAGAGCCTGACCAATAGCCATTCCAGAATCCTACATATCCTACATCCTGCATATAGTGCTTATCCCAATAATTTTTTTTCCATTCCAAATCCTCCATGATACCTATACATAATCCTTAACTAAAAATTCCAATTCCTGATTCCTAATATTTACTATTCCAAATATCTGATTCCTAATATTTACTATTCCAAATATCTGATTCCTAATATTTACTATTCCAAATATCCCTACATCCCTAGCCTTCTCTTTATCCAAAACAATTTTTTCTAGCTCCCCTAGGTCCATAGTAATTCCCATTCCCAAAATTCCCTCATCCTTCAAACAATCCTTATCCATAATTCCTTATCCAATTCCAGATCTTTGTTAATTCCTATTCCAGAAATTCCAGCTTCCCTCACCTGATCCTTATCCTTAAAATATTTTTCCCATTCTGGATCCTGCGTAATGTCCATTCCAGAATTCCCCCATCCTTCAAATAATCCTTATCCGAAATCCATTTTCCCAAGCCAGTCCCTTAATGAATCCTATTCCAAAACTTCATGATCCCTTCACTTTATCCTTATCCAAAAAAGTTTTCCCTTTCTGTGTCCTAAATAATACCTATTTCAAAATTCCCACATCCTTCAAACAATCCTTACCCATGAAACCTTTTCCTTTTCCCCATTCCAGTTCCTTTAAACATCCTATTCTAAATATTAAAAAAATTCGTAATTCCATTATTTTATCCTTATCCAAAACATAATTTTCCTTTATGCATCCTAAACAACTCCTTCTCCAGAATTCCCACATCCTGTAAACAATCCTTATGCATAAAACCCTTTCCTAATCCAGTCCCTTAATAAATCCTATTCCTAAAAGCCCTACTTCCTCCACCTTATCCTTATCCTAAACCAATTTTTTCCTTCCTAGATTCCAAATAGCATATTCACATATTTCCCATTCCAGATTTTTAACAATTACCATTCCAAAAATTCCAGCTCCCGGGTCCCATATGACAACCATTCCATAATCCTTACATCCTTCGTATAATCCTTACCCCAAGCCTTACCTAATATAGCCTTATCCTTTCGCAAATCCTAAACCAATCCTTCTCCAAAGTTCTTCGATCCTTCTCCCAGTTTTTATTCAAAACTACCATATCCTATTCCATATCCTTAACAATTCCTACTCCACATATCCTATGTCCTGCTGATTCTTATCCTTAATAAAGTTTTCCTATTTCATATTCTTAAGAATTCATATTGTTATTTTATTCACCTAATAATTACCGGGTTATTTTATAGATAATTCCATTTTTACACCTTTTTATCGTTCCAGATAACTAATCATTCCTACTCTAAAATTCCTGATATCCTTTACCTAATATTCTTCAAGTCCTGTCGTAGATACTGCATCCTTAACCTGATCCTTACCCTTAATATCCTTTTTTCCATTCCAGGCTAGTGACAATTCCTATTCCAAAAATTCCTGATTCTCATTCAGCCCTCCCACAAATACCAGTTCCCTTCACTAAATCTTATCCAAACAATCTTTTTTCATATTCCAGATTCTAAAAATTCCTATTCCATGACTTCAGTTCCTTCACTGAACCCTCATTAATGCCTGTTATAGATTCTCGTAGCCTTCACTTAATT
This sequence comes from Macrobrachium rosenbergii, assembly GCA_039081455.1. Lineage (NCBI taxonomy): Eukaryota > Metazoa > Arthropoda > Malacostraca > Decapoda > Palaemonidae > Macrobrachium > Macrobrachium rosenbergii. Next base: position 19,618,667 of record JANJGK010000022.1, on the reverse strand, counting down.
ATCCATGAAACTTTCTATTACGATTATATGAACTAATCTTATCCTTATCCTTCTTCCATTGTGGATTCTGGGTTGGTCTCATGGCAAATATCCCTTAATACTTCATCTCTCCTTCACTGAGTCCTTAATGAATCATTCATTAAAATTCACTCTGTCTAATCTTCATCCACATCTACCAAGTGATCTTCCTCCATAAAATCCTGTATCCATTTCAGATCATTATTCAGTTTCCCATAATCCTTCACCTAATTCTCATAAGTCCTTATATGGCTTATATCGTCATTGGCCTAATCCTAATCCAGAAAAGAATCTTCATCTCTTTAGGTTAATTTTCATCCAATCGTTTTGTTTATGACTGTTTGACTCGCCTGAAACTTATCTATGACAATCTACATCCTTACCAAGGTCCTTAACTAAGTGGATGACTGTTGTTAACTGTGAATTTTAATCTGAAAATGAAAGGAATAACAGGTTCCAAAACTAGGAAAAGATAACTTTGCCAAATTAGCCTTCACTGATCAAAAACATAGCTAAAGAGTCTTTACTGCCATCAGCAAAGACCAATCTTTGACATGGCCTTCTCCCAGATACCACAAAAAAAAAAAATAGTCTTTGTACCTAATTTTTGTTCTGTGCTCGTGAGAATCACTGCTGTCCTGATTTATCTGCAGCACTGCTGTTTTCCTCCTCGCCAGTAACTTTAAACACGATTCCTAATCCTAAATCCCAAATCCAAGTGGATCCTATACCGGCTTATCCAAAAGGCACTATGCTTCTCAGTCCGTAAGCAGCAGCAGATTTCACAGCTCGTGACGTCATGGAGGAGACAGCCCCTGATTGGCTACCGATTTCAACATGGATCCTGTCAAACTGACCAAAGATGAAGGCTACAACAGGTTGTGAAACAAATTACTCTCATTCATAAGCGTGGGCTGTTAATTGTGATGATCCTAGAGTTAAGTACTTATTTTAGTAATGTTTCTTACATTACGCGAGGCCACGAGTGAATGTATAATAAAAAATCTGAAAACTAAGTGGACTTCCCAGAGGTAAGATCTACTCAGGTCATTTTTACCGTATAAAAGTTTGGTCCTCTTCTCAGCATCTTTGACATCCCCTAAGGCGTTCGATAAAAATCATATTTATTGCTAAAAGCTCGACTTTATCTCTCTGTAAATTCATCTCCAGCTTTTTCAACCAAAATTTTATCTAGGCCTATGTTGGTGTTATTGGTGTAGCATATGCCCACTTCTCTGATTTCTTGGGGCGCTTTTTTAATTGATAAGTGACATTTCGTATTTTAACTTTCATTCTGATATATCTTTACTAGACTCGTTCTTATTATCTTTTTCTCCTTTTACTTTACTGTCATTCTTTGCTATGTATACAAATTTGTATTCCTCCTACACCCATTTCTCAATTCTGGTTTAAAGAATAAGCTGAAATAAGGAGACTGTTACTTAATAAACAAACCACGCCCCATCTTTGTGAATTCAGCTGATCATATTACGTAGAACTCGCTGCTTTTCATGTGAATTGATCTTCGAGGTTGCTTTTCCATAAGCGACACATCCTGTGTACCGCAAAAAACAGACAAGTTTCCCTTTCACTAATCTCTACGAAGCCGTTTTCTTTCAGGCGTCCAGACCACGGGTTCCAATACCGGGGATTCTCTCTCATTCGTCAACGAGAACAATCAGTGGGTAGACCTCCCTTACGGACTGATCGGTTTCGCCAACATAGCCCTCATCATCATTCTGGGCACGCTGGTCCTTACCGGGGTCATCCTCCTGGGCATCGAGATCATTTCCAACGGTCCCGGAGGCTTGATTTCAGCTTTCAATAGGTAAGACGACGTAATCATGATTCCACAGCGACGAAAGAGATTAATCTTTGTTTTACAGATTTTACTTATTTTCTGAACTTGTAAATTAAATGGTGATATAAACATACGTCGCATGTATGTCATTATATTCCCCAAGAGCTGCCTATTATGAAAGTATAACATTAAGTCACTAGGTACGTACAAGACAATCTGTGAGTATGTGTATATATATATATATATATATATATATATATATATATATATATATATATATATATATATATATATATATATATATTATATATATATATATATATATATATATATATATATATATAGAGAGAGAGAGAGAGAGAGAGAGAGAGAGAGAGAGAGAGAGAGAGAGAGAGAGAGAGAGAGAGAGAGAGAGCTGTAGACAAGCTGTTGCTTATGGGTGGCTAGATAACTATGCTAGTATATCAGCCGAGTACTCTTTTAATAACAGGGGCGTCGAAGTGACTGGTGTCGACCAGTTGGTGTCGCCCATCGTCGAGGCCATCGAAGGAGGAGCCGGGGGCCTCCCCGAACTCATCCTGAAGAGACGGGCGCACTACGCCAGCAACTACGCCAACCAGAGAAGGCGAAGACGTTAAAGAAAGGTGGGGTTTGACGGGTGTCAAGATCTTGATTCTAAATTTATATGAATTGATATATTTTCTATTCAGCCTCTTATTTACATTATTAGAATATTCAAGTAGGGTTGATTACTCTGCTTAAATTTGTTTTTATCAAGAGATACACGCGAGTTTGTTCCGTGGGCATAGCCTATATGGCAACAATGCTTCATTGACTTGTAGGAACTGAAGATTTCTGCATTTTCAGTCACTCCAAATACCCTCCATTCAATTTACAACAGCATAAAATCATTTTAATTAATTTTTCTTAATTACCCTCTCCCAAACAGGATTATTTTGCCCCCGTGCTGCTCCGGAAAACAAATAATGAGGAACAAGGACGCACCAAAAGCGAAGAGCAACAAGTCATCGATTCAAGGATCATGGAATCCCTTTTGGCGCCAACACCTCACGAGGAAAATGGAGCCGTTTGTTCGACACTAATCAACGAGAACTTTTCTTGCTGATATTGTTTCTATTCTTCCTTTATTATTATTATTATTATTATTATTATTATTATTATTATTATTATTATTATTATTATTATTCAACGAATGACGGCTTTGACAGAAGACATTTCAAAATGAGACTTAGCAAACTGTTCCATAATTTTTGGACAGAACTTTTTCTGAGAACTCTAAGACTTCCAGCTAACAGAAACTCGAGCTTTTTTTTTTGTACTGTTTTTCCAAAAAAATACTAATTTTTTTTATACAATTATAGTTATTCCCTGCCACCATAATAAGAATAGCGAAATGAAACTGACATTAGAGACGGTGCTGTATAAATACCCCTTTTTGTGAAGGTGGATCTTTGAAATTAGGATTGACCCTGAAAAACTTTGGGGCAATTTTACCACACACAGATGACTTCAAGAGACACAGATGACTTCAAGAGACACACATGACTTCAAGAGACACAGAGGACTTCAAGAGTCACAGATGACTTCTAAGGACCCCGATGACTTCAAGAGCCACAGAAGACTTCAAGAGACACAAATTGACTATAGAGACACAGGTGACTTCAAGAGACACAGATGACTTCAAGAGCTACAGAAGGCTTCAAGAGACATAGATAACTTCAAGAGTCATAGATGACTTCAAGAGTCACAGACTGATTATAGAGACACAGATGACTTCAAGAGACACAGAATACTTCAGAAGTCACAGATGACCTCAAGAGTCACAGACTGGCTATAGAGACACAGATGACTTTAAGAGACACAGATGACTCCAAGAGACAGATTGACTGTAGAGACACAGAGGACTTCAAGAGTCACAGATTGACTATAGAATCAAAGATGACTTCAAGAGACACAGATGACTTCAAGAGACGCAGATGACTTCAAGAGACACAGATGGCTTCAAGATAAGTTTCAGCGACTACGGGTGACAGCAATAGACTTGAGGGACACCATTACGTCATCAGTAAGCGAAGCGAGAGAGTTAAGGAAAGAATGCAGAATATCAGTGCAGAACTTCGTTGATAAACTGACCAGACTTAAAGACCAATGTCAAATATTCATTTCTAAAGACTGTATATGATACAAAGACGACGATCCTACCTCTTAATAATAATAATAATAATAATAATAATAATAATAATAATAATAATAATAATAATAATAATAATAATAATAATAAACCATTTAGTCTATGTGAAGAAAGTAGGCCATACTACAAAATGTATATTTTCTTTGTTGTTCTTCGCTGTTGCAAATTGAATGTTGTTACTAGGTTTGTAAGGATCTGTTGTTGTACTTCTATAATTACCCAGTCAGATTTCTCCAATGAAGAACGTTGATTGGTTGGAAGCAAATTCAAATGAGACGACCAGCCAATGAGGATGCCTAAGCTTTACACCAAGGCAGCGGAGACATCTGATTGGTTGAAAACTTGCTCAAGATATTGTACATAAGAAGAAATCCATTTGAGGAAACATTCGAAACCACTGGAACTGTAGCAAATGAGTGACAGTCTTCTTTTGTGGTGTCTAATCTCTGGGATTAAGTTAAAATCAGATGGATATATCTCTCTTACTTTCCTTTTTATTGAGAATTGTACATAATCCATTTTTAGTTTCCTTCGGTGCCATTTTGTTATTCATTGTTGTCATTGTAATACTTTGTGTCATATTTATATATTTATAAAAAGTTTTGTGCATTGTAACTTGGTTTTCATTCTTTCTTAGCCTTTGTGAAATGACTCCCTAGAAATCTAGAAGTCCACAGTGAATGAGAAATGATTTTATCTGGAAGGTTTATGAAGCCTCGACTGCCTCACAGAAAGTTACGCCTCTGCCAAGAAAATTTTTCTCAGGTTTTTCCTGACTCTTGTAACATTCCGGCTTATAAAAGACTGGCCTTAGCTTTTTACGGGCTAGAAAAACACCCTTTTTTATTCTTCCCATATCTCTTTATCATCTCTTTATTATCCGCTAAAGTTTGGACCAAATGAAGGCACTGTATTGTCCACTCTGTTGGCAATCGCGTAGAGAGATGGAAAAATGTATCAGACTCCTAAATGAGAGGTAGAAATTGCAAATTTTGCCGCCGTCTCGGGAACCAAAACGCCACCAGGAGAAAAACGTTCTGCTCCATCTTCTGCAGACAGAATCCAAATGAGGTCTGGATAGGCGAGCAGAAAGAGAAATAGACTTAAACCTGTCTAGATTTCAGGCACCCTGTTTGAGATTTTCTACAGAACCGAGTTAACAAAGAAAGGACAGCTTGGTTGTGCGTCTGGTCAAGACAGGGTAACAGGAAAAAGAGAGAATTATGAAGAAAGAAGGGAATACTCAACGAGCAATATGGAAAAGCGCAGATGTGCCAATGAAAGAAGACATAAAAGACTAGTAAAAAATTTGCCGAAGTTTCTTCGGCGCAATCGAGTTTTCTGTGCAGCGTATAATCAAGGCCACCGAAAATAGATCTATCTTTCGGTGGTCTCGGTATAATGCTGCACGAGCCGCGGCCCATGAAACTTTAACCACGGCCCGTGAGTGGCCTGGCCTATATCGTTGCCAGAAGCACGATTATGGCTGGCTTCAATCTTAAGTAAAATAAAAACTACTGTGGCTAGAGGGCTGCAATTTGGTATGTTTGATGACTGGAGGGTGGAAGATCAACATTCCAATTTGCAGCCCTTTAGCCTCGGTAGTCTTTAAGATCTGAGGGCGGACAGAAAACGTGGATAGAAAAAAGTGCGGAGGGACAGACAAAGCCGGCACAATAGTTTTCTTCTACAGGAAACTAATAACAAATAGATTTAATAAAAAAAGGTTTGGTGTTGTACTCCCTCAATAGCTTTCAAGAAAAAAAAAGGCTTCTTGAAAAAAAAAAAAAAAAAAATATATATATATATATATATATATATATATATATATATATATATATATATATATATATATATCTTTACATATACTGCATATATATGTATATATATATATATATATATATATATATATATATATATATATATATATATCTTTACATATACTGCATATATATGTATATATATATATATATATATATATATATATATATATATATATATATATATATATATATATGCTTAGCATCAGCAGAACATATGATGTATATATTAGATGTACCACAGGAAAAATGAAACATTAGGAATAAAGTCAGACCAGTTTCATTTTTAGTTTTTCTAAGACATCTTCAAGAGGAGTGATCATAATGGTAGAAATCTATATATATATATATATATATATATATATATATATATATATGTATATATATATATATATATATATATATATATATATATATATATATATATTTGAAGACAGTTGGAAAACTAATATCCACACCTGATCAGCGGAAAAAAGAGGAAGGAGCAATAAACTCATTATTGTCTGAGGTCAATATTCTTGTAATAAACTCTGAACCTCGCTGCCGAACCCAGGTTCCACCGCCAAGCTCGGCAGCCAAGCAAAGAGCACCCTCATAGTAACTTGACTGTGTGTCACTCTGAATACTTATCCCATCTAGCCCGTGCCATTACTAGACCCACAATTCTGCACACGATTTCATCCAAATATCTTATCAAAACCGGATGAAATCTCGTGTTGACCGACCCATTATTTCATAAAATATACCCTTTGCAACAAGTGTCCATACAAAGGAACAGATGTAAAGGCTCAAAATTGTGCAGGTGTTGTAATCTTGCTTAGAATAAAGCACTATAAAATTTCTGTCACGTCAGCTGAACAAGGTTCGGTTCAGACACATCATAATTCTTTGGACTGAACGCTTCTCGGAGCCTGGGGTCAACTGGAAAATTTAAATATGGAATATACCTTGATGAGCATTCCTTCGTTAGAGAACTCACACACGCATTAATACATACGTACATGCGTATACATTCCTCCATGGATACACACACACACACATATATGTGTGTGTGTGTATATATGTACACTTTCATTTTATATATATATACACATACATAAATATAAATTTCTGACTCACACCAGGATCGAACCCACGTCTTTCAAATGAGACCAGAGCGCTGCCAACCAGGCCATACAAGTCGTAAAAGAAGGCGGAACCTGAGTACAACATCTGTACCCAAGGAATTACCTAGGCACGTTATATATATATATATATATATATATATATATATATATATATATATATATATATATATATATATATATATATATATATATATATATATATATATATATATATCAGTCAAACCTAGGGACCACTACTAACGCCAAAACGGCCTTGTTGAGACGCACATACGGAAATGACCAATATTTATAGAAAAGGAATTACTACGTCCCACTTATCACATACTTCTCGGCCGGGACTCGGTTCCCTGGCCGATTTCATTATAGTTATTAAAATCTCTGGACGGTTATTAAAGGGATTGGAAGGCGGGTAAGTGGCCAGGGAGGCGGGGGGGAAGAGGGGAGGGGCAGTAGGGGGAAGAACGCATGCGCGGCGTGGACTGGTTTATATTCGAGGGTACCAAGTGGTCGTTATTAGTACGCCTGCACGGACGGAATGCGCATTTGTGAGAAGTTTGCATTTTTGGATGTTGTTGTTTTTGTTAATGTTGTTTTTGTTATTATTGTTGTTGTTGTTGAACGTTCGATAATAAACTAAACGGTTGTAAACGTAATGTGTCTGTTGACGTGTCTCACAATGCTATGTATGGATTTTAATTATTAATTTTCTATTGATTTCTTTTGTCTGTTTACGAAATATTTCGGATAATTGTTGCAGGATTTAAATAAAAATCATAGTTTTTTTTCTTTCCCTTCCAACAACCTCACATTAAAAAGTTTTTCGTGCAGTTTCTTAAAGTTTAAGTGAATTTTCCTGCAATTGGAATCGTCGCCTTTCCCCGTCTCTATAGGCCGTATCTATCTCAGTGATGTTCTGTCATCATATTTTGTTGTTTTTCACTTGTCGTATCAGCCTTCATTATGTTCTGTTATAATTTTTTGTTGTTTTTCACTTGCCGTATCTATCTTCATTATGTTCCGTTATCATTTGTTGTTCTTCTTCACTTGAGTATTGCTGAGTCACGCTGTCCGAGTTGTTGTTGTTGCGTTCGGCGGCGCAAATCTTCTTCTTCTCGTTGTTGTTTTTCACCCCATTCAAGATGCTTCCGTTGTTTCTATCAGTGGCGATGTTGTTGCTCTGATTATTGGAGTTGTTCGACAGATTATTCTCTGAGTTGCTGGTGTACATATATATATATATATATATATATATATATATATATATATATATATATATATATATATATATATATATATATATATATATATATATATATATATATATATATATATTGTTCGTGATGAAAAGTAACTAATTATTTGAACGTATCAGGATTTTATATTTGTCGACAGAATGAGTTACAGTTATAAAGAATAAAGGTGACCTCTTTGAAATGAGACATTTGGACAGAGACAAACAGACGATCAGACAGGCAATGAGACAGCCAGACTCATAATTTGACAGACAGACCTATAAATTGACAGACAGACTCATAATTTGACAGACAGACCTATAAATTGACAGACTCATAATTTGACAGACAGACCTATAAATTGACAGACAGACAGACAGAGAGACAGACAGACCTATAAATTGACAGACAGAGAGACAGACAGACCTATAAATTGACAGACAGACAGAGAGAAGACCAGACAGACACAGAGACAGACCTGCAAATTGACAGACAGACGTCTAGACAGACAGACAGAGAGAAGACCAGACAGACAGACAATGAGACAGACAGACCTATAAATTGACAGACAGACAGACATAAAGACAGCCAAACAGACAGATCTACAAATTGACAGAGAAAATACCAGACAGACAGACAGACCTATAAATTGACAGACAAGACAGACAGACAGACCTATAAATTGACAGACAGACAGACCTATAAACTGACAGACAAGACAGACAGACAGACCTATAAACTGACAGACAAGACAGACAGACAGACAGACCTATAAACTGACAGTCAAGACAGACAGACAGACCTATAAACTGACAGACAAGACAGACAGACAGACAGACCTATAAACTGACAGACAAGACAGACAGACAGACAGACCTATAAACAGACAGACAAGAAAATCAGACAGACCTATAAACTGACAGACAAGACAGACAGACATACCTATAAATTGACAGACAGACAGACCTATAAATTGACAGACAAGACAGACCTATAAACTGACAAACAAGACAGACAGACAGACCTATAAATTGACAGACAGACAGACCTATAAACTGACAGACAAGACAGACAGACAGACAGACCTATAAACTGACAGACAAGACAGACAGACATACCTATAAATTGACAGACAGACAGACCTATAAATTGACAGACAGACAGACCTATAAACTGACAGACAAGACAGACAGACAGACCTATAAATTGACAGACAGACAGACCTATAAACTGACAGACAAGACAGACAGACAGACCTATAAATTGACAGAGAGACAGACCTATAAATTGACACACAGACAGACAGACCTATAAATTGACAGACAGACAGACAGTACAACTGACAGCCAGAGAGACAGACGAACTGACAGACAGAGAAGACCAATCAGACAGACAAGCAGAGAAAACTCTCCCAGCATCGACGCCATACTTTGTAAACTAATTATAATAAGAGGAGATATCTGGTCACGGTGGTTGGCCCACTAGAGTACGAGTACTTGTACGTTGCGGCTTGACAGAGAGACAGACAGACAGACAGACTGACAGACACCAAGACACACAGACACACGCACGCACAGACAGGGAACGATCGTTCAGGAGGAAAGAAATCACCTCTAAACTCCACCTGTCTTTCTGGTGGGGATGCCGGCGGTGGTTCAAGAAAACCAGAGAAAATTAGGAGGGAAGGCTTTCTCTCTCTCTCTCTCTCTCTCTCTCTCTCTCTCTCTCTCTCTCTCTCTCTCTCTCTCTCTCTCTCAAAACGAGTCTGTCGTAACACCTTCAAAAGTACATGAGAATAATTTTACTCTCTCTCTTTAAATATGTACGTATGTATATGTATATATATGTGTGTGTGTGTATATATACTGCATATATATATTGTATATATATACATACATACATACATACATTTATATGTATGGATATATATATATATATATATATATATATATATATATATATATATATATATATATATATATTGCATACAGTATATATATACTGTATATATATATATATATATATATATATATATATATATATATATAAATATGCAGTATACATATACAGTATATATATATGTATATATATTACATGTATATATTAGCTTCATGCATGTTCCATTAATTATAATCATACCTCCCTTGACTTAAGCAATGAATTAGTCAGCCATTGCACAACATAAGCATTTTTGGAGGCGGGGGTGTTATAGCGAACGCACCCTTAAAAATAAATTCCACAAAATATATCGTCAGAAAAGCACACAAAAATTTTTTTATACGAAAAAATAAAAATAAAAAAAATCGCATCTCAAAACACTTGCATAGAACCACAGAACTAACACTTGTGCACAGAAGTTTCTTCGGTGCATTCGAGTTTTCTGTACAGCCGCTACAGCGGCTAATCAAGGCCACCGAAAATAGATCTATCTTTCGGTTGTTCCGGTATAGTGCTGCATGAGCCGCGGCTTATAAAATTTTAATCACGGCCCGGTGGTGGCTTATCCTATATCGTTGCCAGAAGCAAGATTATCGCTAAATTTAACCTTCAATAAAATAAAAACTACTGAGGCTAGAGGGCTGCAATTTGGTATGTCTGATGATTGGAGGGTGGGTGATCAACATACCAATTTGCATATAGCCTCAGTAGTTTTTAAGATCTGAGGCCGGACAGAAAAAGTGTGGACAGAAAAAAAGTGGGGACAGAATAAAGTGCCGACGGACAGACAAAGCCGCCGCAATATTTTTCTTTTACAGACAACTAAAAAGTATTCATCGAACTTGTACGGATATCGAGCAATTGGAACTTCAGAAGTTCAAGCGAAGATGCAATTCGCTACCACCCTCATGCAATCCTCCTTCTAAATTTACCATTTACTTACATTATTTAAATTTATTTATTTATTTGTGTTTTATCTGTTTTTCTAACAACTAATCTCCTTTTTTTTTTTCAATTTCCATTTACCTTCTGTTACTTCTTTCGAATGAACACCATAATATTCTCTGGAAGTTTGAATTTCAAGTCAATGGCCCCTGTGGTGGGCTTGTTCCTTATGAATGGGGTTCATCTTCTGGATAATAATAATAATAATAATAATAATAATAATAATAATAATAATAATAATATGGGAATTTGAATTTCAAGTCGGTGGTCCCTTTGGTGGGGTTGTTCCATATGAATAGGGTTCATTTTCTGAATAATAATAATAATAATAATAATAATAATAATAATAATAATAATAATAATAATAATACACGTAATTATGCATCCAGGGTTGTGTTCACAAAGGACAGATATATAAATATATACAGATATATATATATATATATATATATATATATATATATATATATATATATATATATATATATATATATATATATAGAGTGTGTGTGTGCGCGCGCCCCGATGCATTGCTCGATATTAATGTTAGATTACCCATTACATACATCAGATACGTATATGCAAAGCATTAAAATCATTAATTTAATTATAATATCGCTTCACCTTTCAGGTGAGAAATTCTTGCTTCACTTTATGCTAACCAAAAACTGTTAATTAGGCAAATATAGCCACAGTACGGGAGATGAACTACCCACATGGCATCACGGTCCGATAATTCCCATACATATATTTTTTTACCAAAAAAAAATAATCATAGATCCATGACGTCACTAAACCCCGCCTTTTAGATGACGTCATAACTAGGCCTGACCAACGATCTGCAAGGATGCACTTCGATAAAGATGACGTTTGGGACTCGGTGGCACTGTGGCCTTCCCCCATACAACGGGCCACGCCCATACAGCATCCCATACAATTTGGAAGCGGATGAAAGATTCTGAAACGCAGGGGATGGATGTGATGGGACAATTGACGTCTGTATAAAAAGTCTAGGCCGAGATGAGAGAACTCACACTGTTTGTTTGCTAAGCATCAGGTTTCAACTCTCCGTCGACTATCGATCGTCTCAAGGTCCAACATGAGCATTGCTGATATTAGTAAGGATTTTTTGTATATTTCTTTTTTTTTTTTTTTGCAATTACGCGAGGAATGTTTCCACTGAGACTTGTTTCACGTAGGGGTTGTATAACTTCAGTTTCGTGATCTATCAAAAAGTTTTATTTTTTATTGCAGCTACAAGAAATATACTTTCCGTGGGAGTGATTTTATGTAACTCTTTGGATTATAATTTTTTTTATGGTTTCATACAATATAACTTAACTCTGGTTTCAGTAACTTCCAAAAGTATCAAAGATCATTTTTTCAGTACTGACTTTTCAATAGCAAAATACCTTCATATGGACAGGTTTTTAATAACTTACAGAGATACCAAAGGAATTTTTTATCATGTAGCTATTTTGCATATAATCTGGTTCAGGTTTGAAAAATTACAGAGCTATCAGAAACTTTCATGTTGAACTGTCAGATCTTATCTCTTGATTTTTACGCATTTCAGTGACTTTTTTTTAAACTTTCAATTTTTCTTTATTTTATATTGTCTCACGGTTTCAAAATCGATATCTGGAATTGGTCTCGATTTTAGTTTTATACAAAACTGCCAATCAGATTTTTTTTTTGGCTACGATTCTAAAAATAAATCTGTTACCTGCCAGAAGTATATATCAGATTTTTTCCAAAATTTTCACATCGCAAATATTAATTTTGATACGGTTTTTAGCGACTTCTAGGTGTATAATTTTCCCCCCACGTTTTTACTGTTCTGTAATACATCATTTGATCTGAAGTAATTTAAGAAAATACCAGGCAGAACAATTTAAGATAACAAAGCAATATGAATATTAATAACTTGATTTCTTTACCCGAGATCCGTAACAAACAAATATTATTTTGGAGAAACAAAATCCACATTTATGCAATAAATCTCTATAAATCTCTACAGAGAGCTTTTGGGAATCCGTTCGAATCCCCGTTTCAGCCTGAAAAAAAATGTGTACCCATACATAACAGCGTATTAATTATTATTTTGATATGATCCACTATTGGAAAGTACTCAGATTGATTTCCTTGACTGTTCTGTGAAGTATTTTTTTATCTAGTTCTAGAAAAAAAATACCCACAGCATTATGAACCGTTCATACAGTAGAATGACCAGAATTATTTGCTGAGAAAAGAAGGCAAGCAATAGTAATGAGAAAAATCTAGACTTTGCTTGCATCAGTGTCATGGTAAAGTATTCGAGCTCTTGAACAAGTTGATTTGTATGCAGAGATTGAAAAGTTTCCGTGTTTTGACAGATTATTCAATATTTAAAATTAATGTACTGCTACTGTTGCTTCTAGTTTTAAATAGTTCTAAAACCAATGAATAATTCAACAATATTATTATTCAGAAGATGAACCCTATGCATATGGAACAAGCCCACCAAAGGGGCCACTGACTTGAAATTCAAGCTTCTAAGGAATATGGTGTTCATTACGAAGCAAGAAGAAGTAAAGGGAAATACAGAATGCAATATATAAGATAACAGAAGCTAAAGAAAATATATCAGAATATCCATCGTGTTATACATATACAAATGAATAGTTGCCCAGATAAAACGTCAGAGAAAATCAGCGCGCTTACCAACAGGCTACCTCGGTTGGTGAGATTACCACCGCAATTATTGGTTAACCAAATCACACAACATCCACCAACATTTCTCTACTCCTGTACGAAAATATGGGTCGAGCTACTCTGAGAAATTCACTCTAGTTTCTTGGAGAATCTGCCACCCAGATACTTAATGGCACTGCAACGACAGGTAATCATATGCTGGCGAGATGGGGGAGAGGAAACCGCGTTTAAGTTTACCCTCCCATCTTGTGGTTACCCGCTTCCGCGCCAGATGTCCGTTCTCTGTGAAGACCCATCGAAGAAAACGGGATTCCGACGGGAGGCGAGAGGCTCAATGTTTGAATTATCAAAGCCTTTGTTTTATTTATCTTTCGTATTTTTGGCAGTCATTTAGATCACTAAACTGAAGTTATATTGAGGTTAGGTAGATTTAGACTATACTGAATGGCCTAGAAACTTCGTAACATTCTATAAAATAATTAGATCATTGTCTGATTAGTATTGCATTATTTTGACTTCACTTATTGACTCTACTTATCTACTTATTTTACACCCCTTTTTTCCTTTACTTTATTAAAACAAAGCAAAATTGCAACATTCTCTCTCTCTCTCTCTCAACGTCATGTCAGATAAGCTGTTGGGAATATATTCCATATTGTCGAATTCTGCTGACCATATAGACATTCTTGATTTATACAGGTACCATATTGCTCCTTATTTATTTTTGTTTTCTTTTTGCTGATTATTTTCCCACCATAAAGACTAAAATTGTCTTGAGCTCGATTATTATTCAGTAATATAACTAAAATAAAGTATCGGCTAAAAGCCTTGAAAATCTTCTAGCATAGGACTAGGTCTAAACCTGACAGTGTCTGAACACTGACAGAATGATGTCATCTCCCAAGCATTTAGGTTCATATCTCATTCTTCTTCTGCTTCTCCTACTTCTTCTCCTTCTTCGTCTTCTTCTCCTTCTTATTCTTCTCTTCTTCTCCTACTTCTTCTTCTTCTTCTTCTTCATTTGTCTCCAACGATACTGACTCTCGCTCAATTTCTCTCTTCCTCCAAGTTTTTAGGCCTATATCACCCTCTTCTGATACTTCTGCTTCTTCATCTCCTTCTTATTCTTCTCCTGCTTCTTCTGCATCTTCCTCTTCTTCTTATTCTTCTCCTACTTCTTCGTATTCTTCTTCTTTATTTCTCTCCTCCTCCAAGTTTTAGGCCTATATCCTCTTCTTCTTCTGATACTTCTGCTTTTTCTTCCTCTCATTCTTCTGCGTCTTCTCATTCTTCTCCTACTTCTTCTTCATCTTCTTCTTCATTCGTCACCAACGATACTGACTCACGCGTAATTTCTCTCCTCCTCCTCCTCCTCCTCCCACTCCTCCTCCTCATCCTCCTCCGCGGCGAAGGCGGTCTTCTGAACGGGGCCGAGAAAATCATCCCCTCAGCCGCGGCAGGCGGACAAGCCATTGCTTACATAGGGATCGGATTTTTCTTCCTACTGGTCATCGTCTCCTTCTTGACGGCTCTCAATGGAGGCGTTGTCTCGATCTTTGGCAGAAGGTACAGTTGGCCTACCAAGTATTGTGTCTCTTTCTATCAATCATTTTTTTTTTTTTTAGATTTTAACTCATATTACTTCCATCAGAACTGCGGTTATGTAAATCAGCAGGTAAAGCGGTAAGTGGCAACTTTTACCCCGCTGAGTTGCATGCTAGGGGCTTATGGGTAAACGCACCCTGACAGTGTACAGTACTTAGTAGGCCAAATGGTTACACCAACCTATATTGCTTCTGGGATTTGATATTCGCTTCGTGCATTCACACGGTGGCAGGGAAATGACTTTTCCTACAATAATTCTACCCTTTTTTAACCCTTTATCCTCCTCAAGGGAAACGTTTTTTCATTATAAATAGGATTCAGAGTTCCACAGAGCTACTTCACCTAAACACAGATTATAAAACTTAAGAAAAGATAATGATAATAAGGGAACTTTCTCATGAAAACAAAAAAGCTAAAACAAACACTCTGCTGGCTGTAGAAAGCGCGTCTCTTAACGAGGCATCACAACAATCATAAGAATTTCGTCGACGGGACGACTGTAAGTGTCCTCCGCTCTGATAGCTGCGGGAACTTGAAAAGACGTTTTCCTTTTCCTTGTCTTTTTTTCCTTTGGGGGTGGGGGGGGGGCGGGAGGGGATGTAGATGAAAGTACCTCCGTGTCCACAAGTTGCTTTGCCATTAGTGTTCATTTTGCATGCAAAAGCATACGATGACTTCTGTCTTCTTGAATATTTTAGTGGGGGGCATGTCTTCTAGCTCAGGGCAACGCGGTAAAACCCACACTTGACTTTGACATCAAGGCACGTCCCTTTTAAAAAGAAAATATATTTTGCTGTTGCACACTTTTGACCACTTTCCTTCATACGCCAATATTGCGAGCTTGTGCTAAGACTGTCTCTTTGTAAGGTTTTATAATCAGAAAATACTCTTTAAGTCGTTTTACCAAGCGAAGATCAACTGCTGCTTACTACTTGTCTATCCAGTCACCTGTCTTCCACTTCTGTTCAACTATACCTTTTCTCACGTAGAGCAGGAACTTTACTTCCAAACTCACGAAGACTAACCCTTCCACCTTTCCCAAGTCCAAAGACAATAGACAACTAACAAATAAACTCAGCAAAGTCATGACTTCCCGCCCTCCTCACCAACAGCCGAAGACCTGACAGTGGTCCTGTCCTCAGTCAGCAGTCTCTCAGTCTTCAATGACATTCTGTCAGTCGGTGCCCTGGCACTGGGCTTCATCGTAGTGGTGCTCTTGAGCGTGGCCCTGGTGCAGTCCCTGGATGGGATCCTTTCCAAAGGGTGAGTAGGATTCTTCTCGAGTTTCTCGCCGGGAGATAAGGGCTCTAGCAAGAAGTAAGCTATTTTTTAAATTTTTTGCGTTTTTAGCCGTCTGATGGGGCCTCTCTCGCGAGTCAAGGTAGGGGTTGCATCTGTGCATACGTGAGTGTTTGTAATTATTTTGTTGTTCTTTTGTTGAGTGTTATATATGTAAGTATATGTATATATATATATATATATGTATGTGTGTGTGCGTTTGTGTGTATATATATAATATATATGTGTATATGTGTATATATATATATATATATATATATATATATATATATATATATATATATATATATATATTATATATATATATACTGTATATATATATTATATATATATACATATATACATAAGTATATATCTATATATAATTATATATATATATATGTATATATATATATATATATTTATATTATATATATACATATATATACATAAGTATGTATCTATATATATGTATATATATATATATATATTTATATATATGTATATATATGTACTTATATACTTATGTATATAAATAAGATATATTTAAAAAACTACTAAAAATAAAAATAAAAAATATTGTACTGGCGTTGCAATGACATTTCAAAAACTATTTTAAATCTGTATAATTAAATTCCTTAAAAAAATTAATTTTCATTTTCGTCCAGTCTGAAAATATTCTCGAGTTCAAAACAAAAATATTCTTGGAGAATAGTTTTGCAAATATTTAAGGAATATCAATGATGCTCTCTATCTGAAATATATATAAGCTGAACGGAGCTTTTTACCACAAAATCACTTATTTCAGCACATTCTAAACTTCCAGACAATTTATGGAATTAAACTGATTAATCTATTAAGTGAAAAATAATACAACAACGTATCTTATTCACAACCTTACGCCTAGCAAAAAAATATCTTAGAGAATACTTCTAAATTAACAATTACAAAATATTTCGATATGTTGAATTTTATTCCATACTTAGAATGCTTCGTGAGGTTAGATTGAAAACAGCGTGATCTGATTTTAACAAATGTTAATCAATTAATTTAATTATGTATTTATTTTTATATTTACTTATTTATCTATTTAATTGAATATAACGTGATATGATTTAACAACAATTAATTCATCACTTATTCCTTTATTTATTTACATATTTATTCATCTATTTATTTATTCATTTATTTATTTATCTGCAGCTTCACGAACTCTCCGCTCAGCGGCTTGCAACCCATACTGGACGAACTCGGCGACAAAGTCGCCCAGTCGCTGGAGAAATTCAGCTTTCCCGACGTGGCCAAGAAGCGAGTGTCCTAAATCTGACCGAGAATCATTACTGTCATCTCAGGGTCCTTAATGTTTGCTTTAACTTCTTCTTCTTCTTCTTCTTCTTCTTCTTCTTCTTCTTCTTCTTCTTCAAAAACGCATTTCTTAAATCTGACCGAGAATCATTACTGTCATCTCAGGGTCCTTGATCATTGCTTTTACCTCCGCTTCTTCTCCTTCTACTTCTTCTCCTCCTCCTCTCCTTCTTCTTCTTCTTCTTCTTCTTCTTCTTCTTCTTCTTCTTCTTCTTCTTCTTCTTCTTCCTCAAAAACGCGTTTCTTAAATCTGACCGAGAATCATTACTGTCATCTCAGGGACATTGATTATTGTTTGTACTGCTTCTTCTTCTTCTTCTTCTTCTTCTTCTTCTTCTCAGGGTCCTTGATTATTGTTTGTACCTCTTCTACTATTACTTCTTCTTCTTCTTCTTCTTCTTCTTCTTCTTCTTCTTCTTCTTCTTCTTCTCAGGGTCCTTGATTATTGTTTTTACCTCTTATTCTATTACTTCTTCTTCTTCTTCTTCTTCTTCTTCTTCTTCTTCTTCTTCTTCTCAGGGTCCTTGATTATTGTTTTTACCTCTTCTTCTATTACTTCTTCTTCTTCTTCTTCTTCTTCTTCTTCTTCTTCTTCTTCTTCTCAGGGTCCTTGATTATTGTTTTTACCTCTTCTTCTACTACTTCTTCATCTTCTTCCTCTTCTTCTTCTTCTTCTTCTTCTTCTTCTTCTTCTTCTTCTTCTTCTTCTTCTTCTTCTTCTCAGGGTCCTTGATTATTGTTTTTACCTCTTCTTCTATTACTTCTTCATCTTCTTCCTCTTCTTCTTCTTCTTCTTCTTCTTCTTCTTCTTCTTCTTCTTCTTCTTCTTCCTATTTCTTGGCAGCTGAAGAGTCGACGAAAAAAAAAAGGACGAGGTTCGATTTTGGATAAAGGCGGACGTCAACTTCTGGCTTGTCTTTGCTGTTTACGTGTCGTGGTTATTGTCTCTGTTGTTTTCAAGCTGTAAATTTCCATCTGTTGTTTTTAATTGCATGATATGAAACAACATCGACACCTATGAAAAACAACGTCACGTTACTTCAGTCCAGCGAGGTTATCAATTATCACAGAGTTATCGTTCAAAAAAACATATGAAATCTTTGAAGAACATTTGTTCAAAAGTTGTTTTTTGCTGTAAATATCCATTTTTGTTATCTGTGCAATATGAAAAAGAATTAATTTTTATGAAAAAAAGTCATATTACTTCAGTCTGGGGAGGTTATCAATACTGACAAAATTATCCTTCAGAAAACACACGAATTGAATATAGAATTTAGGACATGGGCCAAGCACTGGGATCTACGAGGTCATTCAGCGCTGAAAGGGAAACTGACAGTAAAAGGTTTGAAAGGTGTAACAGGGGGAAAACCTCAAAGCAGTTGCACTATGAATCAATAGTTAGGAGAGGCTTGAGGAGAGTAAGATGGAAGAAAGAGAATATGAGAGGAGGTACAGTAAAAGGAACGAAAGGGGTTTGTAGCAGCTAGGGGCCGAAGGCACGCTGCAAAGAACCTCAAGTAATGCCTACAGCGCACCGCACGAGGTGCACTGACGGCGCTGCTACCCCCCCCCCTACGGGAAGAAAACACATGAAACCTTCCAGACGACGTTTGTACGACAGAGCTGTTCCTGCGACGCTGGCTTTCGGCAGCCATCTTCCTTTTGTGCCATATATTGCCAGAGATGTTTTGCACTTCCTCTTTTGTCAACAAAATTCTATACAATTTTCATTTCGCAGAGTTCACAGGGATTGTTTTCATTGTATATAGAATGTTGTTAATTTTAATGTTGTTATGAATATCATTGTAGCAATGCACGCACGAGTTTTATTTTTTCTTTCATTTCCTTCGTTATATTCTCAGTGATTGTTGGTGAGAAGAAATGGTTTCTCTGGGTGAGGAACAGGACGAGGAAGGTGAGGAATGAAGGGAGAGGAGAATTCTTCGAGTGAGAGAAAGTGGAAATTAAAATTAAAGCGACCGAAAGGCAAAAGAGGGGAATTATGATGTGAGATACATAGGCTAATATACACGCTTATAAATGGACTATATATATATATATATATATATATATATATATATATATATATATATATATATATATATATATATATATATATATATATATATATATATATATATATGTATATATATATATATATATATATATATATATATATATACATATATATATATATATATATATATATATATATATATATATATATATATATATATATATATATATATATATTATATTATATACCTGTATATATATATATATATATATATATATATATATATATATATATATATATATATATATATATATATATATATATTATATATATATTAAACTCTTAAACTTGACCATTTAATGAAACGATAACGCTTATCACCACTGCAAAATAATAATAATAATAATAATAATAATAATAA
Source organism: Macrobrachium rosenbergii (assembly GCA_039081455.1). Lineage (NCBI taxonomy): Eukaryota > Metazoa > Arthropoda > Malacostraca > Decapoda > Palaemonidae > Macrobrachium > Macrobrachium rosenbergii. The sequence goes on along the minus strand of JANJGK010000022.1, from coordinate 19,598,194 downwards.
TAATAATAATAATAATAATAGTAATTATAATTATTATTATTATTATTATTATTATTATTATTATTATTATTATTATTATTATTATTATTATTCAGTAGACGAGCCCTATTCATACTGAACAAGCCTATAGGATAGGCCATCAACTTGAAACTCAAGCTTCCAAAGAATATCATGGCATTCATTTGAAAGAAATAACAGAAAAGATCAGTTTTTAGAAAAGGAAAAATAAATTAAATTAATAAATAAATCGATAAAAATATAAATAAATCATTAAAGTACAAAGAGAATTGTTCTAAGGCAGTAATGCATTGCATCTTCGGCTGAACTTTCGAGGTTCCAATTGCACGAAATCTTCAGCGGGGAGACTGTTCCGCAGTCGGACGGCGTGAGGAATAAAGGACCCCATTAAAGATAGAAAAGACGTTTTGTTTCGGGGGAAACAAATAGGAAGGAAAGTCGGAATGTCTTACGTGACAGCAGCGGAATGAGAACTCGGCGGATCTAGTACGAAGGCGGGGGGAAACGCCAGATCAGCGAAAAGTCAGCCAGAGTTGGGTGTGGTCAGTAGAAACTCCAGATGCCTTCTGCGCATGAGCAGTTGGAGCATACGCCGCGTAGTTATTCATTTCTCTTTAATATCGCGGTTTTGTCTTTGAAGCTACCGGTAGGACACGGAATGCATTTTTTTTTTATCTATTTATTAATTTATTCAATTGTTTTATCTTTTTTTTAACAGGGCTTGTTTCATATGAATAGGGTTCATCTTCTGAATAATAATAATAATAATAATAATAATAATAATAATAATAATAATAATAATAATAATAATAATAATAATAATAATAATAATAATAATAATCTTTGGAAGCTTGCATACAAGTCAATGGTGGGACTGTTACCTATGAATAGAGTTCATCTTCTGAGTAATAATAATAATAATAACAATAATAATAATAATAAAAATAATAATAATAACAATAATGAGTTTCACGTACAGATATTAATCCCAGTTTAATCATAATTATAGCAGTAAATCCTTATCAGTTAAGAGGTATATAATGGAATTGTTTTTATAATGAAGAGCTGGTGCGGGAACGGCAACCGACCTTTCAAGAGAAATATATTGAGCGTTTTTACAATGAAGTGATGCATAATGAAGTAAATCATTATTTTTATACTGATACGACAGTTATGAAAATAAACCGATATGCCACTGATGAATGAATGAAATGAGTGAAAAAAAAAGATAAATAAGTAAATCAAATATCAATTGAAAAGATAGATGATGATATATATAGCAAAATAAGGAGAAATGAAACTAGATAAAATTGAACACTAGAAAAAAATCTTTAAAAATTAAAGGAACCATACTGAAAATATATAAGTAAGAGACCACAAAAAATTTTTACAATTTTTCAAGGAAAAATAAAAACAAAGAAAAATAAATTTAACTCATCAAAATACTAGAGAGGAAGGCGACTAAAATTAGCCTCAGTAAAGTAAAATTTAAAAATAAAAACTGAAATAAAAGTCATTAAGAAGAAAGGTAAAGATAATTAATATTAAATTATTCAAATTAAAAAAATTTTAAAAATTAAAACTGGAATGAAAGTCATTAAGAAGAAAGGTAAAGGTAATTAATATCAAATTATTCAACTCAAACAACACAAAAAATAAAAAAAAAAGCAAAAAAACAAAAACGCAGCGAATCGATTAATCCAATGCATTCCACGAGGTGACCGCCATTCGAGGCGCCTGACACAGTTGAGGACTGAACGAGACCACAAGGACCGAAGAAGAAGAAGAAGAAGAAGAAGAAGAAGAAGAAGAAGAAGAAGAAGAATGAAAGAGGTTGGTGGTGGTGGGAGGAGGAGGAGGAGGGAGAGGGGAAGGGGGTGAGGGTGAGTGATTTCAACCACGGCACCATTTGATGACGTCACGCCCCCCTTACGCCAAAATTGCGAGATTCCGCTACGTCTTCAAAACAGGTGCGCTTAGAGGCTGGCTTTGATATCCTGCTGTTCATTCAGTGCACTGCGACACTTTCTCTCTCGCGCTCTCTCTCTCTCTCTCTCTCTCTCTCTCTCTCTCTCTCTCTCTCTCTCTCTCTCTCTCTCTTTCTAACTCTTTCTCTTTCTCTCTCTCTCTGCTTCTTTTTCTCTCTGTCTCTCTCCCTGTTTATCTCGGCTTCTCTCTCTCTTTCTCTCTCTCTCTCTCTCTCTCTCTCTCTCTGCTTCTTTTTCTCTCTGTCTCTCTCCCTGTTTATCTCGGCTTCTCTCTCTCTCTCTCTCTTTCTCTCTCTCTCTCTGCTTCTTTTTCTCTCTGTCTCTCTCCCTGTTTATCTCGGCTTCTCTCTCTCTCTCTCTCTCTCTCTCTCTCTCTCTCTCTCTCTCTCTCTCTCTCTCTCTCTCTCTCAGATGACGAAGTTTCTAAAAGGAAATCGCTCTCTCTTGTCCTGCAATTAGTTTGTGCCAAATAGCACCCAAGAGTATCTCATCATTCTGCCGGACGGCTGTGCATTGCCTCTCCAGGTAATGATATGCCCCCGACGCGGAATAATCTCCAGGAAAACGGAAAATGGCATCATTATTAATAATAATAATTATTCTCCGAAATAAAATAAAAAAAAAAATTATTTCAAAAGACGAAAAAGGATATGAAAGCGCAATTTCGAAAACTGGTCGCTGGCTTTCTCTTTCGAATTTATGACTTTTTTTTATTTTTTTTTTTTTTTAGAGGGAGAATAAGTGACGTCTGAAACAAGTGAAACGCGATGGATCGCAGTCATGTTTCTCGGCGCTGTTCGCGCGATGTATATGGGCGATTGCCGACTTAATTGCGAGTCGTCGAGACTCTCCGTAATTGCGATTATGGGCGATTTCCGACTTAATTGCAAGTCGTTGAGACTCTCGGTAATTGCAATTAAGCGCAGTTTATTTTCCAGTCTGTCTGAGTAGACCGACCTGCATTGTTGCCAATCAACTTTCACTGGAATTCATTCCAGTTGTAATGGAATTGGTTTCATTTTAATGGGAATTACGTCGAGGTATTTAGTTCCGTTTCGGTTCTCGGAAAACAACGTTTGGTAGCTATTGAAATGACGTATGTATGTGTGTATATATATATATATATGTATATATATGTATGCAGATATATATATATATATATATATATATATATATATATATATATATATATATATATATATATATATATCTATATGTGGGGAGGTATAGATAGATAGATAGATAGTGACTTTTTCGAAGACTGTAGTTGTTCCTTTTGTTTTTTTTTTTCCCCTTGGCTCTCCTGCATCGTTGCCAAGTATTATAATTTTCAAAGATCCTTTCAAAGATCTTTCGAGTTTGAATTATGGTAATATTGCCTTTAACTCTATAATATATAAAATTACATCTAAGGCAGCGATAAAGGTAATACTACCATAACTCGAAAGCAAAGGACCTTTGAAAGGATCTTTGGAAATGATAATACCTGGCAACGATGCACGAGCGCCAAGAAAAATAATAAAAAAAAAGAACAAGTACAGTCTTCAAAAAAAGTCACTATCCACATTTCTCACGAGTTATAAAAATCGCAGACTCTTCGCACCATATATAACGAAGGTTGACAGGTGCCAATAGGTCACAGGTGTGTGTGTGCGGCGGATACGAGGGGTCAAAGGTTAAACGCGTTCCAGACATGCGCCTGCGCAGGGTCATTTGCATAACTGCTCCTTTACGCAAATATTCTCCCATTACGCAGAGACTCGCTTAGTAAAATAATGACTTTTTTTACCAAGTTCATGAGAATTTGTATAGATAATGGTAATAATTCACTATTATTATTATTATTATTATTATTATTATTATTATTCAGAAGATGAACCCTATTCATATGGAACAAGCCCACCAAAGGGGCCACTGACTTGAAATTCTTAAGCTCCCAAGGAATATTAAGGTGTTCATTCGAAAGAAGTAACAGAAGGTCATGGGAAATACAGAGAGAAGAAGAGATCACTTATTAAAAATGAAAAATAAATTAACAAATTGATAAAGAAATAGACAAAGATCTAGGCCAATTATTTAAATACAAGGAGAATTGCACATATCTGGAATCCATGATGCAAAGTAGGGTATTTAAAGTCCTATAATCTTTTAAATTAGGGCATTTTAAGCTCTGTTAGCTTTTAAATGTAATCCCAGACAGTTTTATGTTTACCTGGTAAATGCAGTTCAAGTCCTGTAAGCTTCTAAATGTAATCCCAAACAGTTTTATGTTTACCTGGTTAATGCATTTCAAGTCCTGTAAGCTTTTAAATGTAATCCCAAACAGTTTTATGTTTGCCTGGTAACTGCATTTCAAGTCCTGTAAGCTTTTAAATGTAATCCCAAACAGTTTTATGTTTACCAGGTAAATGCAATTCAAGTCCTGTAAGCTTCTAAATGTAATCCCAAACAGTTTTATGTTTACCAGGTAAATGCATTTCAAGTCCTGTAAGCTTCTAAATGTAATCCCAAACAGTTTTATGTTTACCTGGTAACTGCAATTCAAGTCCTGTAAGCTTTTAAATGTAATCCCAAACAGCTTTATGTTTACCTGGTAACTGCAATTCAAGTCCTGTAAGCTTTTAAATGTAACTCCAAGCAATTCTGAAGCTTCTCTGTGCATCTGAACGCATTCGCTCATCTCTGACGAAACCATCTCTCATTTTCCTCAGCAGATGCGCATGCGCATCAGTTACTTCATTTCCCGGGAGACTGTTACATCTTTTCAAACGCCTCCAGATCACACAATAGTGCTTCATCATAACCGCATTCCTTCGATTTCTTTTTACTCTTTTTTTCAGTAGCAACCTAATTCTTTGTTGGTGATTCTCTCTCTCTCTCTCTCTCTCTCTCTCTCTCTCTCTAATGCTGCGTCACCTTCATCCTGTTGTGTTTGAGTTAGTTAGTTAGGTCCGTGGTGCGAGACTAAGAAAAAGTGAAATTTCCGAGCGGATCATCCCGTACGACAATGAGGCGTCCCGCAGGGGGAGCAGCAGTTACTCATGTGCACAGCGCTGCCATTTTTCCTCGCCAGCAGAGTGTGCGTCCGGGTTTGATATCAGCGAATCGTAACGATTAAAAGAGATGTTATGTGACGTATTATCTCAAGCACCAAGTAACGATAAGATCGCAGGCGTAAATATCCAGTAAGTGTCTAGTAAATGCTTACGTAGGCGATGTACGAAGCGTGAGAAACACCACTTAGATTCTCGTCACTCGAGAAGCATTACTTATAGGCCCATCACGCGGTGATAATCGGTCTCAGGCTGACTTGTGTAAACATACGAGGTAACGTGAAGCTAAACGAGAGAGAGAGAGAGAGAGAGAGAGAGAGAGAGAGAGAGAGAGAGAGAGAGAGAGAGAGAGAGCACTTTCCCTACAAAACAGGCGTGGCTTGTTCACGCCGATGGGGAAAAAAAATGTCTTCTTGTAATAAGGGAGAAAGCAGGCGTTTAAGGGCTATTACAAAGTAGATTTTCTAATGACTACGCATTATGCAACTGGAAATAATTGTCGCGGAACAGTTGCACAATTATGTGCATTTAGGCTATGTCTATGAACAGGTGTGCTTGTCTGCATACAAACACACACACACACACACATATAATTATATATACATATGTGTATGTATGTATATATATATACTTAATAGGCAAACATGCCTGATTATACTTATTTTATTAAATGCATGATGCGTGTGTCCATACGTCATGAAGGAGAGAGACAGACAGACAGACACGGGGAGAGAGAGAGAGAGAGAGAGAGAGAGAGAGAGAGAGAGAGAGAGAGAGAGAGAGACTGACTCTTGCTGAGTCGATCAGACAGAAACAAGCGACACATAAGCCCTTCTTCCGCGGACAAACAGTCAGGATCTGAGCATATAAAAAGCCGTCTCGTTAAAAAAAAAAATAGAAGAAGAATCGTTAGCGTCATCTAATCCTGTCACCCGTAATGTCATCCAATCTGCCGAGGTCATCCAGTTGTGGAAGCGTGAACGAAAAGAATATCTTAAGTAACAATTTGAATCTTAGGGTTTTATATTGGTTTATGCTTAACAGAACTGGAAAAAGTCCTAACTTCTAACTTCTGCAAAGGAAATGATCTTAAATGGCCGGAAGATACACTAACCTGGATTTAGATGGAAAGCAACGTGAAAATGATTTTAATATGTTGACCTTATAAGAAAATTTAATAAAAGTAGCATAGAGTATAAAACGTGCACAAAGAGTCATAAGGTATAGAGTACATGAAGCATGAAGAAAGTAGCAAAAAGTATTACAATACTTCACGTAAAGTAACAGAAACCATAAAATATAAAACAACCTAGATTACTAGATCATAGTTTAATGTACAAAGCAGCGTAAAATGCGCAGAGCAATGCGCATAATGGACTTAAAGGCGTGTAAAGTGTAAAGTGTAAAAGATAAACTGCGCAGAGCAATGCGCATAATGAAGTTTAATGCGTGTAAAGTATAAAGTCTACAAAATAAACTGCGCAGAGCAATGCCCATAATGAACTTTAAGAATTGTAGAGTATAAAGTATAAAGGTTAAACTGTGCAGAGCAATGCGCATAATGAACTTTAATACGTGGAAAGTATAAAGTATAAAAAATAAACTGCGCAGAGGAATGCGCATAATGAACTTTAAGACGTGGAAAGTATAAAGTATAAAAGATAAACTGCGCAGAGCAATGCGCATAATGAACTTTAATACGTGTAAAGTATAAAGTAGCGTAAATTATCATAAAGTATAAAATATAATCTTCCCACTCGGTAACTTTGAACCTAGAAACCTCCCACTAACCTACAAAGAAAATCACGTCATAACTAGGAAATCGCCGCTAAGCTCATCTGCGGAGCGCGGCGGCTCCAAAAATAAACAAACCACTCGGCCCACCCACCCTAAATCGCCGACTTCCGGTGCGCCGAATGACGACGGCTGCTGCTACGGGGCCCCGTAATATCGCTCGGGTACAATATTGCGCCGCCGCGGTGGTCCTATGTAGGTTAATGCAATATTTAGCCGAGTGAACCTGGCTGGGAGGGACCGCATCGCCTAAAATTAAGTCAACAACGGCGATAAACTAAGTATAGCTGAGCTGTGCATCCGACTCAGCTAGCCAGCCGCGCGCATGCGCTGCTCGCTCGTGCATGCTCGCATTCGACTCGATGCGCGCTAAATGCTTGTCCAAGCATTTTTCTCCGATGTTTGGTTATATAATTGTTGGGTGCTCGTCTGAGTTATGTAACCCGTGCTTGGCATAAGGCCATCTTAATTCGACATTTGGTGGCATCAAAGACAGATTGAATTGGGATATTGTAAATAGCTCATTTATGCCAAACAAATGTAAAACTTTTATGCATTTGTTAGTCTGTCAATCACAATGTTTGCTGAAATGCATGCATTTAGACACAAACGCGTACGCACAAACACATTGTATATATATATATATATATATATATATATATATATATATATATATATATATATATATATATATATATACATATATATATATATATATATAAAACCAATGTTTTGCGTTTAATGTTCCAATTTTAAAATCAAGCTTTATATTTATTTAATTCTTGCGTAACCATAGCTTTCATAATGGCTAATGATTTTCTAAGATAAAAGAGAAGAAAGATAAAAGTTTCTGCATAATCGTTCCTTGCTTTTAAACAACCGATAAAGAAAGCAAGATTCAATTTAAGGAGTCTTTATTTACCCATTTTTTTAATGTTTCTCAAATATAATTTCACCGCTACCACGCCGGCATCTTGTGCCTGCGTTATGCTTTTAGATAATAAAAGCTCTAACGCTATCTCGTATTACGCGATTTGAAAGCAGTTCCGGAAAAATCACGGTGATGCAATACCGCCCTAAAATGGAAAACTGCAGTATCTGCAAAATTTTCGAAATTGAGATATGCCACCTATTGGGCTCGTGAAACACTAATACACAAGTTACTGCAGTTTCAGAATGATGCTTCAATGCTTTTCCACGAGTATTTAGGGGGGTCCCATTTGCAGTATCTGCAAAATCAGTAGAAAGGCACGGGAAAGCTACAGTATCTACCATTTTTCTGTTTTGTATCTTTGCAGATACTGCAACACTAATACACAAGTTACTGCAGTTTCAGAATGATGCTTCAATGCTTTCCACAAGTATTTAGTGGGTCCCATTTGCAGTATCTGCAAAATCAGTAGTAAGGCAAGAGAAAACTGCAGTATCTACCATTTTTCTCAATTTGTAATTATGCAGATACTGCAGTCTTCCAATTTAGGGCAGAATAAATGACTGTTACAATGAACTGCGCGTCATACGATCAAGTTTTTCAAGTCGCCAATACCTGCAGTGAAAAATTCAGTTTCGCCACATGTATCGTAAAACATACCATTGCTAAGTTCAAGGTGTGGGGGCAAGGTGCTTGAAGATGTGGACTTCTGGAAGTACACGAAGGGAAATCCCTGACGAGTTTGGAGAATGAGGAAAGAATTTCTGGGAGTTAATGACGATGATAAGCCCTTGCTCTTTCTTTTGTTATTGATGGAGTTCGACTTCTGTTCCAGGTAGTGTATGTATGTGTGTGTGTGTGTATATATATATATATATATATATATATATATATATATATATATATATATATACAGTGTATATATATATATATATATATATATATATATATATATATATATATATATATATATATATATATATATATATAGCAAAGTACAGAAGATAATAGAAACATACAGAAATAGTAAAAACATACAACACTTAAGTCCTAAGCCTAATAGACAGATGTCAAAATACCAGCAACGTACGTTAAATAATAACAATAAAAAAAAATATTGCCTAATAGATTTGTCACAAGATGACGAAGCATGTTAGAAAAGACGCGCCTATGACAACGCCTTCATCAATCAAAAAAAAAAAAAAGACCAATAGGCGTAATTATTAAATAGAAAAAAAAACTTGATCGCTAAATCGGGTTAGCGGAAATATGGACGGATGATCTCGGGGTTCTATTGCGGAGGCCTAATATCTGGATTTCGATTCGCCTCACGTTCTTCTCCGTTATACTCGTCCTTTTTCTTCCTGTTCCTTGTGCATA
>JANJGK010000022.1:19573279-19588930 GCA_039081455.1 Macrobrachium rosenbergii | reverse complement strand
AGGATGGATTTAAATGCAAATGCAGATGTTGTTTGCGAGGGGAGGTGTTCGGAGATTAAAAACTACTGTGGATGCTGTACTATCAGGACCTCAAAAGTTCAATTCACTTTCTTTTTTTACTCATTTGTTTATATTTTCATCCATTTGTTTATTCATTTATTAATTTATCTTTTTTTTTAATAGCTGATCTTTTCTTTCTGTACTGCCTACTATCTTCTGTAACATCTTTCAAATGAACACTGTAATATTCAGTGGACCCTGTGGGCTTGTTCAATATGAATAGGTGCTTATCTTCTGGATAATAATAATAATAATAATAATAATAATAATAATAATAATAATAATAATAATAATAATAATAATAATAATGATAATAATCAATTGGGCTTGTTCTAAATGTATAAGATTTTATCTTCTGAATAATAATAATTAATAATAATTAATAATAATAATAATAATAATAATAATAATAATAATAATAGTAATATTTAATTACCAGTATTTAGCTGATATTTTGGTTAGGATGACTGGCACTTTCGTTGGCCATAAATAGGAGAATGTGAATAAGTTTTTGAGGTAAAGAATCACTTAAGGCGAATCAGAGAAGTAAAGCTGATAATTAGTAAGCAGTGATAAAGGTGATAATACTCTGATATAATTCAGTGATAAGCAAGGTAACTTTTTTTTAGTTTTCTGTAAAAGAAAACTATCGTGCCGGCTTTGTCTGTCCGTCCGCACTTTTTTCTGTCCGCACTTTTTCTGTCCGCCCTCAGATCTTAAAAACTACTAGGGCTAGAGGGCTACAAATTGGTATGTTGATCATCCACCCTCCACTTATCAAACTTACCATATTCCAGCCCTGTAGCCTCAGTAGTTTGTATTTTATTTAAGGTTAATTTTAGCCATAATCGTGCGTCTGGCAACGATATAAGTACCAAGAACACAGGCCACCACCGGACCGTGGCTGAAAGTTTCATACAGCATTATACGCTGTACAGAAAACTCGAATGCGCCGAAGAAACTTGGGAGCATTATTTGTTTGGGATGAAATTGGTACTTATGTGCCAATGGTTATGTTATAAAATCGTGGTAGCTTAACCAATACTAAGCGTATCGTTACTTATATTCACTAGCATGGCGTTGCTTTACTTATATTATCTTTTATTCTAATTTCATTTCATTCTATTGCTTAAATTCTTTTGGTTGTGTATTTATCTAAGTATATGCTTATTCTTCCGTTTATATATTTTTTTTTCTATAATACTTTTTTCTATAATAATTTATTTACTTTATTTTAAATTACATGTTGAGATTATTTACATTTCCTGATCATTTACAATCCTTTATTGCACCTTATGTCATCTATTTGCTTTACACGCATTCATTACATTCTGTTGCATAAACTGTAAGTTTTCCTAATTACTGTATTATTCTTTTCCACATACGTTTCCTCACAGTAATTCACATCACCGTACATCACCTAGTTCTTGGCTCATCTTCCGGAGCATGACCCCAGTTGACCCACCCGAACCATTTTTCCAGACCGTGAACAGGGAAACGTGATACATAATTGTATACATCGCTTGCATATAAAACACCTATTCATTTATTCAAATTAAACAAAGAAATGGGAAAAGAAGAAGGCGGGTGGAAAGGTTGCATATACCCCGAGTATGTCATACGGTTCTCTTAATGTTAATAATAGTCTGATAAGAGAGGAAACGGTTTTAACGTCACGAATGTCAATCCGTTAGCGTTCTTCCGACACGCAACCGAGTGCCGGGACCTTTCCCTGAAGAAAGTTGGACGCCGTATCTTAAAAATTAACCGTAGAATTTTTTTGAAAATGATCTCGTTATGTTTCCCACACCCAAATTACCTCAAGACGCTAATCTGACTTACCTAACCTAACCTGACCTAACCTAGGAGCAAGGCAAACGAACCAGGGCTTGCAATACTAGCATACGTCGCAGGAATTTACAACCCATTAGCATCTATCTCTTTCTTTATTTTTTTTAATCTCATGGCAGAGGCCCTGTTCAGTATTAATATCACGTCGCGACATCTTGCTTGTTAATTAATTGTCTGTTTACAATGGCGGAATAACGGGGCACTTCGGGGTGGGTGCATATTATACCACCGAAGATGCGTTGTGTCACTACCCGAATACAATTCAACTTGTATTTTGATATGTTAATGTTTTACGCACAGTTTTATTTATTTGTTGATGTGTTCGTTTACCTGTTTTTTGTAATAACTGATCTCATCATTCTGCATTTCCCATTACCTTCCGTTACTTCTTTCGAATGAACACCGTAATATTCTTTGGAAGCTTGAATTTCAAGTCAGTGGCCCCTTTGGTGGGCTTGTCTCATATGAATAGGGTTCATCTTTCGAATAATAATAATAATAATAATAATAATAATAATAATAATAATAATAATAATAACTGTATATACAACCCATACACGTGCCTAAAACTTTTCACACATACGCAAACACATATGCAACTCATTATGCGTGACAGACGCGCACAAACTTTAGTTCTCGCGCACGCAAGCACGCATTCATACGCTTGCAAACACGTATCTCAGTTACCTACAACTTTCACAAATACGTAGACTCATGCACACACACACACATAGAAAAGCCGTAGGTACAATTTTTTATATCACGCGCATGCGCACACATAAACACGCAAACGCAAATTACTGTTAATTTCAGAGACGACAGTTTCCCTAATAACCCAGTCGAACAAACACACGCATTTAAACAAACCGGCATGAACACAAACATGCCCGGCAGGCGTATAAGATTACATTATACAGTCCATCTGGATAGCAAACACTTAAAATATATGGGTCTAGGGAAGTGATGGGTGTACCTCTTGACCATAGGCCTAAAATTTCCCTCATCTCAGTGGTTTGAGTTTTCTCTCTCTCTCTCTCTCTCTCTCTCTCTCTCTCTCTCTCTCTCTACATCTTCGTCTTAGGAAATGACTTTTTATACACACACACACACACAAACACACACACACATACACACACATGCGCATATGACTCCACAATCATACTTTAACCGCTGTACGTGAATTTTCTAGTTCCAAGAGCAGTTTCTTTTGGGAAAACCTTTTGCATTATTAGTTTTTTGTGACAATAAACTAATTGTTTAAAGTTTTTCTCGGTTTCATTATCCCTCTTTTGTGTTTATCTTCTTGAATTAGAGAGATAGGTCTTGTTGAATCTCAATAATCCTTTGTTAAGGCTTCGGGATAAAACCCTGAAATTCATGACAAATTAGATAATTTCAAAAACGACGAAATTCGTAACAGAGTTCAGGGGAGTAAATGAAAATGAAGGACTGCAAAAGATAAGTAAAAAACACTTAAAAAATCATTTACGAGAAAGATAAAACAAGAGATTGACGAAATTACGAAAAAAGAGGAAGAGAAGGAACTCTGAGTAAATTCTTTTGAATGGAGACTTAGAGTAGAGTACTGGTATTTTCCGGTTAAAAAGCTCGGTAATATTTCGCATCACTTATTCCTGATCTTCCTCCTACCTCTCTCTCTCGCTCTATAGAGAAGAGGAAAATCGTAATATGACGGAGAAGAAGTAAAAAGTAAAATCTAAAAAATGCTGCGAAGTTTCTTCGGCGCAATCGATTTTCTGTACAGCCATTACGGCTTATAATCAAGGCTACCGAAAATAGATATATCTTTCGGTGGTCTCGGTATAATGCCGTATGAACCGCGGCCCATGAAACTCTAACCACAGCCCCCGGTGGTGGCCTATCCTATATCGTTGCTAGAAGCACGACTATGGCTAACTTTAACCTTAAATAAAATAAAAACTACTGAGGCTAGAGGGCTGCAATGTGGTATGTTTGATGGTTGGAGGGTGGATGATCAACATACCAATTTGCAGCCCTCTAGCCTCAGCAGTTTTTAAGATCTGAGGGCGGACAGAAAAATGTGCGGACAGAAAAATGTGCGGACAGAAAAAGTGCGGACGGACAGACAAAGCCGGCACAATAGTTTTCTTTTACATAAAACTAAAAAATCAAATAAGCGAAAGAAAAATCATTCCGAATGTAACCGAAGAACTGTCTGGGCAATGGTACTACCCAGGCAAGTCGTTAGGGGGCGACGGTCTGACCCACATAACAGCGGATGCCCCTGGGCGTGGGTACGCTGTTCGAAATTATGCCCTAAGCTTCAGAACACGCCGGGGCCTCCTCTGCATCCTTCCTCCGACGGGCACAAAGGCCAGGGATCAGGTTTTGGGGGGGGGGGGGGGGGGGGGGGCGGGGAGGGGGCGGGAAGGGCAGGTGAAGAAGGGGGCCATTGGTTCGTGCTAAATGTGTTTATTTTCTTTTCACTCGGTTATTTTTAAAACTGTTCAGCTGTGCTTAGATGTTTATTGTTTACGCAGAATTTTTTTTTTTTAAATATTAGATGAATAAAAGTAAGCATGTTTTTAAAATATGGTCTGTGATTCCCTGTTATTATATAGTTTTAATAAATGTATAATTATTCTTACTTTCCCCAATTTAGGTTATATATATATATATTATATATATGTATATATATATATATATATATATATATATATATATATATATATATATATATATAATATATATATATATATATGTATATATATATATATTTATATATATAAATATATATATATATATATATATATATAATATATATAAATATATGTATATATATATATATATATATATATATATATATATATATATATATATATATATGTACATATATATATATATATATATATATATATACATATATATATATTTATATATACATATATATATATATATATATATACATATATATATATATATATATATATATATATACATATATAACGTAGGTAACAGAACTGGAACGAGCACACACTTCAATTCCTAATGAGGCGAAAACACGAGCCGGAATATCATTCACGATTATTTCATAATAATTCAAAGCACGCTTAATCCATCTAATAAAGTATTTATTACTGCGGTTACCTGATTAAATTACCCTTGCAATGCGCTCGTTATCTTATTATCTTACCCTTGCAATGCGCTCATTATCTTATTATCTTACCCAACGCCCGTCTTTAATTAGTGTCTCGTTCTCTCCACTTCGTCTGAAGAGGAGTGGAATACAGAATTTCGGCCAAAGGCCAAGCACTGGGACATATGAGGTCATTCAGCGCTGGAAAGGAAATTGGCAGTGGCAGGAGGTAAGCCTCGCAGTTGCACTCTGAAACAATTGTTAGAGAGGATGGAAAGTGAGACGGAAGATAGAGAATATGAACGGAGGTAGAGTAAAAGAAACGAAAGAGGTTGCAGCTAGGGGCCGAAGGGACGCTGCCAAAGACCTTTTAAGTAATGCCTACAGTGCACCACGCGAGGTACACTGATGGCACTACTACACCCCCAACGGGGACTTCCCCTGAAGTGAATTATAGAATGCTGTGTACTTAATCTTTTGTTTTGATTCTGGTACAGAACACATCACGTTTAATACGGTATGATGACTTAATAGATCAATAAATGAACAGATAAATAAATATGTTATGGTCAGGTATTTCAAGACGGATAACTCAGTAAGCACAGTTATTGGTAGTTATCAGTTAGACAACAAAATACAATATATATATATATATATATATATATATATATATATATATATATATATATATATATATATATATATATATATATATGTACATTGATCAATATTAAAGTTTTGGCAAAGTTCAATACAGTTTTGGACCTTTACATAAACTCTCTCTCTCTCTCTCTCTCTCTCTCTCTCTCTCTCTCTCTCTCTCTCTCTCTCTCTCTCTCTCTCAGCGTACCTGTGTGTCTCTCTCTCTCTCTCCTTCTCTCCGTCAGAAAGGTCTTAACGAGTTCTGTCTAAGGAGTAACGCTGGTGCTAAACTCCCCGAGGCTTCAATCAAAGGTTCAACGTTCGAGTTACGCTTTTTCCAGTCGCTCTGGTCGTCTGCGAACGTCCGCTGCGTTCTGAATGCACGTTCTCTCTGTTTGTGTATGTATATGTATGTATATGTATGTATGTATACATATATATATATATACGAAGAAATACTCCGTAAGTTGCTAATCATCCACGAGAGACCGTACATGAGATATAAAAGAAAAAAAAAAACCTGTATTACGACACAATGACAGGCACTTTAAAACGCGCCATGAGAAGAGCCGTCGATCTGAAATCACACGGGGTCGTGCATGCCGATAGACGGACAGGCAGTCGCAGAAACAGGAAACCGGACAAGACAGACACAAAAAAAGACAGGGAAACAGACAGGACGCAAGCTGAGAAAATAACAGCCAGCCAGCCAGCCAGCCAGTCAGCCAGTCGTCACAGGCACTCCAGAGGCGACACATCCCACGACAATCTCCTGCAGCAGCCGCAGTGGTCTCCTGCAGAAGGCATCTTGTCCCAAAGGCAATCGCCGGCCAGCCATATGAGCGTCCATCGAGGAAACGCTGTGTGTTTGGCCGCTGAATTGCCATCCGGGAATATGATTTCTGATTCCATATGATTTCTGATTCCTGCCGGATGCCTCGCATGACGCCTGGCTTGAAAACAGTCCGAATATAGAAACGACACTCTGAAAGTGGCACTTTTTTTTTTTTTTTTTTAAGTGTCTCGTAGCAGACATTATTGGCGATTGCTGTCATTACCGCGACGACGCGACGTGACGGTGGTTTGATGTCGTTGATGTCGGAGTTCTTCCCCCCCCCCCTCCCCCACCTTCTGCGGTAGGTAGGTAGGTAGGCAGGTTTCCCCCTGGGCGTGGGGTGGGGAATATCACACTCTCCAACGAAAGGCTAATGGAATTTGTATTAAAGGGAAAATGTCACACATTATAAGAAAAATGTACACACTTTCTCGAGTGGAAATTGAAATATCACTTTACCTTACGGAAGAAATTTTGGGTTATCCAGAAGAAATTATTGTATAAAAATTTTCTCTAAAAGGAAACATAAGAAAATGTAACTTTATCAAATGTGATTCACAAATGTAATTTTCGCTTTTTCCAAAAGGGAAACTAATATATCACTTTCTGCCAAAGGGAATACAAGAAAATGTAATTTTATCAAATGTAATTCACAAAAGCAATCTTCTCTTTTCCAAAAGGAAAATTAATATATCACTTTCCTCCAAAGGTAACATAAGAAAATGTCACTTTATCAAAAGTAATTCCCAGTGGCTCAGGAATGCCTTACCCCCAAAGGGAATTATGACTGATAAGTAATGCTGACCTTAATATTTGTAATTATAAGAGTCGTCTTGTACAAGCGACAAGACTATACAATTAAACAAGTATCATGAGCTTAGCAACATGAATTCGACCGGAATATCGACACAGGAGTCGAAAAGAGAAACCGAATAATCGACTTTCTAACCTTTGTATCTAATCCAAAAAGAATAATCGACTTTCTAACCTCTGTATTTTACCCAAAAGCCACAAGTTCGATTCTTGGTCGGACTAGATACCCTCATCAATTATAACTGGCACAGGTCAATTTTTGGTCTGACAGATACCCTTAGCATAATGCCCTTGGGTATAAGTCATACCCGGGGTAAAATGAATTCGATATCAAGAGGTGATTGTATTATAGCACACGTTTTCGTATCTTTAAGGAATGTGTTGAATTGAACTGAATATACAATTTAGGCCAAAGGCAAAGCGCTGGGACCTACGAGGTCATTCAGCGCTGAAACGGAAATTGACAGTAAAAGGTTTGAAAGGTGTAACAGGAGGAAAACCTCAAAGCAGTTGCACTGTGAATCAATAGTTAGGAGAGGGTTGAGGAAAGTAAGATGGAAGAAAGAGAATATGGGAGAGGGTACAGTAAAAGGAACGAAAGGGGTTGCAGCTAGGGCCGAAGGCACGCTCCAACGAACCCTATGTATAAGGGTATAAGTAAAACGCGCCATACGTTGCTGCTCTCAAATCGGCAAGAGTTGAGAAAAGTTCGACGAGGAACTGAAAGTGTGGCTTCCAAAAATAAAAGTGGGAGGAAAGAGAAGAGGAGGAGGAGGGTGTAGAGAGACGTGAGGGGAAACTTTGTAAGATATAAGTTTGCCTGGGCCAAGGTGGGTAGGGGGGGAGGGAAGGAAGGGGCAGCCAAGTGAAACTTGAGCTCTCTTCTTCTCACCCGTAAGGTGGTGGTGGTGGTCCTTGATGGATATCGGTGAATCAGCACAAAACCTTGAATGCTTTCTAGCGGACTAGACCAGTGGGGTTCTTTGGGCGTGGCTACTCGAAAAAATATCTCACTCCAGTGCTCAAACAATCTTGGTTACTCTCGCCCCGTCAATACCGGCAACCATGGAATTTGTGATGCCATTTTTTTATTGTCAACTCCTTCAACCAGTCTCAGTTTTCTTGTGGTCCAGTGGCCCTAGGACTAGGCGCATCTAAGTCAGCCTCTTTAGTCATCTTGGAGGGTGCCTTCCAGCTTCTCCTGCAGACGGTGGCTCTTGGACGTTACCTCTCCATCGTCTTCTGACAGCTGCCTGTCCTGAAGATAGCCCTTCTATCATCTGGAAGTTGCCTTTCCAGTTTTTCCAGGAGGCTGCTTATCCACCGTTTCCTGTAAGGTGACTTTCCTACATTTCTTGGAGGGTGACTTCCATTGATCTTCTAGAGCCTGCCTTTCCATTGTCCCCTAGAAGGCTGCCTTTCCATTGTCCCCTGGAAGGCTGCCTTTCCATTGTCCCCTGGAAGGCTGTCATTCCATTGTCCCTGGAAGGCTACCTTTCCATTGTCCCCTGGAAGGCTGCCTTTCCATTGTCCCCTGGAAGGCTGTCATTCCATTGTCCCTGGAAGGCTACCTTTCCATTGTCCCTGGAAGGCTGTCTTTCCATTGCACCCTGGAAGGCTGTCTTTCCATTGCACCCTGGAAGGCTGTCATTCCATTGTCCCTGGAAGGCTACCTTTCCATTGTCCCTGGAAGACTGCCATTCCATTGTCCCCTGGAGCTGAAAACTGCCTTCCATCACCAGTCGTGTCCTACCCGTTGCAGCTTTTAAAAATTTTTTCTCAAGTGTAGCTCTTGCCACCAAGAGCCCGTGCTATCCCATGCCCTGCTTACTGCAACAACAGCAGAAAATCGACTTTAAAATGAGGGAATCCTTAAGCTTCACACATTGCTATTGATCAGAAACTCGTCGCTGATTGCAAGCGTTTTCACCCGACCTCGTATCTGCGAGAATCATACCAGCCTTCTGAGCAGTGGGATTACACACTACTGTATGTTTTTAATACACTTCTTTAATCGTAATGAGATCTTTACTTATTCTTTCAGCACGGCAAGTGTCCTTTTCATACTCATTTAACTACTGTCGTTTGCTGTTAAAATGATTTTGGACCATTTCAGATAAGTTTTGATTTGGGCAAACTAGACAGACTCATTACCGAACACGAGGGAAATCACACAATTTACAGAGAACAAACAAATAAAAAAATGCACCGAAGTTTCTTCGGCGCATTCGAGTTTTCTGTACAGCTCATAACCAGGGCCACCGAAAACAGATCTATCTTTCGGTGGTCTCGGGAGAACGCTGTATGAGTGCAGCCCTCCAGCCTCAGTAGTTTTTCAAGATCTGACGGCGGACAGAAAAAGTGCGGGCGGACAGACAAAGCCGGCGCAACAGCCTTCTTTCACAGAAAGCTTAAACCCGACGGAAGGGTCCAGTTATACCCTCACCACACGACCTTTCAAGAGGCCCAAAGTAGCCGACAGACCCTCGACCCTGTTAGAGGGAGACAAAGCAAAGCTCGAGTCATGGTTATGGAAAACTTCTAAAGAGGGAAAAGTCATTCAGGTTTCTACTTCGCTGGCGATATAAAGGCTTCGACTTTCACTCTTGGCACCGGCTCGCTCTCTCTCTCTCTCTCTCTCTCTATAATGTTTTTGGTCTGTCTTCGTGCCAAATTAGAGCCACTACAAGATGCAATGAATAGCTTTAGTCGTTCTGATTTTCAGTGGTTTGAAGTGTCAGGAATGATAATGGTTAAAATTGCCATACATGTACCCTACGCGTATGCATATGGGTATATACGTGTACAGTACACGAGTCAGACTATGCGTAAAAGAGGCTACACCACAGCTGCAATGAACATCTGTTCTTTTAAAGAATTATAAATATGGGTATATACGTGTACAGTACGTGAGTTCATTGCATAGCTGCAATGAACATCTGCTTTTTTCTAAAGAATTATAAATGATAATTATCTATACTGACACACATGTACTCTACGCACTGGCGTAAATAAACACGTTTACAGTACGTGGGTCACACTGTTCGCGTATACAAATTTTTATTATCGCTTAATCAGCTAATCGACGATGGGAAATTAAAGTATGAAAAGCAGGACTATGATTTCTTATTACATACTGATTCCTCTTAAATAAAATCTTTAATCTTACTGTGAGGTCACTTCGTTTAACGAGGAAGGCTGCATTCAGGATGTCTCTTGTATCTTAATAAACTTTTTTTTTTGTTCTTTATTCTTTTTAGCAAATCATAGTGTCGGGCGCGTTTGATGCTTATAAGAATTTCGACAGAGTTTGAGATTAGACTTCAATAGACAAACTTCGTACTTATGCCTTATTCTTTGCTTTAGTCAAATTGCAGATTTTATGTTTCGCCTCTGTCCTTGTTGATGACGTCACTTCGGCTCGTTTTTCTACCTCTAAAGTAAGTCCTCTAGGCCTAGTTCGTTCTCTCACTCTCTCTTTCCTTCCCTGAAGCCACTAGCGGATCCAGGGGGAGCGGGGCGGCTGGGCACGTGCCCCGCCTCCCCCCATGAAAAATAATGATAAAATAGTAATACTGAAGATTTAGATAATAGTAGCATAAATAGATATAAAATTGGAAAAATAAAAATTTAATAGAAATAATATATATATACAGTATATATATATAATTATATATATAATATATATATATATATATACATATATATATATATATATATATACATATATATATGTATATATATATAACTTCGTGATACGCCACAAATTGACACCAATGGCCTTGTCATTATATAATCTTACCTTGATGTCAAGATATCTAGTTGACGTATAGTATTTAGGCAACAATTAGGGAAAACAAAAAAGAAAAAATTAATGGCCACCCCCAACGAAATTTTTCTGGATCCACTAGTGCCTGAAGCTATGATCTACTTCATTCTATTCATTTCATGCAAATTTTATCGACGATTCGGTCCACTTATCCATCGTCCACTTTCATTTCTCTGCTCCCCCCCCCCAACTCCCCCCCTCCCGTTGCTATTTTGACCAAATCCCTATTCGTACATAAGACCAGTTTGAGCCGAATCGCTCAAAGTGGCGGCTTCGCGCGAGTGGAAAAAAGAAAAAGTACTTACTATTGACCGGTACTACTAGGAACCTCCCCGCCCCCGCTAAAAATAGGTCCAGTTATGGGGAAATTCGTGGTATGAAGCAGCAATTTCCCCCCAGTTCTATAACAGCTCATGGAATATTGTCCGGCAGTCTGCTCGTGCAAACTCTTAATCAAAGGAATTCGCTGAAAATGGAAATTCGACTTAGAAGGGTAGACAAAAAGTTGGGATGACATTGGTAAGTGAATATATAGAGCTTTTGCTGTTACGCTCACGTAAACAAACCTATTCTTGAGAAGTAGAGAATGAGAGAAAATAAGGCACGTACTGCCATATTTCCGGATTATTTATCGTTTTCCCAATAATTTCTTATCTTCCAAAATACTGGACTCGTCATCTTCTGAGTCTACCGTAACTATAGACCTCTCATTTTTTCTATAAATTCTTCCATATTTTAATGTTTCCGTCAACTAAGAGGCTGCCAGTCCTAACGACCATTCCTCAGAAAAAAACTTTACCTTTCTTTTCTTTCTTTTGTGTTCCCTAATCGTTGCCTAAATACTATACGTCAACTAGATATCTTGACATCAAGGCAAGATTATATAATGACAAGGCCATTGGAGTCAGTTTTTGGCATATGAAATTTTTTAGGGCTCTTCTTAAATGGGTGGGCCCACCAAGAATACCAGATCCCACTGGCATATAACCTACCTATAGGGAAGTAAGCAAGTTACTAACGGGATCTTGCAATAGACCTGGGAAGTCTCCGTAGTGTGATTGGTCACGGGTCCCAATAAGGCTGACGTAGTGAAAGAGTATAGCTATTTTTTTTAGTATTTTTTTATTATCTCCTGAAATTGGTGAGGTTAGATACCAGTGTTAAAGAAGATGGTAAGAGTTTATTTTTAATTATAATCATAAAAGGAATTTGCCTCCGTGCAAATGAAAGGTGTGTATATATATATATATATATATATATATATATATATATATATATATATATATATATATATATATATATATATATATATATATATATATATATATATATATATATATATATGTATATATATATATATATATATATATATATATATATATATATATATATATATATATATAATTTCTGACTCACATCGGGATCGAACCCAGGTCTTTCAATTGAAAGACAGGGCCGCTGCCAAGCAATTCAAAGACCTGGGTTCGATCCTGATGTGAGTCAGAAATTTATTTCTGTTCCACACGTGATTGTGTGTTGATTATTTCAATATATATATATATATATAAATATATATATATGTGTGTGTGTGTGTGTGTGTGTGTGTGTGTAAACAGACGAAAATAGGGAATACATAGGCAAGAAAAAACACTCACAGAAACTTTTAACGTAATTTAAATATAAAAGACTGACAAATAATAGTTAAAAAAAATATTCAGCATAAATATAAATAGACAGAGAGTGAAAGTTTACAAAATGAGCAGTAAATCACTAGTTAAATATTCTCTCTCTCTCTCTCTCTCTCTCTCTCTCTCTCTCTCTCTCTCTCTCTCTCTCTCTCTCTCTCTCACATGTCCCCAGGCTGGTCAAATTTCGTTCATTTTTTAAGACTTTCCTCTCACGCAAATTCTTGGGAAAGTTGTGGTTCAAATGAGTGTGAATATATATATATATATATATATATATATATATATATATATATATATATATATATATATATATATATATAATTGTATATCAAAGGAAAAGATAGCACATGGAACGGTCTTAGAAATAATACACAATTTTTAGATGACTTTAAGTCGTTGTAACAATTATATATAGGCCGCAGCCTATCCTCAAAGAAGCATTATACTTTATTTCACAGTGGCAATGCTTTAAATATTATTAAAACCAAATCTAGATACTGAGCTTATATGTTTTCAAATATATGGAACAAAATTTTGAAAAGTCCACTTTCGATTTTTTTATTAATTTTTCTGTCCCGTCATTTCAGTCAACCGTTGCCTTCAAATCGAAATCAGTACATCGAGTTAAAGAGTTTGTTTGTCCGTAAGAAATTCAAGATCTCGTTCGTAGTCGAAGGTTTCCGGATTTGGCGCCAATTCTTCTTCATCTTCATTTCGGCAGGACTCCGGCCTCAGACGGACAACAGACCCAGCCAGCGCAAGACTTGAGGAGAGAGAAACTATAGAAACTTCGGCGCGAGATAAATAGCATTATAAACGTCCTAAATGGCATCTAAACTAGAGCTACGCACTTGCATATGCTGTGGCTTACTCCGGCTTTCTTTTTCCCACCCGAGAAATAACTAAATCCGTGCTTGTTACACCGCAGTTCTCGACTAAACGCGAAATTACTGGCCAGATGATGCGCGTGGCGGTCTCTTGCAATTATCGTTTTTAACACCGATTGAGCTGTTACTGGGATGTTGCCTACCTCCCTCCCTCAATCCTTCCTTCCTCCTTTCCTCTCTCCCTCTCTCTCTCTCTATCCGCTTTCGATACCCGTTCGAAGAAACGTATGTAAAGAGAAATTTTTATTTTAATGATGTTCCTGAATGAAATTTGAGTTTATGTTATGAAGATAACGCATATAAAAGTTTTATATTTTTTGACGTGTTTGTGGAAACACTCACAGAAGGATTTACAGTACGTAATGACTTTTTTAGGTAAACTGGAGTTTCTACTACGAAAACACGTTCTCAGATAATTAGAAGATTTACTTTCTGTGATATTTGCAAACAGAGAGAGAGAGAGAGAGAGAGAGAGAGAGAGAGAGAGAGAGAGAGAGAGAGAGAGAGAGAGAGAGAGAGTAAAAATTTCCCTTAATGAGGATGGGTCGCACCTCAGGCGTTATTTTCTGCTGAGGTTATTTAAAATGGAAATTAGCTCTCGATAACGCTCCTCGTAAAAAAATAATGATAGGGGTTGTTAAATTGACAGAACTCACCAGCCAAATTAACTCGGGGGACGCCGAAATGGTAAGGTTTCTCCTTTTTATACAGAGACTTAAATACAAATGAGTCTCTTACTACTTGCCGCCAAAATTGTAATCTTCGTCTGCCATCTGGTGGTAATAGATGACACTATCTCATTCTCTGCCCTAAAATGGAAGACTGCAGTGTCTGCAAAAATACAAAACTGAGAAAAATGGTAGATACTGCAGTTTTCCTTGCCTTACTACTGATTTTGCAGATACTGCAAATGGGACCCCCTAAATACTCGTGGAAAGTACTGAAGAATCATTC
Source organism: Macrobrachium rosenbergii (assembly GCA_039081455.1). Classification (NCBI taxonomy): domain Eukaryota; kingdom Metazoa; phylum Arthropoda; class Malacostraca; order Decapoda; family Palaemonidae; genus Macrobrachium; species Macrobrachium rosenbergii. Next base: position 19,574,253 of record JANJGK010000022.1, on the reverse strand, counting down.
TGAAATTGCAGTAACTTGTGTATTAGTGTTGCAGTATCTGCAAAAATACAAAACTGAGGAAAGTGGTAGATACTCCCTTGCCTTACTACTGATTCTGCAGATACTGCAAATGGGACCCCCTAAATACTGGTGGAAAGTACTGAAGAATCATTCTGAAACTGCAGTGACTTGAGTATTAAGTGTTTCACCAGCCCAGTAAGTGGCATATCTCAATTTCGAAAATTTTGCAGATACTGCAGTTTTTCATTGTAGGGCAGTTCTTAACCAATACTCTCGAAGAGCGTCGCCAATGTAGAGTTATTAAGGATGATATTAACTGTAGTAATGATAATAAAAGCACAAAAGAGTTGCGCACGTTAGGCCTATTTCTGTTTAAAAACAAATCAAGAATATGCTTCAACAGGGACGCATCGTAACCTAGTCTAACCTTAATCTAACCTAGGCGGGAGCTTCAACAGAATTCAGATTAATGTGTATATAATCTACATGCAAATCACTGTTGGCCCTCAAAAAAAAGCTGGGCTCTTGCCGGAGATTAAATTAACGTTCTGATTAATATAGATATAATCCATATGACAATCAGTGTTGGCCTTCAAATAAAAATCAAGTTCAAATACAGATTAAAAGAATGTCTATAATTCAAATTTTTCAATTTCTACCGAGTTCACTTATAATTAGATACATTTAGTTCTTCAATGCCCCATTCACTTTTTTCATATATTCATTCAGCTCTCCTCCTTAAAGTTATTTTACCCAAGACGTTCATTTGTCTTATAATTAGCTTTTTTATTTATCTGTTAATTAATCTGTTTATTTATCGTGTGATAACTGGTTTCATTTTCCCGAGACGTAACCGAGTGCCGGGTCCTTTCCCTGAAAAAAAGCGGGACGCCATATCTTAAAAACTAACCATAGAATTTTCTTGAGAATAATCTCATTAGGTGTCCCACACCCAAATTACATAAGAGGTACTG
>JANJGK010000022.1:19525156-19562656 GCA_039081455.1 Macrobrachium rosenbergii | reverse complement strand
AGTGTGTATGGATACACAAACACACATACACACACATACGCACACATGCACATATATACTGTATATATGTATATATATATATATGTGTGTGTGTGTGTGTATACATATATGTATAAACCTTATATATATGTGTATAATATATATATATATTATATATATATATATATATATATATATATATATGTATGAATGCTTATGTATATATATATGTATAAATTCATATATATAAACAAATATATTCATATATACAGATGTGTATATATAATATATAAACATATATATGCTGTATATATATATATACATTATGAATATACTTGCATATATATACACATATACATACATATATGTGTATATACATATATATACACATATACAAACCAGGTGTAGCCGTGACGTTCCCCAAAGTTTCCCAGCGGATGCAGGAAAGTTATGGCTGTGGCCCCCCCCCCCCCGCCCCCGCCCCCCCCCCCCAAGAGAAATGACAATCTATTGGCACACTATAATTATGTCTCGATTGTTCTTCTGAGAAATACGAGGAGACCTTTATGGCAATACTGAAATATTTGACATATTTTTATATTGTTTTTGGCGTTATTATTTATTTGTCATTTTTTTTATATTATTTCTTGGTGTTGTTACGTATTTGTCATTTTTTCCTTTTACTTGTTGTTGTTATTATATGATAAATAAGTAAAATAAATAAATACATAAATAAAAAATTAATTAATTAATTAATTAATCACTGGTTAACTAGACAAATAAATAGGTAAATAAATGTGTAGGGTAAATAAATAAAGAATGAAATAAAGAAGAAATCAATGAATACATAAATAAACAGGTAAATAAAAAGCCGAATAAATAAAAAGCTAAATAAATAAAAAGCTAAATAAATAAATAGCTAAATAAAAGCTAAACAAATAAATAGCTAAATAAAAGATAAACAGCTAAATAAATAAATAGAATAAGTAAATAAAAATAGAAAGATTAAAAGACAGTCCACAGCATCAAACCAAATGCCAAGGAGAGAGAGAGAGAGAGAGAGAGAGAGAGAGAGAGAGAGAGAGAGAGAGAGAGAGAGAGAGAGAAAGGGGGCATGAATGCCCCGATTGTCTCCGGCTGCAAAAGAAAGTTTCGCTTTGCCCAGGTAAGCGATTAATCAACTGCGGCACAGGATTTCTTCTTTTGTGAACGATAGTGTTTACTACTGCTATTAACATTACTAATATTAGTATTATTACTATTATTATTATTATCAGTAGTAGTCATAACAGAAGTAACAGCAGTATTGCAGTTTTGTTTTTTGTTTTTGGTTTTTTATTTTTGCTTAAAATTAAGAATTCAAATGTCTAATAATGACACAGGTAACCTCATTATTATTATTATTATTATTATTATTATTATTATTATTATTATTATTATTATTATTATTCAGCTAGGACACATGAATACAGAGTAGAGTGTTTCATTACCATTAATAATAATGATGATAGTAATAATAATAATATCCATAATAATACTAATAATAATAATAATAATAATAATAATAATAAGAAGAAGAAGAAGAAGAAGAAGAAGAAGAAGAGAAGAAGAAGAAGAAGAAGAAGAAGAAGAAGAAGACTCTTTACAAGCTTAATGCGGTTGAAACAGCAATTGTTTTTAATAATAATAATAATAATAATAATAATAATAATAATAATAATAATAATAATAATAATAGATTCCAGTGATTCGAGTGAGCCGAGAAGAGTTAACATCTAAACATAAATTCAGTCCAGGGAAAGGTATCAATTTACGCTGTCTATAATAAAAATGGTACAAATTCGTTATTAATTATAATATAAAGAATATAAAAATTCTCTCTCTATATATTTTAATTTATTTCGGCTTATTTTCTTCTTCCTCTCTCTCTCTTTAATGACTTCTTTCCATTTTCGTCGATGTCTTTTCACGCTTCTTCCGTTAATCGGTTTTTTTTCCTCTCTCTCTCTCTTTCCTGTTGACCTCTGGGAATTTTCCAGTCTTCCTCTCTTCCTTCCTTCCTTCCTTCGCTTCGTCTGTTCTCTCTGTATTTCGTTCTCCATCTCTTCCTTTTTCTTTTTTATTTCGTCTCTTCTTGCATCATCGGTTATCGAAGTCTCTCAAGCCTAATATTTCGTTCTCACTTCTTTCGTTAATTCTTCAGAACGGGTGGTTTAGATCAAGGTGGTCTTATGCCAGAGTGGGCATATATATATACTGTATATATATATATATATATATATATATATATATATATATATATATATATATATATATATATATATATATACAGTAGTATATATATTTATATATATATATATATGTATATACATATACACATACATATGTATGCATATGTATGTATACATATAAAAATATATGCATATCTATTTATATTTATATATATACATATGCACAAACATTCAAATGCAACATTTTCAACAAATCCCACACAAATTCATAGGTTAACATCAACCTTCCATAAACAACTACACCGAAATTCCGTCTATCACCTGATTCCATTCTAATCGATCCTGGAAGATCCCATTAAAGAAAATGAAAGAGAAACTCCGAAGTTAAAGAAGAAATAAAAAAAGAATTAAAATGAGATCGAAACGCGTCCAAGGATTCCGCAGGGTCGAAAGTCCTGCGAAGACGGACGAGTCTTCAGTCCTCAAGGAATCCTACGGAGCCTGCCGCTCGGTAACTTGGTCCAGATGCCTCCCGAGGACGTAATGGCTTATAATGGAGGATTAAAACCTCAGATGGCAGAGTTTTTTCACCATTTTTTTGTTTTTCAAGTTACACATGAGGAAGCGGAGTCATGGATTTACGAGCCTTTTGTTGACAACGAAAGAAATGAGAAATTGTGGGTTTTTCTTTTTTTTTCCAGATTTCTTCCAGGTGATGTCCTTTCTTTTTTTTTATTTATTTCTGTCTGGATTATTTTAAGCTGTGGCCATTTCTTGAGGACACGAAGGAAATGGGATGTTGTGGGATTTTCTTTCTTCAAATTTCTTCCAGATGATGTTCCTTTATATATATATATATATATATATATATATATATATATATATATATATATATATATATATATATATATATATATATATATATATATATATATCTTGATTATTCTAAGCTGTAGCCTAAGGTCTGGGGTCGGTCTGGAGGTATTAATATTAGCTGATACGATCATATATTTTTCCAGTTACAAAACTCACCCCAATTTTTCTGTGGGCTTGGTGAGTAGGCACCTTTCAAGACGGACCTCTCCAATAGATTATCAATGTCCGCAGACCGGTAAAAGTGAAAAGTATAAAAGCTCACACGAAGTCACCAAAGGCAAAATTAGAAAATTTACCTTCAGGTCTGAAACAAAAAAAACAAAAAAAAAACGAAAATACTATTCTGTTTATGATGATTCCTCGAGAATTAACTAAAATTAGAGTAGCACTCACGGACATATGGTTGTCGATGCAAGTGAAATTAGTAAAAACGACTGAGGATTAACCACTGCTCAATGGGAAATTCCTTCGCCCCCCTCCCTCCCTCCCCCCCCCAGTGAAAACAAAAGAAAAGCAACCATGTTCAAAGCATGCATTAGAAAAGCAACTGCAAGGAGCAACGGGGTTTCGAAATTGCCTCCTGCTAAATAAGCATGAGGAGGAGGAGGAGGAGGAAGAGAGAAGTGGGGAGGGAGTGTTTGGCGAGGAAGAGGGAGGAGTGCGGAGGAAGAAAGAGGGTCACGGGGCACCCTCCCTCCCCCCCCCCACAAGGGAGAGGAAGCGAGAGGCACCATCGCCATATAAAGCGGAGGAAGTGGACGACCAGGCACCAGTGTCTCGTGGAAGTTCATCGGGCGAACACCTCACAAGGATTCCCTCCTTTACTCCGTCACCTCCCCGCCCCCCTCAAAAAAAAATCCTCCTCTCCTTCCTCCGAGTACCTTCGACAGACAGCCAGGTCCTCCGTCTCCGTCAGCGCTTCCGTCAGGGTGGTGTTCTCGAAAGCTTACACAGACCTACAAGATGGCTTTTAAGGGTAGGAAGGCGATCTCCCTGCGTCGCGGATTATTGCTTTTCTTTCGTTTCCAGACTTGGCGTTGGATTTCGGAAGTGCTTGGTGACGTGTGTGCCTTTAGTTAAGTTTTATGTATATGTATGTATGTATGTATATATATATTTATATATACATATATATATGTATATCTTTATATATGTACATATATATATATGGATATATATATACACTATATACATACATGCATGTGTATATATATATATATATATATATATATATATATATATATATATATATATATATATATATATATTTATAGACATATATATATAAATATATATAAATATGTATATATACATATACATTGTAAATATATTATATATATATATATATATAATATTATATATATATATATATATATATATATTAAGTAAAAATATGGGGATAATACACAATACAATTATGTTGTCTCGTTTCAACATAACACCATTTACATGTGCACGAGACAACATATGTTAATGTGGACTAATCGCTGAATCACACTCACATATACACACAACACATACACATACACACATATATACATATACATACATATATATACACATAATTTCTTAATCAATTACTTAAGGAACATTGAAGAAATTTTTGCCTAACAACACAATGAGAGATCTGGAAAATTAAAATCTTTCAACTCTCTCAATACTGTCATCCCTTAAATACATTCATTCATTACATTTCAAGACTAAAATTGCATCATCAAAGATATTTGACATTTCATCAGAATAATTCCCAAACCAATCTTCCCTCTTCTCTTCTTCTCTAACTTTTAATAAGACAGTAAGGAAATGGTTAAAAATTTGAAGTGAATTCGCACGCATTCAAAATGACAGTAATTTCTGAGTCAATCATTTAAAAAGTCTGTATTTATCTAGAATTCGTACCATCACTGTCACTGGAATGATTTGAACGTGTGAGTTTTAAACTCAGGTTTTACCTTTGTGCATGATTTAGTTCTAAGGCTTTCAGCTCCAGTGCAGAGGTTATTGAATTTCAAAATCTCTCCTTGAATATTTCGATTCTGAACGATATGTTCCTAAATGTAAAATAGAATTCAGTCTGTTTCACTTTCCGTTTATTTATTTATTTAAGTTAATTATTTATTTATATATTTATTTCTCTATTTATTTATTCATTTACAGATATTACTGTGCACTAAGTAACTGATGCTAACATCAGAGAGAGAGAGAGAGAGAGAGAGAGAGAGAGAGAGAGAGAGAGAGAGAGAGAGAGAGAGAGAGAGAGAGAGAGAATATCTGTTCTTATATAATGATTTTAGTTCCAAGACTAAACACGAAATTGGGCTTTATATGAATATGTCTCCTCATAATGAATTTAACGTTTTCAGATTTTTTTGTTTTTTGCCTAACATTTATTGAGTTATTTTTCCAACATTGGTGGTTTATTAGAGAGAGAGAGAGAGAGAGAGAGAGAGAGAGAGAGAGAGAGAGAGAGAGAGAGAGAGAGAGAGAGAGAATATATCGTTTCCTATACAATAATTTTAGCCCCAAACAGAGAAACACGAAATTGCTTTAGCTGAATATGACCTCACAATTAACTTACGCTTTTAGACATTTTTATTTTTTGCCTAACATTTATTGATTTGTCTTTCCTACATTTATGGTTTATTAAAAGCTGCAAGTTGCTTCTACCGTCGGCCAGTTCTGTAATGACAGATACACAGAAATCCCCAACTTATTATGATGCAAAGAAATCCGAAAAGTCCTTTTTGAAAAACACGGAAAAACCAAAGTAAAAATAAAAGAACACAGCCATTTGTGTTGCAAGATCCTAAAATTCTGTCTTATGAAGACATTGACATCAAAATTCATCCACCGGGAGACAGTGCTCTGATGACTAAGCCCGACAGATTTGATGCCAATTCGGCAAACCATTCGAAAGGTGCAGATGGAGGAAGGGAGCCTTTTGGATTTTGAAAAGTATGGAACAGAAGCGTTCAAACGGTATGAAACAGACGCGTTCAAACGGTATGGAACAGAAGCGTTTAAATTGCCTGGAACAGAAGTATTTAAACGGTTTGGAACAGAAGCGTTCAAAGAGTATGGTACAGAAGCGTAGAAACGGTATGGAACAGAAGCGTTCAAACGGTATGGAACAGAAGCGTCTAAAAGCTATGGAACAGAAGCGTTGCAACGGTATGGAAAAGAAGCGTTGAAACGGTATGGAACAGAAGCGTTCAAACCGTATGGAACCAAAGTATTTAAACTGCACGGAACAGAAGTATTTAAACAGCATGGAACAGAGGCGTCCAAACGGTATGGAACAGAAGTATTTAAACGGTACGGAACAGAAGACGTCCATTGATAATCTTCCACGGCTGGCTGCCTGACTTCCGCAGAAAAACGAAGACAGGAGGCGGAAATATGTACACACGTGAGAAGGCTTTGGATTCTGACGTGTTTACGTTTGTGCAGAGAGAGAGAGAGAGAGAGAGAGAGAGAGAGAGAGAGAGAGAGAGAGAGAGAGAGAGAGAGAGAGAGGTGGTAGAAAGATTATTATATATATACATATATATATATATATATATATATATATATATATATATATATATATATATATATATATATATATATATATATATATAGAGAGAGAGAGAGAGAGAGAGAGAGAGAGAGAGAGAGAGAGAGAGAGAGAGAGAGGGTTTTGGATATTTCTGTTTACAAATGAAGAGAGATAGAGAAAAATATCTTTTTATGTACAGAGAGAGAGAGAGAGAGAGAGAGAGAGAGAGAGAGAGAGAGAGAGAGAGAGAGAGAGAGAGACCTTGACCTTACACAGAGAGAGAGAGAGCGGGTTTTGGATATTTCTATGTTCGCTTATGAAGATAAAAATATTTATCTATATACACAAAGAGAGAGAGAGAGAGAGAGAGAGAGAGAGAGAGAGAGAGAGAGAGAGAGAGAGAGAGAGACCAATGGATATTTGTGTACTTACAAACAGAGACACTGATGATATTTAAATTTAAACATAAAAAAAAGGTTATTTCTACAAACAAATGATCACAGAGAGAGAGAGAGAGAGAGAGAGAGAGAGAGAGAGAGAGAGAGAGAGAGAGAGAGAGACTTATAAACAAATAAAAGGCAAAAACAGATTAATCTCCGCACTGTACACGAAAAAAAGGACATTACCTGGTTAAAGTGAGCAGGGAATTCCCCAGGGGAAAAAAGATCAACTCTCCTTGGCCATAATGAAGTACTACAAGAATATTCTCTTCCCCCCCCCCCACCCCCCGAGGTTCTCAACCATAATTTACAAACGGCATTCTCGTCTCCGCCAGCCGGTCGAGAGATGTTCTCAGTCTCTACTTATTTTCTGTTTTTCATCGTGGGTGTGCATTTACGTGCGTGCGCGCGCGCGTGAACACGTATATATTGTGTGTGTGTGTGTGTGTGTGTATATACATGTATGTCTGTGTGTGTGCATATTTATACATATATTGTTTTTGCTAAAATTTTGTTAGTTTTGTTTTTTGAAAAAATAAGCTTATGAAGTGCTTGTTCATATATATATATATATATATATATATATATATATATATATATATATATAGATATATATTTTATATATATAAATATACAATATATATGTATACATACATATGTATATATATATATTATATATATACAAGCACTTCGTAAGATTACTTTCCCTAAAACCAACAACTTTAGCAAAAACAAAAAGGAATAAATCGTCACTTTTCCCCTCTCTTCTAAAAGCACCGAAGGTCGATCGAGAATGACCTAGATACCTTGAGTGTTGTTATTAGGTCAGTCGAACGACCCGCGAAGCCTCGGGGTAGGGCAATGCCCAGCCAGGTCACCGGGTAGGGAGCCAGCGGGATATGAGGTCGCTTTCATAATTTCGCAGCGTGTAATTGACACCGAAACTTGATGATAGCTTTCATTTCCCATTGTCACTGTTGCTACTAATTTCTCGTTTTTTTTTTTTTATTTTCCTAAGGCTTTCTCCATCTTCTTTTCCTTTTACTACTTCGTTTTTAGGTTGCGAACTTCTTTTTTCGTTTTCATTTTCAGTTCCTCTCCCTTCTTTTTAATTTTCTTAACTTCTTTTTTCCTAATTTTTTTGTACCTCCATTTCACCATCTTCTTATCAGTTTTTATTTTCCTGAGTTCTGCATCTTCGCTCTTATTTCCCTTCACTCTTTTTATTCTTACTCTTCTTTCACACTTTCTTTCCTCTCATTCTTCTGGTTCATCTCCTGCTTCTTCTACTTCCTAATTCTTTCTTCGTCCCACGGTTTTTATTCTGCATAAATTTCTGATTTCTCAAAGTTATAGTTCTTCACTGGATGGGTCGATATCGTACTCGCCGAGCACTCTCCTAGGTCCGAGTTCGATTCTCCGGCCGGCCACTGAAGCATTAGAGGAATTTATTTCTGGTGTTAGCAATTCATTTCTCGGTATAATGTGGTTCGGATTCCACAATAAGCTGTAGGTCCCGTTGCTAGGTAACCAGTTGGTCCTTAGCCGCGTAAAATGAGTCTAATCCTTCGGGCCAGCCGTAGGAGAGCTGTTGATCAGCTCAGTGGTCTGGTTAAACTAAGGTATACTTAACTTAAACCTTCGATGATCAAAGTTATTAGGCCTCACTCTTCTACTTGCCTTAGTCCAGAGGTCCACATCAGGCATCTCCTCCCTTCCAACACTTTACAGTGCTGGCACAAGGTCGGCCTAACCTAAGGTAACCCAAACAATAGATTTTTCTATAAGTGCATGATGGCAACCTATTGTCTTCATGGTTTGATACGATAATCGATTATAACCAGTGTCTGAGCAAGGCTTGGTTACACTGATTACGATTCCGCAGTATGAGACTAAATATGTTCAGAACATATTATAAACATTTATTTTATATAATTGCAGGAACTGTTAAAGTCTCTAGCCTTTAAAAGCTCATGAATATTTTTTTGCAAGTAAGCATTTACCCGCAACTCTCTCGCCATTTGCCAGAACTGGCAAAATCATAAAACGATAATTTTCTTCGCAGATAAGTGAAGCAATTGTTTTCGAATCCTCTGCCTGACCTCAGACACTAAACGATTTTATATTTATCTATTTAGTGTTCCACAGGCGCAGTGAACCCAGACTTTCTTTCAGGGATGATTTAATCAAAAGACAAGGTCTTAATTCATTTCGAATCCTCCAGAAAATGCTGGTTATTTTTTACAGCGCAGAGACCAACAAGACGAGCAACCTGAAGAAAACAAATTGAAATGTTTACATACTCGTACTCACCTATATGTTTTCATGTCATCTTCTACAGGAACTCTTTTCCTCGTCGTCATTGCCGTGGGCGCGTTCTCTCTGGCCTGCGCAGCCGTCACGCCGGAGAAAGACTCTTCTAAGAAGAAGACGGAACTGGGAGAAGAGGCGCCAGACCCGAGGCTCTTCTTCATCGGAACCACAGGTACCGGCACCACCACGGGGACCACAACCAACACCTCCATCACGATCAGCACCGAGCTGCTGGTTTTCCTCGGCCTCCTGCTGGCTGCTGCCATTGCGGCTGCCATTGCCATCCCCATCGCCGTCGGGGTCGGCGTCGGTAAGAAGTACAAGGGCAAAGGCACCTCCTCCGATTATGGCGACACGTGAGTAGCCCCGTTTGTTTACTTGTAGCCAAGGAGGTCGGACGACTCTCGGCGAGTCTAGAGTGCCTCTTTGTCATGCCTTGTTAGTCTCTAGGTCTTTAATATCTGTTCTGCTACACCGTACCTTTCTTTCCGAGAAGATATCACACTAACATTACTTAGTTGTCTTTGCTGTGCTTAGTATCATCATACATATAATAGAGAACGCTACTTTAGTGCTAGTTTCCAACCTGTACAGTAATCAAGCGCATGCGTCATGAGTACCGACAGAATCCGATAGCATGATGAACAAAATGCCTCACTTACAAATGTCCTATCAGTTCCTTAGCCTCAGTTCCCCAGTCTAACCTCTCTAAAGAAATATCAACATTCTTAACCTCCTTCAGCTGTAAATTGAATTTTCTGTAAAGAAAGATTAAGAAAAGTGTCAAGATAAAAGTAAAGTCGACTTTAAGAATCTGGGGAAGTGAGCAATTCTCATTTCATTGTGTTCTCTTTGACTACAAAACTAGATTTCACTGCTGTTGACATTTACTTCTTATATTCATAGTTTTTTTTCTCATGGTAAGTGTAGTATTTAGGAAATAGCAATACAAGCTTCCATACATACGTTATGTGTGTGTGTGTATGTGTATGTGCTTGTATGTATGTATATATATATATATATATATATATATATATATATATATATATATATATATATGTATATATATAGAGTGAGAGAGATGTATATATATATAGGTGTGTGTGTCTGTGTGTATGTGGGTGTGTGTTTGTTTGTGTATGTGTGCATGCATGTATGTATAAGAGAAAGCTTGTTTGTGCTGCTCAAATTTCTACCTCATATGATGTATATATTTCTTTTATGCTACTTTGTACATAGTAATTTTCGTTGTAGATACTATAAACGACATGTACATATATGAAATAACTATCTATTGTAAATATGTATATACAAAAAGTAGTTGTGATAACTGACCTTGGTGAATTTGACAAAGATATATATATATGTATATATATATATATATATATATATATATATATATATATATATATATTTATATATATATATGTCTACTACTTGATGTTAAATACTACTGGCCTATCCTTATCATCCTAACAGTAATTCCATGACTTATCAGTGAACCAGTATGCCCTTGGCTTATCAATCTTATAATTTCTAGTTAACCATTCCATTTATTAAGCCACTTCTTTCCTTGAGCCATAAGTGGCACCCTTTCAATGATTCCTTAACCCAGTAATTCCTTCTCTTACTCTTCACTCAAAATACACTGGTTCATTACTCCTGGACTAATCAGCTGAACCACGAAAGGAATTTTTTTATAAGTCAGTCACATTTTGTCAATGATTCTTTAGTCAGTCGGTTATAATCACTTAGTAATTCCTTGACTGGACAGTCACATCACGACAATCATTTCTTGAATTCACTATCACAGTCATCATGACAATGATTCCTTTCCCGGGACATCACATGACAACAATCACTCTTAGAACAGTTGGTCACATTATGACAGTAATCATCATCAGTCATTCCGTGCAAAAAAACCCATCATGACAGCAACACCTTGACACATCACTCACTTCATGACGGTAATCGTGAGAGAATTCCGTGACGAGACACATCACAATATGACAGTAGTTCGTCTTTGTCACGTCAGTGACATCGTAACGCCTGTTTCATGGACCAGTCGATCTGTCAAATTCACCTCGGTCAATCGTTGTGGTCATCATCGTGCCAAAGACATATTTAAAATCCTTCCGCAAATATGTGATGTTTTTTCTGTCCCAAATTGTTTCCTCGTACACTTCATTGTGTCTGTCCATTGTTTAATGTCTTCCTCCTTTTTTCATTCTTAATCATACGCCTGTATTCTATTGTTCGTATCCTCATTTTGCATGTTTTTTTAACACTTTTTAACTGATGATTATTCGGTCAATCTTCGCACCGCTTAATCTGTTTCCTTCTATGTTACTCTCCCACTTCATAAATTTTTCCTTTATTCCTTTTTTACTTTCTCCCTTTTCAGTCGACTTGCACCTCATTCATTCTGCTTTCCTTTACGTCATTAGAGATGAATTCACGTCTAACCTTGGGTGCTCGACTTCCATAACAAATGCGTTCATAATAGTTGAGGTTTTTCCTCAAACCTTTCTTCAATACTCTGACTCGCAGGCAGGGCCTTCACTATCCTTGCCTTTCACTGTACAGCACCACACAAAACACTGTAGTGATGATGGTGATGACCACAAGAGAAAAAAAGCAACAGTTCTTGATGCTAAAACTATTATGCATTTTAGAAGTCTTTTCCATAGAAAGAAGTGCTCTCTGAGGCAGTTTGTTTACAAGAAGAGTTCTGTGCGTTTCGATAACTATAATTTCATAGCACCGATGGCATTTCAAGCTGTATAATACACTTGTCTTAACGCTGAGTTTTTCATTTTGTTTTTTTAATGAATTAGAAAATAATATCAAGACGTAAAGAGAGTTGCTTCTTAATATGGAAGAGACGGGAAACCCTTTTTGTATCGGTGGCCGAAACGAACGCCACCACCAAAACAAACAACAATGGCGTCTGGGATCTCTTTGGATGAGAGGACACCCTTCATCTGTAAATAGCCTCATTTCATCTCCGTTTTTTTTCCTTCCTCCCCCTTAAAACCATTCCTGCAGTGGCTACGGCTCCGCCCCCGCCTTCGTCTACAGCCCGGACGAGAGTTCCTACGCCTCCATCCACAGGTCCTTGGAGGACGCCGCTGACAAATACGACTGAGGCGCTGAAGGAACCTGTCAAGGCCACGGCTGAAAGATCAACTGACTCCGCTTCTCAATTATTTATTTTGCCCTATTTATTTTAGTGACGTTATTCTAGAGATTGCAAGCTGTTAGGTAGGTCATTTCGTGACTGGTTGGTTGAAATGTCTAGATTTTTCAGTATCTGTTGCTCAGGAATGGTTGAAGTTTGGTAGATGTAGTAAATGAGTTAGAGGTGACGTTCTGTTGTTATGATAGAGTCGGAAATTATAACTGAAATTGCGTGTAGTGCGACTATACTATGCTATTTTAGTACTCGCTATAGTTGCGTTAAACTCATTAACGTTGATTATCCTCGAATACTGAAACATATTTTTTACATAATCTTTTTATAAATATTTATAGCATAACTTTTTCATTTTCTTACATGTACGTTGTGTTTCAATAAAACTCGATGAATCTTATCAACTCCCAATGAAATGGCCTTCTTAATTTTTCTGATCTCCATCTCCAGTTTTATATAAAAAAAATATTATTCCTATTTAAAGATTTCACAACACCATTTTTCCAAGTTCCCTCGCCATTTGCGTTCTTCACGTTAAGAAGTCGATTACTTCGACGATACAACTGTATTAGCTTCGACTATTCGACTTCATGAGTCACTACATGGCGTGACTGACTTCGACAAGCTTTTATTTAATTTTTTTTTTTACGGGTTCCGTGACCTGGCATGGGATGACTGAGACTCTCCCCCTGCGTGACGCCGCGAACGACGTGACGTCATCGTCTCAGCTACTTCCCACTTCTTTGCTGGGTCAGAATTACGATCTTGAAGACAATAGACCGCTGTTACTTTTATGGACATATTTTTGTGTTTTCCGACGTAAAAACACAAATATAAAGACAATAAAGACTTCAAGGACGAAAAAGTGGAGAAGAAATGGAATTCTCCATTTGATTTCAGACTGACTAGATTTGAGAACATTTGAAAGAATCTTTGCTGCATTTGATATAACACAATCAATTTTCCTACATTATTTGCTCAATTCTATGTTCTTCACCTTGAAATTAATTCAAGGTTTAGAATAATAGGGAATATATCAGTTTTACAGTTCCCCCTAATAACATTTATTTACTGATGAGACACAAGCCACGCCCCTTTTTCGTTGCCAGCTGCTTCCATGCAGAAATCTTTATCCTTTTTGATAGGTTCCTGCATGGAAACCTTTGGCATCGCTTCCACCCTTGGGCAGTTTAGTATCAGATCATCTGATAAACGTTCAGAACTGAAGAATTGTAAGTAGGATACTTCCACAGTGAAGTTATCAGCATATTTTGTTTCTAAATTCGTCACTTTGGAAACCGTGAAAAGCACCAGAATATCTTGAGACATTTGATGCCTGTCCAGTTTGAGAGAGTTATTTGTGTCTCCTTTAATTCCTCAGTACTAGAGAGCATTTTCCCTGAACTTATACATTTGATCATTCATTTTACTGAATATTTTCTTCTACGTCACCTCAGGAAAGGCTTTGTTTGGGAACTTACTGAGCTGTCCCAGTTTGGCAACACCGTCGTAGGTGTTGCCAAACGCTGGTTGAAGATTTATAGATTTATTCATTTTTTCATGTTCTCTCGACGTCACTAATGACTCAGGATCATCCATAGACATCACACATTCATAATCTGTGTTTGTGTGGACGCGCAAGCGCGGTTTCGTACTCTTCTGTGATATTGTAGAATGAATTGCTTGCCTGAAACTTCACCAGTTGTCAGAATTCATACGCGTTTGGTATCGGTTGCAAACGACTGTTCCGGTATCGTAAAGTTCGTCAAGACTGGTACCACATAATTGAATATCATTCGCTTCTGAATTCTACGCATGTGTCTGTGTATGTGTACGTGTATTTGTGTATGTAATTTCCTCACTTTCAGTCTAATTCAGGAGACTTATTCATGTCTTCGTGCCATGTATTGTGTCCTCGTCTCCAAGTACAAAACCCCACGACGACTTCCGGACTTCTCATGCCGTACCAGATTGAATAGACAGTTAATTACAAAGGACTTAAATTACGATAACTCTTGACAAATTACCGGAAGTACGCAAAAAACGCCTCCATTCTCCTCCCCCCCCCTTCTCTTTTTTTTTTGTTATTGTTGTTATTGTTGTTGAAAAAAATTATGTTCATAAACTCATAGTTTTTTATTCGTGTTAAAGAGGTGAAATTGTTTCAGTACAATCAGAGTTTTTTTATAGCTTTTGTTAATGTTAAAAAGGTCAGTACAGAGTTTTTTTATCTTTTATTTATGTTAAAGAGGTGAAATTCTTCCAGTACAATCAGAGGTTTTTTTTTCTATCTTTTGTTAAGGTTGAAGAGGTGATATTGTTCCAGTACAATCGAGTTACTGTTTCAAATCGAGTGTAATGGCCTTCGTTATGAATTGACCTTGTTAGGAAACATCACATAAAAAAATCCTGAAGCGAAAATATTAAATTATGGCAGCTGTGGTGTTGCTGATTACAAAGAATAAATCATATAATTATTTTTCCGAAAACGAAAAGGTTCTAACCGAAAACAAGTTTATGAAATGTTTAGAAAATATAATCTATTTCTTAACTTCCTCTTTCAAATTGTTGTTATTCTATTTGTTCAATTTGTTAATTATTTGTTTGATGAACATTCCTCTGCTGGCGGAGGATCTGTCGAGAGCACTTGTTACGTAACCCAAGACATTCCCCTGTGAATTCTGTTCTTTGATAGATATTTTTAAGATTTGTGGATTTCTCTGAAAGTCATATGATTTCACGAGTGGATGTCTGCTCCCTAGGATATCGTTGTATGTATTTTGTTATATTTTGTAAATAAAATGTCATTGTAATTCATGGTTTTCCTGTGCCCTTGAAATCTCCTTGAAAAAAGAGGTTTATTCGCGACTGCAGTTAATGAGAATAAGAAGATGGTTAAGACAATTGAGTACTGATTAAAATTTTAATTAAAAAATTTTGGGGGGAGGGATTTTGAAAAAAAAAATTTTCGTAAAAAGAAAAATAGAATCAAATAAAAGACAACAGTGAAAGGAACATACAGTATTTCTTCATCATTAGTGTACATTATATACCATGTAAAATAAACTGATATTAAGTAACGAGATATTAGTAGCAAAAACAGAAAGCAAAAAACTGATGGGTTTGCAAGAGACAGGGGTGGAGAAGAAGACGAAGAAGAAGGAGGAGGAGGAGGAAGAAAAGAGAAAATAAATAAGCAATTTAGCCTAAGAGAATGGTCCGCCCTCTGTTATTTAAAAACACTGTTTATTAACGGTTAAATGGAGCTAATGATGAATACGAAACAAAAATCAGGTTATTTATATTATCAAAATGTAATCAAGCCCCTACTCTCTCATTGCTGTGAAGAAAAGGGCTACATTTACCAGCTAATCTTAGATATGTTTATATATATATATATATATGTGTGTGTGTGTGTGTGTGTGGTATCTAGCTGAGATATTTATTCGGGAAAAGTTACAAGCTTTCTAGGTAGAGAAAGGTCAAGGTCACGGGGTCTGGGCCACACGGGAGAAGGAGGGTAATCAAAGGCTTAAAGAAGCCAGCAGACGGATTTGGAAAAACAAGGGGCCTTAATCCACTCCCCCATACACATATAAATACAGCTGGACTACGTGTCCGGTCATTCTACGGATAGCTGACAATGAGGACAGTTAGCCCTAGAAAGCTAGTGGCTTTTGTAACTTTTCCTGAATAAATATCTCCGCTAGATACCATCCAGTTTTAATGAGTTCCGGTCAGTAATCGTATTAATGCACAGAACAATTGTGTAAGTGATAAAGTTATTTATATATTTATATATATATATATATATATATATATATATATATATATATATATTGTAGACTGGTCAAAGGAAATAGGCTTTCATTCAAAGCTAGGATTCATAGCTGAGTTACGAAGATAAGCAGTTCACTGCTCTACTAACGGAGGATAATAATCTATTTCAGCTAAAACACATTCGCGTCATAGCTGTCGAATTAAGATATATTTAATTTCAGTGAATACCGGACCATTCTCAGTCGGGTAACGTGAAGGTAACAGAATATACAAAGTTGATGTTAATAATTCTCATGGGAGCGGTCAGCAGAAGTTAGAATTCGACAGAAAGGAAATAAATGAATACATCAATATCTTAGATAGTACAAAGATTGGTGAACTGCTTTGTGAAGTCTCGCCTCAAAGTCTTCAGTGACGTCATGGAATAAAGAAGAGTTTTTCCATTAGTGTTCAAATGGATCTTTACCGGCAAGTGACTGGACGATATTATTGTACATTTATGATTTTAGAATTTTGATTTAAAGAAATGGTGTTCTATTTTTTTTTTAGGTTATTTCAAAGATTTCCTTTAAGTTCAGTACACGATCAGACTCTAACCTCTCTCTCTCTCTCTCTCTCTCTCTCTCTCTCTCTCTCTCTCTCTCTCTCTCTCTCTATGAATTACATACTTACATACACACATACATACATACATACGTACATATATATATATATATATATATATATATATATATATATATATATATATATATATATATATATATATTTATATATATTTATATATATATATATATACATATATATATATTATATATTTATATATGTACATATATATATGTGAGTGTGTATATATACAGAGAGAGAGAGAGAGAGAGAGAGAGAGAGACGTGTAAACAAAATGTCACCCGTGGAAGGAGCGGAACACTATCATTCACCTTATACGTAGTGAGAGTTGGCAGGTGTAACCAGAATAGCAGTGACAGCACTGTATGTAATGAATGTAACTTTCTCAGTAAGTCATTGTCACTGGCACGTAATTATCATTATTAAGAGAGAGAGGAGAGGGTGGGGGGGAGGGAGAGAGGGAAATACAGCGTTCTTGATTTTTCTTTTTTTTTTTTTTTTGAGTGTTAAATGGCATACCGAATTCCATAGCTTTCGCCCGTTCTTATTTTCGTAATTATTAATTATTATTTTCAGTGTGAGTGACGCCTGTTTATGTTCAGCTCGTCAGAAAAGGACTGCGTATGAATTCAGCGATGAGCATGCATAAATAGATAACCTGTATTGTCTTTTATAATGATAAAAAATTAAAAAAAATTCCATGTATATTGTCAAGACACCTTCCGGAGCGTCTGCTTCAAAGAAACACGAGCTGCGCATGCGCGCGCGCGCGACGCCGAAGAAGAAGAAGAAGAAGAAGAAGAAGAAGAAAAGGAACTCGAAACAGGAAAATTAAGAAATCGTCGAAACAAAAATTCCTGGAATGAAATTCCGAGAAAGAAGTCCAGCGTCGTCTTGCCTGCCTGTGTTTGCTTGCGATTGTCATTTCAAAGGAAAATACGGCCTTGGGTCCCATTGCGGACTCGAATTTCGGCTTTCGGACACTTGAGGGAAAGTTGTGGGTGGAAGGGCGTTAGGAGGGGAGATCTTACGCATAGCCTCCATCATAACTGGAAATGACAGCTCTCGGGGTGGACTGGAAAAGAGCATGGAATAGACTCGATCAAAATTACGGTCGGAATGTGAAGCGATTTTCCCTTTTCCTAAAACAGAGGAAATTTCCGCAGAAAATAATGGGTTATTTATTTAAGCTCCTTTATTAAACACGAGTCAAGAATGCGCCGAAGTTTCTTCGGCGCAATCGAGTTTTCTGCACTGCATATAATCAAGGCCACCGAAACTAAATCTACCTGTAGGTGGTCTCGATATAATGCTGTATGAGCCGTGTCCCACGAAACTCTCAGCCGGCCGTTGGTGGCCTGTGTTGTTGCGTTGCCAGCAGCACGATTATGGCTAACTTTAAGCTTAAATAAAATAAAAAATACCGAGGTTAGAGGGCTGTAATTTGGTATGTTTGATGACTGGAGGGTGGATGATCAACATGCCAATTGCAGCCCTCTAGCCTCAATAGGTTTTAATATCTGAGGGCGGACAGAATGAAGTGCGGACGGACATACAACGCCAGCACAATAGTTTTACTTTACAGAGAACTGACAAGTTGTGTTAGGCAAAGAACAGTTATTAAATGAAAACAATGTTAAAAAAAAATATGAACAATGGTAAATCTGAATACAAACTATAATAAAATGAGAAATGCTTTATTAAAGCAAATAAAATTTAACATAAAAAACTGTAAAAATATAGAGAATTTTATCTAAAATTAAGATACCTTGAAAAATGTAATATTTAAAAAATTTTTCCACGTCTTTATTGCTCTGGAATAAATGAAAAAAAATAACAGCTGATATTTGATGAAAGTTAAATATCGCCGGAAAGGAAATCAGATACATATTATGTATTATATAAAGCTCACTTTCAATCATTGTCTTGAGAATATTTCCAAAATTATTATTATTATTATTATTATTATTATTATTATTATTATTATTATTATTATTAAGAAGATAAACCCCATTCACATGGAACAAGCCCACAACAGAGACCAATTACTTGAAATTCAAGCTTCCAAAGAATATTATGGTGTTCATTAGCAAGAAGTAAGAGAACGTAATGAGAAATACAGAAAGATAAAAAATGAATCAATAATTATGAATAAAATGTAAGCAAATTATGAATTCACAAGGGTAATTCTATTAGGGCAGTAATGCATTGCATCTTCTCTTGAACTTCTGAAGAAGTTGCAATTGCACGACGAAGTTACAAAATAAATCCTGAAGTTCGTTTCAGCCAAAATTAGGTGAAAGTTTCCGCGCTTTTATGTGTCGCGAGAAGAAATAAAAAAAAATGAAAATGAATGGAAAATGGTAGGAGAAAAACGTGGAAACCAGAAGATCCGGGAATCTATGGGTTTCCCTCTCTCTCTCTCTCTCTCTCTCTCTCTCTCTCTCTCTCTCTCTCTCTCTCTCTCTCTCTCTCGTTTCTTGAAAGCGGCGTCGACGCGGAACTTTCACTGAAGAATTAACGAAAAACGCTAAGCGTTCTTTCTTAGACGGTGCCTCGGAGGCGTATAACAATGTACTTTTCCTTTCCACTTTTCGCTAAACGTCAGTCAATCAGCTTTGAGAGAAACTGTATGGCAAAGTACAGACATACACGCACACACACACACGCACATATATATATATATATATATATATATATATATATATATATATATATATATATATATATATATACACTCATATATTAGACCAAACTCCCCCTTTATATCCCTTTTGTTTCATGTTAAGCCCAAAAAGCTAAAGTGAATTTAATATTATAAGGTATTATATAATATTATATACATACATATAAATACATATATAAGCATATATGTGTGTGTATGTGTTTGTGTGTACAGAAGGTTCCACAATAATATACTTTAGTTGCCAAGGCGAAATATATTTGTAAAAATATATATTTCTCATACATAAATGTATATGAATAAATATATATGTATATATATGAATATAGGGTTAACTGTAAATTGTGCAGCCTTGTGAATCGACAAACACTCACAACAAATAACCGTTAGACTAAACTACGTCATACTAAATATAAATAAAAGAAAAACAATTTAAAACTACGACAACTGTCTATTGAACTGATCTAGACCGTAACCTTTCCGTCAATGAATTAAATGATTCGACCTGGCAACAAAAAAAAAAAAAATTGCAAACGTCTGCAAAATTATCCATATTAAGTACGCAGGTCGCATCTCTCTAAAGTCTCTCACTCAGGAAAAACGAGCATCTCGGAAGCGCTGCTTTTATTATCGTAAGTTTTATTGCCATGTTTTTTGCGTTTGTAAAGCCCTTTTTTACATAACGTTATTACAGTAAACAGTTACGTTCATCTTGCTATTATAGATGGTCGTGAAAAACGCATACGCTTGTCCGCAGCATTTTGCGTAAATTCTCTCGGTTACAGCTAAACGCGTCATTATTCGATCCAGGGCGTGTGTTTGTGATTATGTTTTATTGTATTGCGAACGCATCTTTATGTACCTCGACTCTCCTTTATATTCCCGCAATTTTCGAGGGTGTGGGCGCTAGCGGATCCAAGGGGGGGAACCTGGGCACATACCCCCCCACCATGAAAAATAATGACAAAATAATAATATATATATACACATATATATATATGCAAATTTCGTTGAATTCTATGACTTTTGATTGCTGATCAACTTCTTATTAATTTGACAATATTTTCTGAATCTTCTACGTTCTTCCAGAATCAGCTGATGGACAAAAAAACCAAGATTAACTCTCTGTTATACAAACATATACATACATATATATATGTATGTATAATATGACAATTGGTGCCCGCCCCATGAATTTTTTCTGGATCCGGCAGTGGGTATGAGTTGACTAGTTCTGAGATGACCCTTAAAGCAGAGAGAGAGAGAGACAAAGTGAGATATCATTCGAAGTCTCTAAATAAAAAAATAAAAAAAACTATTGAAAAGGAAATTGAAATCCAGCAATTTGAGAAATCCGACGAAGAACAATATTCCAAAAAAAAAAAAAAAATATATGATAAACTATGAGACCAGAAGTACGCGTCATGAACACAGTCATCATACTTGTTGGATAAAGGTGGACGACACCCGGATTTCGTGAAGCTTTAGATGATAATATGTTCTTAAGAAGTACGAAAATAGAAAGCTTGTGATCCGGAGTTAAAACCCAGTACTGGCGAATGCTGGAAATTACGAAGCTATATTGTTACAGATGCGTGAGTGAGTCGGCAGGAAACTGGATCTACCATTTTTTAAAAAGATAATGAGGATAATAGATAGAAATCTGGAACATACGACAATGTGTAAGGCGATGTTTTCGAAAGGGAAAACAGATAGATAATGCAACTGCAATTGACACTGAAAGAACTGTGATTTAGCTTAGAAAGTGTCAACGATTCCCAAGAAAATTGCCTTGATCAAAAATTACAAGAAATGGAACAAAATGAATGTTCTGGAGGAAAAAAGATAAAAAATTTGAAAAATTCTTTTCGCTGTGTTTATTAATAGGGAATAGACGCGAATGAAATAACTTCCATGATTTAGCTTAGAAAGTGTCAACGATTCCCAAGAAAATTGTCTTGATCAAAAATTACAAGAAATGGAACAAAATGAATGTTCTGGAGGAAAAAAGATAAAAAATTTGAAAAATTCTTTTCGCTGTGTTTATTAATAGGGAATAGACGCGAATGAAATAACTTCCATGATTTGACTTAGAAAGTGTCAACGATTCCCAAGAAAATTGTCTTTATCAAAGAGTACAAGAAATGGAACAAAATGAATATTCTGGAGGAAAAAAGATAAAAAATTTGAAAAATTCTTTTCGCTGTGTTTATTAATAGGGAATAGACGCGAATGAAATAACTTCCATGATTTGACTTAGAAAGTGTCAACGATTCCCAAGAAAATTGTCTTCATCAAAGATTACAAGAAATGGAACAAAATGAATGTTCTGGAGGAAAAAAGATAAAAAACCTGAAAAATCCTTTTCGCTGTATTTATCAATATGGAATAGACGCGAATGAAATACCTTCCATGATTTGACTTAGAAAGTGTCAACGATTCCCAAGAAAATTGTCTTTATCAAAGAGTACAAGAAATGGAACAAAATGAATACTCTGAAGGGAAAGAGATAAAAAATATGAAAAAATATTTTCACTTGATTTATTAATAGGGAATAGACACGAATGAAATACCTTCCATGATTTGACTTAGAAAGTGCCAACGATTCCCAAGAAAACTGTCTTGACAAAAAATTACAAGAAATGGAACAAAATGAATATTCTCGAAAGAGGAAATCCATTCAGGTTATATATCTTCGCTTATTGAAACTGATCATAATTGCATCTTGCAACTCCCTCCACCATCCCCCCCCCCCCAACACACACACCTTCCCCCTCTCAACTCATTATTCCATGACGTTTTCCATGGCTTCGAATCTGAATTATCACGAAAGAGAAACCTCAGATAAAAAGACGGATAAGAGGGGGAGATGTCGCAAGGGTGGAAATCCCAAGGAAATGGAGCTGAAACAGGCTCTAGTGTCGAGCCGTAGACCAATAAGCCGTTTGTCAGCGTGTGCCAGCTGCTCCTGACAGAAATAATGGCTTATGATGGCCCGGATTTAGTCCCAAAAGCCATCTCGCCGACACTAACCACGTCCCCCAACCCCATCCCGTTTTTCATTGGCCGTAGAAAAAAAAATAACTCACAATTCCCCCACGTAGGGAATATTTCCCATGCGGTAAATATAACAAACATTGAAAATTATTTTTTAAATGCTTCTGAGATTCCTGATTTGGTAATAAAGGTTCGGTCACTTCAAGAAACTAGACCTTTCCGAGACGTAACCTGCAATTTGCATATCAAATTGGACAAGCGTCAAAACGAACCGAGTTGTTATTTGCGTTAATGCAATTGCAATTGAGTGACTAAAACGCAAGACTTGCATGCAATTCAAATAAAGCCATTAAGCTCACATAATATTATCAGTCACCAAGTAGATTATCGCATAATCTTTAAAAAAAAAATTTGAAAGAAAAATCCACCTCATTCAGCCGCAGAAAGAGAAACATTACAAAAATCCCACAAAGAATCTCGCCTTCGGCCAAAGCCGAGGAATCATTTGCACCTCCCCTCCCCTTCCCCCAAACTCTTTCCCCGCCCCCCAGCCCCCTAGCCGAGCAGAAGTCTCAGAAGAAACAGAAAAGAGTGTGGAGGCGTGGAGGGGGAAACAAGGGGGGTCACAGGGCACCGTCCAAGGAACCCCCTTCCTTCGGGAGGAGGAAAGAGAGAGAGAGAGAGAGAGAGGGAGAGACAGAGGCGACCCCTCCGTATATAAGTCGCAGGAAGTAGCCAGGCGAGGCACTAGTCTCTTCGGGAAGTTCAACCTGCCAACAACAACACCAGCGACGTCGCCGCCGCCGTCAGCGCCTTCGTCAGTCCTCCACACGCGTCAGGCCTCGCCCTCCCAACTTCTCCCACAGTCCTCCTCCTCATTTCCCTCCTACTCCTCCTCCTCCTCCTACGAAGTCCTCGTTCCAGTCACGGCTGCCTTCTGCTGTGCCTCCGTCGGCGCCTTCTTCGAGAGGGACAGGAAGACTTAAGGCTTTCGATCCGATTTGTTTGCGACACGATGGCTTTCAAGGGTAGGGAATAATGTCGTTGCTACTATTATTACTACTATTACTGTTGCTGCTTCTACTTTTTCTACTATTATTACTGCTATTACTGCTGCTACTGCTATTTCTACTGCTGGGGTCGGTGGTTAAGGAAACGGCATTCCTGTATTCGAGTTTCTTTTCTTCATCTTTTTTTTTTCTTATTGATTGACACTATTTCCGTAGATTCTACAGAGGTCATATTCTGTTGAATGAATGAGTGCAGATGTACGTGATGGCTAAATCATCTTCATTTGCTTTATGTTATTAGTAAGTAAACATACAAATATATATGTATATATATATATATATATATATATATATATATATATATATATATTTATATATATATATATATATATATATATATATATATATATATATATGTGTGCGTATGCATACATGTATGTATAGATATATATGCATTCATAATCACTTGCAAACATACATATATAAATACACACACGAATAATATATATATATATATATATATATATATATATATATATATATATATATATATATATATATATATACGAGTATATATATATGTATATATATATATATATTATATATATGTATAAATTTCTGACTCACATCAGGATCGAACCCAGGTCTTTCAAATGAAAGGCAAGGGTGCTGCCCACTAGGCCATACAAGTCTGTGTGTGTGTGTGTGTATGCGTGATTGTATGTATGCATAAGTACGTGTGCGGCCACACTGACAAACACATATATATATACAGTATGCTTGAATGAGCGAGCGAGCATTCGTGAGAAGTATATCATATAAAGATCAATAAGATTATTCTTCATAATTTCTTGTCATATAATATAATTTTTATTCACGCATCACCGCAAATCTAAAATGAACAAAATGTATAACATACTCTGTTTGACTTTTTTTCCCCCTCTGAAATAACTACCCACAAATGATTTAGTCGACAATAATACCAGACTTTGGAAATTTTATGTGATTCGATAAACTTAGATTCTTTTAAATCGTGTCTTCTGTTAGAAATTTTTAGTATTTTCTGTATTTTATTTTACTTCTCTAATTTTTTTTTTTTTTACCTTTCTCTTAAATCTCATCCCGAATTTTGTTGTTGTTTTTCTCTGGCATATTTATAATAATGATAATAATATTGCAAATATTAATAATTAAGTCATTTATACCTCTATTCCACGTTCATGCTGACATTAACTTTTATAATTGCAAATGGGAGCCATCTTTAACAGAACAACACATTCGCATATGTATATATGTTTGTACGTATGTATGTATGTATGTATAATTTTATACATACATACAAACATAAATACACATATTTGTGTGTTTACTGCGAACAGCAAGACAAATATGTTTGTGTAATTTCTCTTTAAAAAATTAGAATGATCAAAATATCTATCGATATTTAAAAAAAAAAAATCACTAAGCCTACGACAAAAACAGAAATTGAGAAAAACTCTTATATATATACAGTATGGAATAGGCACTGAAATGAAAAATTAATAATAATAATAATAATAATAATAATAATAATAATAATAATAATAATAATAATAATAAGAATAATAATAATAATAATAATAATAATAATAATTAACTTGAATTGAATCCCTAATTTCAGCTATAAGTCATATACATTAGATAATAATAACAATAATAATAATAATAATAATAATAATAATAATAATAATAATAATAATAATAATAATGACGGTATGATGATGATGATGATGATACTGCACCTGCACCCCTTATGGCAGTGAAAACGATGACTCTTTGAATTCCACAGTGATTATGATTATCAGAGCCACATAAACAGATATCACTGGTAACCCCTTATTATCAATTCTTTTTATTAACCTCAATCGTTTCACCCCAAGCAACGAATCGTCTTGCAAACAATAAAGAGTAATTGGTTTTTCTTGGTCGCGCTACGAAGGAAATCGATTTTTGCTTTATGGCAAAAGTAATCAGCTGTGCTGATTGCTTTTGCCTTGTTTTGGGGAAAATATGCCGAGTGAGGGAAGTATTGTATTTGTGTTTCCTGTCAAGCGGGGATTATACTGAATAGATTTGACTCGAATGACGAATCAAGACACGTGTCAATTTTGACCGAGTAATGTCAAAATGTCTGTCGAATTATAATAGAAATTGTGAAATGTTCTGACTTAGATATACAGTATGTAAAAATACATACATATATACATACACACTCATATATCTAATATATATATATATATATATATATATATATATATATATATATATATATATATATATATATATATATATATATATATATATATATATGCGTGTGTGTGTGTATGGAAAACTATAGGGCATTTCACACAACACAAAACCGAGTTAAAATAACACACTCGATAAGATGTTCTACCATTCGGACATACGTCATATTTGCGAAAATAAATTCCTTCATCTTCTTGCCAATTACAACGAGAATTTTAAACAATTTTATCAAATACATAACGTAATACGGCACAGATAAATCTTCACAGAACACTGGGACCGAATATGACTCAGATACGG
The DNA here is from genome assembly GCA_039081455.1 of Macrobrachium rosenbergii. NCBI lineage: Eukaryota > Metazoa > Arthropoda > Malacostraca > Decapoda > Palaemonidae > Macrobrachium > Macrobrachium rosenbergii. The sequence continues at coordinate 19,536,406 of JANJGK010000022.1, read as the reverse complement.
ATTATTATCCATTTCAAACATGAAATATTATCTGTTACGCGCTGTTACCGGGAACGTCTTCAATACGACATTATCTGGTGACTTTTATCAAGACAAACTTGACCCGAATGTAACTCGCAAAAGGAGTGACTTGGCGGTTTTCTGTCGTTATAAAAGGGGTAAGGAACCCACACTTACGCGCTGACACAGAGCCGAGTTTCTGATGACTCACGGCTGTAAATTTGGTAAAATATAAAGCAGGGAAAACAGTAAACAATAAACAAATAATTAAAGAGAATACACTTGACAAAATGAAATGGACAAGATTCTAAACAAGAGAGTATCAGGGAAAGTAGATAGAAAAATACAATGTGATAATTCAATAGATATATAAGTAAGTCGATTGAAAACAATTTACAAAGAGGAAACAATAAAATATAAACTGTCAACAATTTAATTTATGGCAAATATACTGGCCGAAGAGATAAGCATTACGAACAAGAGAAAAGCAACAATCTTAAAATTTCTGAAATGCAATACCCTGTACGCCTTTGTGTTCAGCGCAAGAAAAATCTTGATAAATGACCATTAGCCATTATGATTACGCTCGTTACGACGTAGCTGTTGGCGAAATGTAACGTTATATGCGACGTGGTCAGAGAGAGAGAGAGAGAGAGAGAGAGAGAGAATGAAATGCTCTGCTACCTGTCGGTACACGGAATGACAGATAAGCAGGTGATAGCAATATGTCACCTGGTTTTTTTAATATTATATAAACAGTGTTGTGGCCTCTGAAATCTGAATAGCAGATTGCTCGCTCTCTCTCTCTTTCTAACGCACGACAAGTACATCTAACCACAAGTTGTTCTCATATAAATATAAATATATATGGACACACACATATATATATATGGAGAGAGAGAGAGAGAGAGAGAGAGAGAGAGAGAGAGAGAGAGAGAGAGAGAGAGATCAGAGAGCAGCTGAGATTGCTCTCTCTCTCTCTCTCTCTCTCTCTCTCTCTCTCTCTCTCTCTCTCTCTCTCTCTCTCTAACGCACAATAAGCACATCTAATCACAAGTTGTTCTCATATATGAATGTGTATTATATATATATATATATATATATATATATATATATAGAGAGAGAGAGAGAGAGAGAGAGAGAGAGAGAGAGAGAGAGAGAGAGAGAGAGAGAGAGAGAGAGAGAGAGAGAGAGAGAGAGAGGTCAGAAAGTAGCTTTTACAGTTTCATGGCCTCAAAACTACTCGCGATGGAAACAAAATAGTTCTTATCCATCCTTTCCTCCAGTCTTTAGTTCTGCTCTCTGCTCCCACTTCCCTTCTTTATCCATTTGCTCTTCCAGCCACATTATCGGCGTCTTCGCGTCGAGTTTCAGGTACTGAGTAGTACTAAGGAGCTTTCTCACTTCTGACGAAGGTCCTCTTCCCCTTCTGGTTGGTTATCCTGCAGTTGCAGGGGAACTTGTATTGTACATGTCCTGTAATTGTAGATACGTTATGGCAGTTTTTATAAGTTATTCGTATCGTTATTACTTAAATTGTTGGTATGAGTGACCTTATAATATCCCATGTTCTTTGTATATGACCTCGAGCTGAAATAGAGTATTTTATTATTATTATTATTATTATTATTATTATTATTATTATTATTATTATTATTATTATTAAATACATTTTCCTGACAATTTACCTATGAAGAAGACAAGGGTTTTTTATCCTTTCCTCTTCAAACCTACTTCTATATTCTTTTCATTAAAGTTAATTAAGAGTGAAAATACTTTTCCAGTGCGAAAATAGCTACTGAAATGTCTCCCTCACTTTTGGCTCTTAGTGTAAAATATTTGCTGTTGTGAAATTACCTACAAAATTTCTTCCAGCCAATTTCTTCCAACAAATCTCTTCCAGACAGTTCGTCAAGAATTGGTGAAAGTAAAAGGTCGCCGTTTCCAACCAGCAATCGACATAACAACGATAACTAAAGCGCGTAATTCTAACCTATTTCTCCTTCCCTCCCCCTACGGGAACAAACAATCATTTCCGCCGTTTCCCGCAGAACTGACATTCCAATAAAACCTAAAGCGCGTCATTTTCATTTTTCTTATCTTCTCTTTCCACCATTAACCCCCCAAAAACAGGAACGATCATTCTCTTCGTCATAAGCGTGGCCGCTTTCTCCTCGACCTCCGCCTTGGTGAAGCCGAGTATCGGTAAGGATGTCAAGAAGACTGAAGACGAGGCCGACCCGCGTCTCTTCTTCATACCCATCACGGCTACGGCCGGCACCGACACCTCCATTACGATCAGTTACGGCACCATAGCCCTCTACGGCCTCCTTCTCATCGCGGCCATAGCCGTGGCCATCGCCGTTCCCATCGCCGTGGGCGTCGGGATTTACAAGAAGTACGAAGGCTCTGACTATACCGGCACGTGAGTATCCTTTTGTTTACATTTTTCCTCTCCGCCAAAGAAGGTATGGACGGTCTGTCTGTGTAAGAAGTGCTTCTCTTTTGTTTACATTTTTCTTCTCCCCCAAAGAAGGTATGGACGTTCTGTTTGTCTCTGAATCTGAAGGGCCTTTCTTTTGTTTACATTTTTCTTCTCTGGCAAAGAAGGTATGGACGTTCTGCCTGTATCTGAAGTGCTTTTTTTTTCTGTAGCTTCCTTAGAGTTCAGATGTACATAATGATTTAACCCCTCTTTTTATTTTCTGCTATGGCCATAACTACTACTCCTGGTATCGTAGCATTTCCTTAATACTCTTATTTCTCGTCCCTCTTAAACATGACAGAAATATACGTAGCATTTAAAATTAAATTTCATTTCTTCTTACTAATCAAATGCATGTGATTGTGAAGATTCGCCAGAGCTTCTCTTGACATGGTTTAAGGGATAGAAATAGTCTTGTACATATTAAATATATATTTGGATATATTTCTTTTCATATTGCTTCCAGTATATTCATTTTTTGTAAATATAATTTGTTCTTGTATATAGCTAAATATGTATTCTCTAAGTTGTACATATGTATATAATCTACTAGAATTGACGAGGGCCTGAGATGAATTCTAAAAGGGATTTTTGCTGCATTAAGATAAAAAAGCATATTCCTTCACTTCAAGAAAGAGAAAGGTTAAAATATGCAAACTTCCTTTAAGAATTCCACTTGAGTCCTTTCACTGTGGTCATCATTGCAAACTCTTAGATTCGTCTATATTTATTTGCCTTACTGAATTCTTCTTTTCCTTTTTATTCTTGTCTTTGCGACCTTGCCTCCCTCCTTCGCAAAATGTCTGTTCAGGCGAGATGACCACAGGCAGACTTTTAGTATAGTGTCCCTTTCCAATTTCAAGAAACCTGGTTCTCATATTTCGCTTCATCAAAAAAAACAAAGTAATTAAAGTAATTGTCAAAAGGTACAGAAACGACTATGATGAAAGCAAATTAAATAACAGGTTACAAACGAGGAAAAGTGATATAAGGAGAGAAATTATATATCAGAATGAGTCAAGATAGAAAAAGAAAACCTATCCGTGGCAAACGTATAATCGTGAATTTCCCGAAATTGAGGCAAAATACAAGACAGGTACTTTAAATTGGAAAGCTGGAATGGGTGGTCGAGGACCTTTTTTAGCTATGAAAGAAGAGGGCAACCATGTAAATAGCTCCTTTTCGCGTTTACGCCTTTCAAGAAAAGGGCGATTGGTGATCCAGTACCCTTTCCCCGTAAAAAAAAAAAAAAAGGGGGTGGGGTTGGGCATCCCTTGTAAGTAAACCGATCCTTTTTGTAAATAGATCCTTCTCATGTATACTCCTTTCAAGAAAAAGGTGACTGGTGACCCATTACCTTTTAACAGTAAAAAAAGGGGGGACGAGCATCCCTTGTAAATAAACATCCTCTTTGTAAATAGAACCTTTTCAAGAAAAGGGTGGACCCGGATGCTCCGGTACCTTTTACCTAAACGGGACTGGTGACCCAGTACCTTTCAACTGTAAAAAAAAAAGGGAGGGGCGAGCATCCCTTGTAAATAAACATCCTCTTTGTAAATAGAACCTCAAGAAAAGGGTGGACCCGGATGCTCCAGTACCTTTCACCTAAAAATAAAAAGGGACAGCCATCGTAGGCAAACAGATCCTTTATGTAAATAGATAATTCTCATGTTGATTTTCCCCTTTTCCCCAAAAATCCTTTCTACAGTGGCTACGACACGGCTCCAACCTACGGTTACGAGACGGGTCCATACCGGTCCTCCATCCACAGGTCCCTGGAGGACGCCGCCGAAAAATACAACTGAGGTTTCGAAGCGCGCTTCAGATTCCTTGAGGCCGACCGTAGGATTTCATTGGATAGACTTCCCTGTTGTTGCTTTCTGTCTGTTAATCGTTTATTTATACATTTCTGTTAATTTATCGTTCATTATGTCGTCTTTATTATTGCACCTGAAAATCCACTGACCGAAAAGTTTGAGGCTCCAAAGGATTCTTTGGGCTTCTTTAATGTGATAGGCTTCGCCGTTGTTGATTCCCGTGTATTTATTTATTTATCTATTTATTTATTCATTCGTCCATTATGCATATTACGACACATTTCATTTCTTTAGGTAATCCACAATAGTTCTTTGTTAGTTTCTGTCTTAATTTATTTTAGATTTTGTTTTAGTTTAATTTATTTTAGATTTTGTTTTAGTTTAACTCTTGTTATTTCTCGCATTACCATCTCCGTCTCCATTAGCAAATTAATAATTTCGTAATATATGAAAGAAAATAAGAATCTCATAAAAATACTCATAGACTTAAACTATTCTTTAAGATCAGAAGGAATATTAAATGGCGCAGGAGTTTCATTTTTTATTTATTTGTCTTCATGTGATAAAAAGAAAGCTTTTTGATAAGCTTTGTAAACCTCAAAAGTAGAATGAATTTTTTTTATAGATATTGACAAAGATAAGATTATTCCACAATTTCGTAGGTTTCAAATAACAATTATTGATTATCGCATAAAAACGCGGCTTCACAATCTAGACAGTTTTCAAACTTCATGTTAAACGCTGCCGAAAATATCTCTGCCTGCCAATGACGTAATAAAACATCTGCTTTTTCCGAGACTTTGTGACTTCAGTAAAGAACTAATGACTTTTATTTGTTGTTAAAATCACTCTGCGACCGAGAAATTCAATGATTGACGCACTATCTTTTGCTTGATTCGATGACGTGACGTGAATATGTTTCTTTCTATATTCAAATACATAAAAAGCTTTTGTAAAAGGACTTCATATATCTTTTTCTTGATTCCTATATGATTACGAGTTCACTGACTGACCCAATGAATAAGTTTCTTTCTATATTCAAAGACATAAAAACTTTCGCAAAAGGACTTCATCGTCTATTTCTTGATTCCTGTATGATTACGAGTTCGCTGACTGACCCAATACTTGTTGTTTACTGATTTTGACGATTCGATGACAGCTTAATGACTGATGCCGCGGCGTGTCAGATTCAGTCGCCTGATTCCGCGCCTTGTCAGAATCAGCGGCTGATTCCACGGCGCAACAATACCAACGACTGACGCAGGACAGGTACTTAATACCATGACGAAGCCGCCGACATACTTTCTCCGCGATTTTCCCAATAGCAGAAGTTGAACAAAGACATTCTTCTTCTTCTTCTTCTTCTCCTTCTTCTTCTTCTCCGCTGACCAACATATCTCAGACCCCCGAAGCAAGAGGCTCTTTCTGCTTTAATGGACGTCGTCTCCTGCATCCTCAAAAATCGGAGGAAGGAAGAAAACACGGTTATCTGAAAGCCCAAAGGCAGGAGGAGGAAAAAAAAACGTAATTAACTGAAATCTCGGCAAAATAACGTGATGATGAACTCAACGGGGCCAGCTCGTCTTACCATGACAGAATTATGATGTAGTTTTTTCTTTTACAGACTCTTTCTTATCTGCGTCATGTTTACGACGGCGAACTTCAACCGCTCAGTTTTTTTTTTTTTTATGGTAATTGCTCAATTTTACGTCATTGCGTACCTTGACGTATTATCAGATTTTAAGACGCGTCCCAAACAGCAGTAAAAACATCGATCATTTTTGTAGAATCTCTGTACGTTATTTCTCCTTACGATGTCAAAGAGAGGGTTTTAGTTTTCTGGAAAAGAAAAGTATTGTGCCGGCTTTGTCTGTCCGTCCGCACTTTCCTCTGTCCGCACTTTTCCCGTCCGCCCTCAGATCTTAAAAACTACGGAGGCTAGAGGTCTGCAAATTGGTATGTTGATCATCCACCCCCCAGTCATCAAACATACAAAATTTCAGCCCTCTAGCCTGGGTAGTTTTAATTTCATTTAAGGTTTGCTTCTGGCAAACGATAAGGACAGGCCACCACCGGATCGTGGTTAAAGTTTCATCGGCCGCGGCTCATACAGCATTATACCGAGACCACCGAAAGATAGATCGATTTTCGGTGGCCTTGATTATACGCTGTAGCGGCTGTACAGAAAACTCGATTGCGCCGAAGAAACTCCGGCGCATTTTTTACTTGTTTTTATTTATTCATGAGCTGAATCATCGCTGCCACGGCTTTGCAAAACATCACCGACCATGTTGCCGAGAGCTGTTTGTACGCACAATCTTCTGTTCCTTTGTGACGCCAGTTTCAGTAGCCATAAATCAATCAATCAATCAATCATTTATTCTTGACCGATAGATAGTTTTGTCTATGTGATCCGTTGCTTGTACGCGTTGTTTCGTATTCTCGGTACAGTGCGACGCCATTTGCATGTATCAATCAATCTTATACCCCTTCCCTTAAAACCATATAATATATATATACTGTATATATATATAGATATAATTGTTCATAACATATCTGGTAAATCTAACTATAAACTACGTTCCGTATCACCAGTCGCTTAAAAGAAACGCAAATCTGTTTACAAATGACATAACAATTTCATATAGGCCTCCAACATTTCTTGACCAAGTACGCGATTGATTCATATCACTCTGGCGTTGCTCGTCTGTATCGGATTCCTTATCTTAAGAGAGATAAGAGGGGGATTCTAGTCCCTGAATTTCACTCAACTCAAGATCTTCTTCGCTGAAAAAAGTTCAGGACTTTTGTTTACGTCTGATGAACTTTTATTATTATTATTATTATTATTATTATTATTATTATTATTATTATTATTATTATTATTATTATTTGGGAAGAAGACCCTTTTTTAACTTCATTAAATAGAATGGCAGTCTCAGTACCGTTAAGTTTCTATAGCAGAATCTCAGTTTCTCGAATGAGTTTCTTTGCAGCAGCCGGTAAATTATAATATAACAGCTGCAAAAAATTTCATTTATTCGTTAACGTTTCGGAAGTTCCTGTTTGCCATTTGCAAAAAGGCCAATGAAGCCAGAGGTACAATTATGCCATGTTTCCCGGCTGCTACAAAGAAACTCACTCGAGAGATTGAAAAACTGTACTAGAGTCAACGGATTATTATTATTATTATTATTATTATTATTATTATTATTATTATTATTATTATTATTATTATTATTATTATTATTATGTAAAAGGTCCACAATAATATATCATTAGAATGTGAGATTTTATAAAAATTCATAAAAAGCTTTCGAACCCTATCCTGGCCTCATCTTCAGTTTCAAAATTACCTGATCTCGGCATTGAGAATTCTACACATTATTATTATTATTATTATTATTATTATTATTATTATTATTATTATTATTATTATTATTATTATTATTATTATTATTATTATTATTATTATATAGGTAGGTTTACTGAGAAGATTTCTCAGTATTTATTCCCCAGAACGTTCATGTTACCTTAGCATATCGTAAAATGATTAGGTCAGTGGTATGTCGACGACGTATAATACATCATATTTTCACCGCTATTTATTAATAAATTAATATCATATCTGTTATCAGTCCTCCGCAGGCGGAGGAACCTCCTTCTCTGTGATTTTTCTAGACTTGTATAAAATCATCTTCATTTTCAAAGGCTTCGTTTGAAGTCGCCTCTGGAAGGTTCAAAGTCAGGAAGTCTATGTCACGGGATATTTATTTATTTCTGTTATATTTTTTGTAAATAAAAACCGGTTATTGTATCAGTGCCTTTTATTATACAGTCCTTCTTCCTCTGTGAATTATCAGTTGAAAAGCTGTACGCTGGTAAAATTGTACTTTATGAGTTTCGTGAGTAATGAAGACAAATGAATAGATTAATATAACATATAAAAAAATAATATAGATATTATAAAATATAATAAAGAATAATAAACTTTTGTTCGTATGGCATGATGTAAAGGTGTTCCCATCCATTACAAAGAATATATGAAACTCTCAATTACAGAACTTAATCTTTTCTGAAAATATGTCTCATTAATATACGAGATTAATATATGATTATGCAAAGGTATTTTGATTAGATAATTGCATATTAACGTGAAAGTCTTTAACTTATAAGGAAACCTGTGGTAATGTAATATTTTGTAATATTTTCAACAATTACATGAGATATCTGTTAGATAATTCAGTTAAGCATATTATCTCATCGTAATTTCAACAATTTCATCATTAAGACGCCAACTAAGAGCTAATGAGTAGTGAGGTACAAATTGCTGTTAAAAAGTCGTCGGCTGCGCCTTGCAGCTGCTGTTGCATAAAAAAGCAAATTGCTGTGATATGGCAGTTACCAAGGTATTAAATGCACTGACAAGTGTTTTTACCCTACTTGAATACAGAATACAGTTAGGGCGATACAGACGTTACAGAATGCCTCTGCGGGTTTCTGTTGAAAAAATCTAATTTTTGATAACTTCTCACAGAGAGCCAATAGTGAAAAAATAAGTTGATAAATTAAAATTAATATAAAAATATAATTACTGCTCAAGATCGCTTCAAATTTCCGTGTATATATTACAGGCAGATACTAAATGAATTTTCAGGCAGATAGCGAAATGCACTTGGGGGCATTTGATCGCCCAGGGGCTAGTACTAAACAAGGCGAAATGCATTTGACCTCCCAGGGGCTAGTACTAAACACGGCGAAACAGTGTAGGTAGGTCACTGTTTCGCCGTGTTTAGCACTAGCCCCTGGGGGAATCAAATGTCTCTAAGTGCATTTCGCTATCTGCCTGAAATTATTTGAGGCAGTTCGCGCGATGGTTTCGCTATCTGCCTGTCACATATGTATCCGATATTGGGGTAAGTGACAAAATTGATTACACAAAAAAAATTGATTTCAGAGACAAAATTGATTACACAGACAAAACTGATTACGCAGACAAAATCATCAAGATCATTTCCATTGTAGCATTGAAGTCTCCAGATCCTTCTAGAATCCCAATGAAATAAGCAACATTCATATATGATATTCATTTACATAAATTACCCGCCATGGACATAATACTGAAAGACAGCGAAACAGTAAAATAATTCATCTCATCAACATTACGTCGACAGATATAATCACAATAATTGTATCAGGGTGTTGCTTTCATTAATACCTCATACCGTAAGCGTTCTAAGAGCATATTACAAATGATTTAAGTATTACAAATGACATAATCACTCAAATCTCCCTTAATATATACTATTGTACAGAAACGCTTCCTGTGGCTTCTGAGGTCATTCATCGCATGTTATTTTCCTGACACAACACACACACACACACACACACACACAGATTCAAACATACGCACATTCATATTTGTATGGCTCTAACAATTTCTTTCCGAGAGATTTGCGCGACGTGGAGGCCTATAGCATTCTAGTAGCACCCCGTAGAGTGATGTATGTATGTATGCATGTATGTATGTATGTATGTATGTATGTATATATATATATATATATATATATATATATATATATATATATATATATATATATATATATATATACTGAGAGAGTTTGTGAGTTGCGTTTGTCTGTCATTCATCTTAATAATAAAGACCTTACCTGCCTCATTCACCTACGAAAACTTTATTATTATATACTAATATTGTTCAATGCAAATCATTCATATGAAAATACGCAAAATTCACTAAAAAAAATTATATTTTCGCATCAATGGACTCACAGGCAAACAGACAAACACGAAAAATCGAATTACACCGAACCGGGGTAATCAAAACGCGTCATGCGTGGTATAAAATTTTTTAGCCTTAAAAGGACTGAAAAAGGGGAAAAAAAAATCTAGTCTACATACCAGCACTTTCCTGGCTTTCTAAATGCAACGAATCACCTCGCTGGAACCTGCAGAAAGAAACACACCATACATTAAATACAATGTCCTGTGACTTGCAATTCTTTTCTTTGAAAAAGTCAGTCCGTTTCATTCAGAGAGAGAGAAAGAGAGGGAGAGAAGGAGAGGGAGAGAGAGAGAGAGACTTATAATATTAATATCTCAATACTCAATCTTGGTAAAATTTAATTTTTTTCATGAGAGGGAGAGAGAGAGAGAGATACTTATACTCTTAATATTTGAATACTTAATTTTGGTAATATTTAGTCTTCTTAATTAGAGAGAGAGAGAGAGACACTTATAATCTTAATATTTGAATACTTAATTTTGGTAATATTTAATCTTCTTAATTAGAGAGAGAGAGACTTATATAATCTTAATATTTAAATTCTTAATTCTGGTAACATTTCATCTTCTTAATTAGAGAGAGAGAGAGAGAGAGACTTATAATCTTAATATTTGAATACTTAATTTTGGTAATATTTAATCTTCTTAATTAAAGAGAGAGAGAGAGAGAGAAAGAGAGAGACTTATATAATCTTAATATTTAAATTCTTAATTCTGGTAACATTTCATCTTCTTAATAAGAGAGAGAGATAGAGAGAGAGAGACTTATAATAATAATATCTCAATACTTAATCTTGGTATAATTTAATCTTCTTCGTGAGAGAGAGAGAGAGAGAGAGAGAGAGAGAGAGAGAGAGAGAGAAAGGAGAAAGTAGGCACTGAACATCTATCCAAAAAATCCTCTAATCAGACATCAGTGAAATGAGATGAAAACGATTCGGGCAGCGTTCCACTTTTCCATACCTACTGACTCGTGTCAGACGAAGAATACGTAGGTCTTCGGACAAGAGTGCGTCTCCTACTTCCGGGTAATTCTCGGGAAAGTATCTCATCACTGTTCTACAGTGTTGTTGTACAGTGCTGTTGTTTAACCCGTTATTGTCTAATAGACAAGGGAAAGAAGGAGAGCTGAATGACAGAGGAGCT
>JANJGK010000022.1:19490306-19525056 GCA_039081455.1 Macrobrachium rosenbergii | reverse complement strand
AGGAGCAAATTGCACATTGAATATTCATCAGTTATTCACTTGACCCCTTTCTTATTTGGTTGCTTGAGTGCTCGCCTTTATTTCAGACTCCGAAGTGCCTTTAAAATATAATAATTTGCATATCATAACAACAGCTTCACTTCACAGGTGATAAGCACCGTCTTACGTCCGAGAGATTAATCTAGAGCAAAATTGCCCTCCCATCTCGATTTTTGGCTAATAGAAGAAGAATGACAACGTCAATTTCCAACTTTCTCTTTCGAGTGTTGTTTCAAATCCTGTTGGAGGAATGAAAGGCAAGTAATGACAGATTGTTTACCCCCGGCGAGCACGCTGGCAAAGATGCATTATAGGGGCCGGCTGATCGTGACCTGTGAATTTCTAGGTCGGCGTCCCGATCGAGAGAGGTCAGATTTTGCTTGGGGGCCCTGATCAGGGTCTGAGGCCTAAAAACCGCCGGCCGTCGATCACGACCGCACTGCGTGCGCGTGTTTGTATGCGCGTGCGCGAGCATGCGTGAGATGACGTCAAAGATACACAATCTAAGTACGCTCTGCAATCATAATTCGTCCGACTGACTGACAACCAAAGGCGTTTATCGTCATCTTCTGAGTCACGCTCCGGAGAAATAAAAGTAAACTCCACTTTCTTTTGTTATTACAGAAGTGTCGATCACGTACGCATTTTCTCTCTCTCTCTCTCTCTCTCTCTCTCTCTCTCTCTCTCTCTCTCTCTCGCTGAATTACAAAAATGTATCACCGAAACACGTCCAGTAGTATATGTTCCGAAAACACGAATCATTTTGTTTGCATGAGTTGCCATTTGTCTGTCGTAGAATACTTTTAGACAGCAGACACGCTTATGCCATATGCCTTGTCTATTTGGCGTATAAGACTCTAAATCTATTCATTAAGAATGCTTTGTAATTGCAAAGTCAGTGCAAAATTACTGTTTAGTCTCCCCGCAAAAAATACGCGTTATATACAGGTTCCTGAATTTAGTACGCGGGTTGTACGACAAATGCTTTTGCGGTTAACCAGCGTTGAGTATCGTTTTTGTTTGCTCGTGGACCCATTATAACGACCAGCTTCGACGAGAGATAGTAATAATACTAATAATAGTAATTATGATAATAATAATAATAATAATAATAATAATAATAATAATAATAATAATAATAATAATAATTATTATTATTATTATTATTATTATTATTATTATTATTATTATTATTATTGTTGTAACTACCGGTCTCGACGAGAGATAATAATAATAATGATTATTATTATTATTATTATTATTATTATTATTATTATTATTATTATTATTATTATTATTATTGTAACTACCGGTTCTCGACGAGAGATAATAATAATAATAATAATAATAATATAATAATAATAATAATAATTATTATTATTATTATTATTATTATTATTATTATCATAATAATAATAATATGTTCCGATATATTAATTTTTATGTGTTCTTCGTTTAGGATAAGGCAGAAAAATTAATACATCGGTACACTTTATTATTATTATTATTATTATTATTATTATTATTATTATTATTATTATTATTATTATTATTATGAAAACAGTCGTCCCCAGCCATCTACATCAATAACCAGAAAAAAGGTACCTTAATCCGATCATTGGTATGGTACGTATTGTTCCTAGGCTAAGGGACTTTCCGTCTCGACCCTCTCTTACATTACCATAAAATCTTTAAGAGTTGGTCATTCAGCTGCAGTTAAGAGAATGGTAACTGATAATTCAGCATCAGTTTTAATGCAACTGCAAAATAGAGAATTTATAGAAGTATACATAAATGTCTACCTTAATCTATACATTTTCTGCTCTAAAGGAGTTAATATAAACAAATATTCCACTTGGAATTTTTACTCAATTAATATTTATATTAACAAATATTTGTTTAATTGTGTAGTGGTACAGAATTTATCAAAGTATTCGAGGTATCAGAGGTAAACGCTGGGTTGGTAAAACTGCTTTTATTGTTATTTACTAGATGAGAATAAAAATGGAAGTATTGAATTTTAAAGTTGTTGCAAATACCTATGTTTGTCATAATTTTTCAAGTCTTTTGAAAGTGAATATTATTCTTATGTTATCAATATTGCTCATATGTCATGCCAGTGTTTATGGAAACTTGAGAAATAACTTTAATAAAATATAGTGATAAGTACTATGATAAATCTGCATAAACCAACAAAATGTTTATGCCTCACTATTATTTATTAGCATTATATCAGTTTATGAAACCTATTCACATGGAACAACTACACCAAAGGGGCCACTGACTTGAAATTCAAGCTTCCAATGAATGCTAGTTTCAACCTCCCCACCGCAGCAGACGCCCCAACACTGCAGCAGTAACTGATCATGATACAGAGCCAGTCATTTTTCATTGCCCTGGGGGAGGCGCGAACCCGCGACATCTGAGTGGCATGCCACGACACTAACCACTATACGAGCGAACCACCTGTGTCATAGAGATAGTAATACTGATTTTAATGTTGCAGATATAATTTCTTATAAAAACTAATATGACGTAAATGCATACCCAGCCGGAAGGAACATCAATATCCTAGATACCCGGGATCTGCAAAGTCCTAAGATTACTTATTAAAATATGAATATTAATGATAATAATGATTATGAGTATTTTTAGATAAGAACGATCACTCAGTTAGTGGAAAAAGAGAAGAATAAAATAACGAATATGTGTGGTGTGTGAACGTAAGCTAAGAGTATGATGTTCCGTTTTTTATCTGAAGCGTAAAGTTATGCAAAAACTTATTTTGTGTGTACGTGAGTGTGTGTGTTTGTTTGTGACTTAATGGTAATAAAGGAAATGTTACTTCATTCTGAATATTCTGTCAATTATATTAGTAGCGTTTTTTTTTTTCAGATCGAAAATATTATAGAAATTTTCTCAGGCCACAATTATTTCAACGGAAGTGAATTGAGAAACTAACAGACTAAGACAGATTTAGGGACAGAATGAGCGGAAAGGAAGGATGATTTTATTAAAAATACTATTATCACAAATTACATAGAATTCATTTTGACATTGCTGACTACATCGAATACATCCCGGGAATATTGCTGCCTCAAATTTGTTGAATTATTGATTAAACTATGAACATCATACTCTGTTTAGAGTATAATATGAAGTCATTTGTCAAGATAAATGGGGCTGTTTATTGGAATGTGATGTGGACGAACAAAATGCGTCTCTAGATTATGTCATTAACTGAAAAGAACAACTTCTAAAGTTTCTATATACCAAATTGTATTTAATTATTTAATCGAAAATATATTACTAGCTGACATGAACGACCTATTAGACCGTGTTAGCAAAAGCTATATAGAGCAATTTATCAAACTGAAATGTCCCTATCTGGAGTCATTGATATATTAGGCTGTGATGCCACAAACAGAACGCAATAATTTATAAGACTGATTTCACAAACGGGAATAACCTGCTAGCCAGGAAGATCACAAACTGCATAAACTTTTAGACAGTTATAGGTAAAATCAGTATCATAGACCAAATTGCTTAGCTCGCCCGGGTCTTCAACAATAACATAGCATCTCAATTGACCAGCATCCCTGCAAATCCAAAGAAGACCGTGATATTCTACGTTACCTGCTCATTTAGAAAGCGCATTAGCATCTCCGTCTCCTCTGAGGTTTGCTTTTACTCAGAAATAGAAACCCGAGGAGGCTTTCTCCCTCCTAAACGACAGTTTCATCTCCATTACGATTCGCCAGAATAGCAAGCACGGCCAACCAGCCACCTGTCCTGCGAGCGTCCGAAGCCAAAATTAGAGAATTAGAGAAACTATTCTTGCAAGCCCGCCACATACGATTATCTTAGCAATCCTTGATGATGGCAACAGCTGTCGTAGAATTCGGCGCTACTTAAGCGCTGCCATCTACATCTCTGTCATCAGATCTCTTCCAGCTTCAACAGCAATCAGATCAGCAGCATCCCCGCTATCCTCGCTTTGGAGATTCTCGAACGTTGATCAACAACAACAGTCGACATGGTTGCCAAGGGTACGAAAAGTGCAAAGTGTTGTGAATTCTTTTTCGAGCCCCGAAGGATTGTCTTACTTTTGGCGAAGCAATATGACTCTCGCGCAATTAGTTATCGTCATTTCTACGAAAGAGTTTGGATGTTTTAAACTGAATGTGCTTTTAACTGTTCTTGTGTCAATATTTCTCTTCAGTGCAACTGATCTACTGCCTTTAACTTTGTTTCTGAAAAAGCTCATATAATTTTGTGAGTTAACTATTTTTCTTTTGCTAAAATAGCAAGTTTTGAGAATTGCCGCTAATATAACTACATACAAGGATATATATATATATATATATATATATATATATATATATATATATATATATATATATATATATGTGTGTGTGTGTGTGTGTGTGTGTGTGTGTGTGTTTGTGTGTGTGTGTGCAAGGCATCAAGACAGTGGAACCCTGCATGACTGAAAGTAAATAAAAAAAAAACTCTGTAGAAACATCTAGGAGAAAGACAGATCATGTGATTCGGGGGACATGGAAGAAGGTTGGGAGTTCCAGATTATTACAATTATCAAATACTTTTCAGATAAACTCTAAGAATTCTGCTATTTGTTAAGCACTTCAGATAACAATTATATTTTTAAAAATTATGATTATTATTAATATTTAAGCTTACGCATCTGTTTAGTAGATAAAACGGCCTATCCCTCACTCATTCTAGTATGGTAACCCCCTTGCCGCTCGTAACAGACTCCCAGTGTCTGGGCAAGGCTGTTTGCCTATTTTCAACCCCACTATTCTATCCGGTCCTTCGTATCAAAGACTTACCATCCAAAATATCGATAGATTGTTCTTGTTTCCAAGTTTTTTGTGTATTTATTTATCTATCTATTTATCTATTTGTTGATTTATTTATTTATCTAATTATCTATATCATTTATTCATTTATCTATTTATCTAATCATTTATTTATATGTCACTTATTTATTTATCTTGTTAGTTGTTTATGGAATTATTTTTTCATTGAATTTATTTATTGATTTATCTTATTTACTTCATTTCATATTTATTCATTTATCTAATAATTTATTTTTTATCTATCTCCTAATTTATTTTCTTTATTTATTTACCTAACTATTTATTTATCTATTCACTTATTTATTTATCTTGTTATTTGTTTATGAAATCATTTACTTATTGAATTTATTTATTGATTTATTTTATTTACTTAATTTCATATTCATTCATATATCTAATAATTTATTTTTTTATGTAGTTCCTTATTTATTTTCTTTATTTATTTATCTATTTCTTTATTTATCCGCAGTTATCGCCATCTTCGCCCTCGCCTTCGCCCTCAGCCACGCCGCCGAGGTCGCCGAGCCGGAGAAGGGCGCCGACGGCAGGCTGCTCCTCTTCGGCACCACCAACCAGAGCGTCACCATCAGCACGTCGACCCTCACCACTCTGGGGCTCATCGTCATCGCCGGCGTCCTGTTGGCACTGGTCCTGATGACTCTCGGCGTGGCCAGGGAAGGAGACGTCGCCACTGGCACAGGATATGCAGAGACTCCTAGGTGAGATTTTTTAATTCGTCTATTTTTTTTTTTTTTTTTTTTTTGCATTTATTTATTTCGTTGCTTTGATTATTGGCCTCTGTTTGAATGAATGTCGGGATGAATTAAGCTGTGCATTGTGATGTCTCTCTCTCTCTCTCTCTCTCTCTCTCTCTCTCTCTCTCTCTCTCTCTCTCTCTCTCTCATAAATTCAAAACCATGATCCCAGGTGCTACTGACTAATTGCAATTCTCATAAATTTGATATTATTTAAATGATTTTTCTGTCAAATGCTGATAATAAACACACACACTCTCTCTCTCTCTCTCTCTCTCTCTCTCTCTCTCTCTCTCTCTCTCTCTCTCTCTCTCTCTCTCTCTTATAAATTCACAAGAATTATCCCAGTTATCTACTCATTTGTTAGAACTCTCCAACAAATTCTATATTATCCCAGTTATTTCTCTTTCGCATACTTACTGATAATAAACCTCACACTCTCTCTCTCTCTCTCTCTCTCTCTCTCTCTCTCTCTCTCTCTCTCTCTCTCTCTCTCTCTCTCAAAAACAAGATTCCAATTATCTCTCTGTAATAAACCCAATAACGTAAACCCTCTCCTGTTCTAATGTTTGTTTAGGTCTTAAAAGAACGCTAATTTAAAAGCAGCATTATGTTCAAGTAAGACTAATATTCCTCCTTTCTTTACCTCAGTGACTACCCAGTGTCTGGCTCCTCATCCTACGCCGTCCAACGATCCCTGGAGGAGGCCGAGAAGAAGTATCGCTAAAAGGCAGCTTCGCTACATCTGAATACCAGCGATTTTTCTCCGCATGACCCCATAATTAAAGGAAGAGCAACTATTAACTAGGATTTTGAAGTCATCATACAGCTGACACCTTCCGGGGAAGCCAATCAGATGCAAATATCTCCATGACGTCACCCCCTACCATAACAAAAAAGAGAATCAAAATCGATCATTGGCTGTCCAGGCCATAAACTCATCCCTTTGAAAAATCAGTCTGAATCGAATTCACTCATTGGCTCTCCTGGTTATGACGTCATCCTCCCGAGAAGCCAATCAGAATCAAGTTCCCGCCGTGACACTTTCTTTTGTCTTGGAAACTGACCAACTCTCGTGATCCTGCCAAAAGTTTCTATTTATTTATTTTTTGTATATTGTTATGTTAATAAAATATTGATTATGCTGCAGCAGTTTTTAAACCAACTCTATGTCACGACATTGTTTTAAACCAACTCTGAACTTAACTGAATGTCAGTATTTATATATATATATATATATATATATATATATATATATACAGTATATATATATATATATATATATATATATATATATATATATATATATATATATATGTACATAATTATATACTCATACATTCATACATGTACTTTATATATACATATATGTATATGTATATGTATGCATGATACTTGTCACTGATTTTCCACAAGAAATCTTTATGCTTTCAGATTTTAACCCACAAATAGCCCAGTAATATCGAATGCACTATACCTTGGGAATTACTGAATTCTATATAATAATTGCACTTGCTTAACGGCGATTCGAACCCATGCCTTTCAGGCTTGATACATGGAGGACGGTGATTTAATGAACTCAGCCCTCAAGGGAAACATTGATTTGCATTCAAAGCTGCTTATGGGTATTTTGATTTCTCCGAAATTCCATTATGTGGTATTAGCCAATCATGAACAATACCCTTTCTGCAAAGAGTACCTAATTAATTACATATTATCGTACATACGATTGTGTATCAGTTAACGAATGTGTAAAAATACGTTGGCATGTAATACACACACACACACACACACACACATATATATATATATTTATATATATATATATATATATATATATATATATATATATATATATATATATATATATATATATATATATATATATATATGCAGTAGCTCATCAACTCAATAGACCTCTGTACCTATCAACTACTTCATTATCCTTATTTCTTGCCAAGTTACCATTTTTAGATGTGCTATATTTTAAATGAATCTCCTACATATAGGATCTTTGTTCCTTAAGAGACTGTTACTTATCAGCTATTTGACTACCGATCTTTAATAACTGTTGTTGATATTTGCATCTGATGTTGTTAAGTAACAATCGACACTAGACAATTGGTCAATGGTATTTCACTCTTGATAACTCCTCCGCGATAATTAATAATCGATATGTAGTTTAGAACCGGAATTGGTTCATTAATAATTGACAAACATAGACCATAAAATGATAAATCATAGTCACATTTGTCAGGAATGCCTGATAAATAAGATATAATCATTGTTACTCTAACATGCTTTAACTAGTAATTTGTCAACACTATTATTTGATAAGAAAGATAATAAATCATAGTTATTTTGGGCAATAAACACCTGATGAATTTGATACCGGAAAACTGGTAATGAAAAAACACTCAATTTATCTTACTTTAAATCCCCTAATGACAAACCACAAAAAGACAGCAATAAACTGACAAAAAGCGCGAAGACCCGTCATGAACGAACTCCTAAAATCCACCACAAAAGAGAGAAGAAGAAGAAGAAGAAGTTGATCTCTTTTACAGCCGTGCAATTGAGGGGTTAACGAGTTGATTACGCTGTCTCGTGGCGGCAGGATGGTTGAATCACGATTGAAATGGACAGTAGAACAGAGAGGTTTTGTAACAGGCGATATTCACACTGCATCTGTGGTTTAGTATGTATTTAGTATCTATAGATGTTTGGTTTTATATTTACATACTTTTTTACCTAATAGATATTGCATTATTTCTGTTTAAGGAAGTAGATGTTAAGGTATTTAAATGTAGATTTACTGACGTGTAATGATTATTTTACTCTTGTTATTGCTGTACCCTACCTTTATTTACTTTACTCCTGTTATTGCTTTACCTTACTCTTCTCTGCCTTACTCCTGTTATTGCTTTACCCTACCTTTATTTATTTCACTCTTGTTATTGCTTTACCCCACCTTTATTTATTTTACTCTCGCTATTGCTTTACCTTACTCTTCTTTACATTGCAAGTTTCTGTACATTCAGATCAGTACATTTGACCCTTTTACAACATTTTTTCCTTTATATTTGTTATAGTTTTCATTTCAAACTGCAGTTTCCATATAATTTCTTCAACTTTATCGTAATCTTCATTTATTCTCATTCTGAATGAGCAGTGTATACATCCACCACTACAAATTATTTTAATTTTCTTAATTCAGTTTGCTTTTAAAGCCTGATGAATAACTGCATTATCGTAGTCCTGGCACGCTATTGTAACAGGTAGGCGAGAGGCCACACTACTTTGGTTAGGCGGTTGCCTTTGTGACCGCAGCACAATTTATATTCCGACAACTTTCCTGTGGTAAGAGAACTCCCTTTTCAACCTAAATAAATCTTTGAATACGTACGTATGCACAGACAAATAGAGACTTACGTATGTATATATGTTTGTGTGTACGTCTGCGCGCGAGTACGTATGCACGTACGGATATATGCGCTTTCTGCCATTCTTTCCATATATATATATATATATATATATATATATATATATATATATATATATATATATATATATATATGTATATATATATATATATATATATATATATATATATATATATATATATATATATATATATATAGTTCGGTATCATCCGCTTAGCTGTCCCTCTTCTATAAATACGACTCAGTGGTCACCTTGAACTAATAATTATATGTATAATATATGGGCATGTCACGTATGTCCTTTATGTAGAAATGTATGATTTATACTCAGCCAAGTGTCTACGCAAGTATACATTTCTCCATTACACCTCTGAATGAATATGTTAACATCCAAAATATTCTTATTTTCTGAGCTTAGTTTGCTTTTACAACCTCATAAATAATTGCATTATCGTGTCCTGACAAGCTATCGTTAAGGAATCGGATGCAGTGTTGATCGGCGGGTTGCCAGGGCAAAATAATTTAATTAAATCTTCAGGCCCGTTAGTTTAGGTTCCGTATTTTTCTTTCTCCCTTCTCTTAGTTTTTTTAGTTTTCTGTAAAAGAAACTATCGTGCCGGCTTTGTCTGTCCGTCCGCACTTTTTTGTCCACACTTTCCCGTCTGCCCTCAGATCTTAAAAACTACTGAGGCTAGAGGACTCCAAATTGTTATGTTGATCATCCATCCTCCAATCATCGAACATACCAAATTGCAGCCCTCCAGCCTCAGTGGTTTTTATTTTATTTAAGGTTAAAGTTAGCTATAATGGTGCGTCTGGCAACGTTATAGGACAGACCACCACGGGGGGGATGGTTAAAGTTTCATGGGCCGCGGCTCATACGGTATTATACCGAGACCATCCAAAGATAGATATATTTTCGGCGGCCTTGATTATAGGCTGTAGCGGCTGTACAGAAAACTCGATTGAGCCGTAGAAACTTGGGCGCATTTTTTACTTTGTTTTATTCTGCTATTTTGTACTTAAGTAATATGTCACTATTCATATATCTGTTTGATTACATAACGACTTCGCTATTTATTTCTTCGGCATTTATCAGTATATCAATAAATTTCTTTGCGATTAATATACTGATTAGTAAATAAAGTCCTTATTTATTCATATGAGTAACTTTCAACCGTTCCATTCATTCATTCATTTAACCGTCTATTTAATTCTTCCGTTACTCATTATACATTTCCCGATTGATTCTAAGTTAGAATTTCTTTGACTGCTTATTGCATCTTTTGTTGTTACTTTTCATCGACTTTCTTTTATTTGATATATCTGTACTTACTTTATTATTGTCGGTATGTTATTCTATTTGACTCTCGTATGTCCTGTTTTTCATTTTCATTTAAGCTTTCCATTCTTTGTAATGTTCGTTATTATTATTATTATTATTATTATTATTATTATTATTATTATTATTATTATTATTATTATTATTATTATTATTATTAACTCATGACTTTCCTGAATTTTTTGCTCTGGTTATAATTCTCATGAACATTACCATTTTATTAGTATCATTGCAATCCTTATGTGGTCGTTGATGTGTCTCTTATTATAATAATAATAATAATAATAATAATAATTATTATTATTATTATTATTATTATTATTATTATTATTATTATTATTATTATTATTATTATTATTATTATTATGGATGTAAATTACCTTACAATAGAAAGACTTCAACAAAAGCAATCATCAAAAGCATCACAAGAAAATTTTTAAACAAACAAGCGTTCAAAATACAGAGCAAAAATACAAAACCGTCGATTTCGTTCCCAAAGCAACAAATACGCACCCGGATGCGTCAAGAAGGAATGTTAGGCCTCACAAGACCGAATGAGGGAAAAAAAAAAAAAAGAAAAAAGTAAATTTCTGTATGCTGTTACCGAAGATCAGGCGAGCGGCCTATGCGTCCATGGGCCTAACGATGGGCATCCGTACAGGTTACCCCTGACGATGACCTAGAAACGAAGAAGGAGGCAGGCAAGGTATTTCTCAGTAGGCCTACGGTGACTTCCACAAGCACTGTGATCCTCACGTACCGCTGGCTGTCTCCCTTCGACCGCTATTTCTTCCTTCCCTGTCCCCCTACCTCCTGTCTCCTGTTAACCTCCCCCCCCAACACAATACCTGTATCCTATGTACCCCAACCGCTCCCCAACCACCACCTCCCCCTCCCCACCACAACTCCTGAATCCTATGTACCCCAACCGCTCCCCACCCTATACCTGCCTGCGACAGCCAAGATTGTGGTCACAGCTTACCTATCCAAAATTTCCTTATTCCTCTCTCTCTCTCTCTCTCTCTCTCTCTCTCTCTCTCTCTCTCTCTCTCTCTCTCTGTTAAATATTTTCTCTATGTCAGGCAAAATTAACTTGGTTTTTCTTTTCATTCCGCATTTCATTTTTCGTTTTTAATTTTTTTATTTTTTTATTTTTAGCAATACTTTGAAAAAATTTCTATTTGGGTAATTTTCTCTTTTATTATTGTTATCATTACTGTTGCTATTGTTATTTTTGTTCTTTTGTCTTACGCTCCTGTTTTAGTCATCTCAAGAGCAGCATTTCCTATTCCATCAACTTCATCATGAAGTAGGCTACCACTGCAGTGTGTCACTGACCCAACCGTTTAATGATAACCGTTCAATTTTTGTTTTTTTCTCGCTTCCTTGACTGTTCTATCTTTTTCTCATTTTTGTGTGTGTAAAGCAGTTACCATTATTTTCATAATACGGATAAAACGATTAACTCTATATTCCTTTTTCCCGTCTTTTACTGGATCATTTATCAACTTATCTCACTTGCCCATCTAAGACCTCTCTCCACGGACACATTAGAACCAAAAGAGCCAGAATTACATGTAGCCCTCTTTAACATACCCCCGTTCCCCTTCCCCCCTTATAAACTCCCTTTTTTTCATAGCCACCAAGCAGGATATACCCTTGGGTATACCCTCCTGCCCTAAAGCACATCAGCCCCTACCCACTTTCCCCCCCACCACCCTCTACCACCCGTGGATGCTTCTTTCCACAAGCAGGACACCTCCTTCGATTCACCCCCCCGCCATCCCCACCCCCGCCCCAAAACCTCTCCTATAAAAGCAGAAAGGACAAGGAACTGCCTTCATTCCCTCACTTCGGCTCCTTCAAGTTCTTTTAGCAAGCACCACGGCAACCTGAGCGATGGCCACCTACGGTAGGCAGTGTCAGACAGAGTTCAGTGATTCCGTTGCCTCTCGAAGTGATACGAAAGATCTATTGTTTACACTAAGTGATTCCGAGTTGATTGGGGCTGGACTTGTCTTTAGGAAAGCTTCGTTTTGTTTTGTATTAGTAGTCTGTGTACAGCCTCTGATACTTGGTTTTTCTTTTTGTGCTTTTAATTTATTGGTTTAATATGTTTTGTTATCAGTCATGGCATAATTAACTTGCAGATATTGCTAATTTTCTTTTGGACAGTGACCTCAAAACCTAAGTCTAAGTTTTCATTGCACAAACAGATTTTCTAAGGATAATGACTTTAAGACCTAAATTTTCCTTTTCAGTTCTTCGATGATTCAAGATTAATCTAATCTGTACATTAGTTAGTTTATTACAGTCATCTTTGTTCGTCTATATCACTCAATTAGCTCAATTCAGGTATCATCGTCAGTTATCAAAATATATTTTAATTTTGCATTGAATGTCTAGGAACCATTTACCTTCGTAGCAGTAAGAGATGCAGAAATATTAAGCATTGCACATTAATAAGTAGGTTGCAAAACTGGATGTTTCAGTTCTAAGTAAAACATGTTAAATGAAATAAGCTTGGAAGGAAGTAGATTTGATACAGAACAGACTTTATTTTTGATGTTGATTTCAAACTAGTTAATCTGCCAACTTAAAGTTAGTTAGACCTGACAGTTAATTTTTTTTCTCAATTTAACCATACCGTTAATTTTAACTTATTCACAAAAGACATCTCTTGATCTTGAGATTAATTTTGAGTGTAGTCTCTCTCTCTCTCTCTCTCTCTCTCTCTCTCTCTCTACATACACACACACATATGTGTGTGTGTTGCATGTAAATCCAAAAATGTCCTGCCTTTGGATCACTGCTTTGACGGAGTTGAAATCGCTACATTTAAATTATTCAGATTTGAATGCGAGACTTCAACTCTGTCAAAGCAGTGATCCAAAGACAGGATTTTTCTGGAGCTAATAATTCAGTCTTTTGATTCCATTTCTATGAAATACTCTTACACTCAAGTGTATATCTGGCTGTCTGTCTATCTGTCAGTCTATGTATAAAGAGAAAGACGGAGAGTTAGACAAGTGAACAGTGATTATAGGATGTTTTTGCAGAATAGAATTGAATTTCATTGGTTAGCTATACATATATATATATATATATATATATATATATATATATATATATATATATATATATGTGTGTGTGTGTGTGTGTGTGTGTGTGTGTGTGTGTGTTTGCGTGTGTTTGTATGTGTATATGTATGAATGTATATATATTTAGCTAACTGATTATTCGGTAAAAGCATCTTATAATCATTGTTCATTTGTCTTACTTTCCACCACTCTCTTTATACATAGACTGATAGATAGACAGACAGCCAGATATACACATAAGTGTAAGAGTATTCCATAAAAAAATGAATCAAAAGACTGAATTATTAACTCCATAAATGTCCTGTCTTTGGATCACTGCTTTGACAGAGTTGAAGTTTCTACATTCAAATCTCAATCATTTTATAATAGTGAAGAGACTTCAACGCTATCAAAGTAGCGATCCAAAGGGAGGAGATTTGTGGAGCTAATAATTCAGTCTTTTGATTCCTTTTCTATCCTATACTCTTACTCAGTAATTTGCCCTTTCTAGTCTTCTTCTGCATGTCATCTTTTACGTACGTGTTTTATTCTCTATTTTCCTCCCAGTTCTTCTCCTTCAGATTCAGTAAATTTAACAACAGACGAGGCGAATATTTTAATAATAAAAGTGAACAGATACACAAATTAACACAATAAAATGAACCATTGAACATGAAATATTTCCTTCGAAATGCAAGAGAAGGTGACAAATTGCTAAAGGACTAACAACTCATAACATAGTCTTCCCTTAAGACTTATTAGCGAACGTAGGACGTTTTCTATGTCTGATTTTCCTTCATAGAAAACAGAATCTGAACGTTTTACCGTATACTATATTTGTTTTCCGTCTCTGTTTCAAAATAGAAGGGGCAAAAGTTTTCCCAGGTTTAACTTTAAAAAATCTGTTTTTCCTTATAAAAACAACGTTCGTTTATACACACACACACACACACACACACACACACACACACACACACACATATATATATATATATATATATATATATATATATATATATATATATATATATATATATATATATATATATATATATGTGTGTGTGTGTGTGTGTGTGTGCGTGTGTGTGTGTGTGTGTGTGTGTGTGTGTGTTTTAACCTTGTTAACGTCTGATTGACTTTCTCAATATTTATCATTCTTCATGAATGGCAGTATGTCAGTATTATATGAAATAAACATAACAGAATTATACGGAGGTAAATAGACATAAAAATTCATAGGAATTTTAAGTATCCTTGTTTTCACTTAAGACCAATAACATACAAGTTCCACATTTCAAAATATTAATTTTCTCCTTCCCAGGATATGTCACCTTGGTCATGTTGCTGACATTCCAAGGGATTCTGGCCACGTCCACGGACGACCTGGAAGCCATCAGAGACACCCTCCAGCAGACCATCGACGACACTCTGCAGAACTCGCCCCTGAGCGACCCAAACACCGCCTCCCTCCTGACGAGGGGCCTTCAGACGCTCATCAACAGCGTCGGCATCATGCTGATGAGCGCCCTTGTGGCGTTCGGTCTCTACTCCCTCCTCACCTGGGAGAAGACTCCTCCTTACTACTACTCGCAGAACACGTTAGTTCTCTCCTCTTTTGCTTCGAAGACCTGTCAGTCAGGTTACTCACAGAGTACATTAGTAGTCTTAGGTTTTCTGGTAAAAAAGATTATTAGGTAAGCTGTTTCCGAAGAGACGATTTAGTTTTAAGACTCATGAATCCTGTCCGTGATTTTTTTTTTTTTTTTTACTTTGTTTTCAAGAATTTAGGTGGTTTTGTTAACCACAAAAGCACGATGATAATAGCAGCTGGTTGAACAGCTCAAAGAATGCTTTAGGCAACCTCGATTCTATACCAAAGGTAGGGTTTGTCACCTTTGATTTCCTGTTGAATCAAAACAAGTTAAATTGCACGCAAAACACTTCAGTAATCTTTTAATTTGTGTTGAAGAAAAGAGTTGATAAAAAATCAACAGAACTCGTACGTCAAAGATAGGGAATAAAAAATTAAATGAAATTAAAAATTAGATAAGGTAAAACTTCTCTGTTCCACAGCGGTTACGGAGCAGGTCCCCCAACCTACGACGCAACTGGCCAGGCCTACACCAAAAGCGCGTACAGGACGCCCGACCAGGCCTACGCCCCTGAGCAGACATTCGCGGTCCACCAGACCATCGAGGAAGCCGCAAAGAAGTACAAGTAAACGGAGACCGCATTTCACGGACCATCAGGAAAGAAGAAGAGATTCTCTTGTGCACGGGTTTAGTCGGAAGGATTAGGGATTAAGGCCTCAGAAGCATTTTCCTTCTTAATCTTTTCTTTCTTTGTTATTTTTTTCTTTTCGTTCGCCTGATTTATTTGTGGTTATTGCCGTGTTGCCATTAAACAAAAATTCAAGGTCGAAATAAGTTAGTTATAATTTTCTACAATCATATATCCTTTTTATACAATATTATTATCTTTTAAAGAGCCTTCTCTCTCTCTCTCTCTCTCTCTCTCTCTCTCTCTCTCTCTCTCTCTCTCTCTCTCTCTCTCTCTCTCTCTCTCTCTCTCTCTCTCTCTCTTACGCACACGCACAGGAAGATCTTTCTCACAGACGCTTCATCCAACTTCATAGATACATAGATATCCATCTCTCTCTCTCTCTCTCTCTCTCTCTCTCTCTCTCTCTCTCTCTCTCTCTCTCTCTCTCTCTCTCTCTCATCTAGATTGAGGTATTTCCTTGGTTTATCCTTAAACTCAGTTAACTTTAGTTTAAGTTTATTAAAGCTCTATTGTATGGCTAGGAAACTATCATTAGGCTACTGAGATTTTAAAATTAGGGATATTTATTACTTTGATACCACTTACCTATTTATTAAATGTAGTTCTGTAAATCTTTTGTAAATAAACGGTAAGATCCTTCGTTTGTGCCATTGTCCTTAAACAGACTTTGTTTGAGAAGTAGATGGAGTTGGTGATAAGGGTGACGATGTCATGAAAATATATTATATTCACGAATAGCAAAAAGTTTGAAAGTGAAAGGTTTCACAGTTAAGTGTCCTAACTCCTTCAGAATGAAGGAAATTATCTTAGTTTTGCTTTTAATGAGTATTACTCAATGCTCTCATTTTCTGTGAAGGTCCTTCTCGACTAAGATGTTCGTGGATATATATATATATATATATATATATATATATATATATATATATATATATATATATATATATATATATATATATATATATATATATATATATATATATATATATATATATATATATATATATACAGAACTTATATATGTGTGTGTGTGTGGTCACAAGGATACTGAATATGTCATGTTATTTCATATCTTTATTTTATGGAATAAAAAGCAAAACATCGATAAATATATAAATAAATAAAATCATAAATATCGTACTGGAGGTACAGAAGACAATTCTCCAGACAACAAGCATTCCCAATACAGCACAAGTTTTGGAGAAAAAAAAAAGCAAAACATCGATAAATATATAAATAAATAAAATCATAAATATCCTACTGTTTGTTCTCCAGACAGCAAGCATTCCCAATACAGCACAAGTTTTGGAATAACGAAGTCCATTGTTTTACAATAAACAAACACACACATGTTGTCAACGTCTTCTCCCAGCATGTTTGGAATCTTACTGGAAGAAAGAATACGACCCAAGAATAGAAAAAAAAATTATTTCTAAGACTTGATAAACTTACAGTGGGTAGATAGACAACTGAAGGGAAATAAGACCGCAGTTGTTATCTTCTATAACAACCGCTCAAATATAGTTGGCAACGATGCTTTGAGCTTAGTGTGGCCTCAGTCTTAGATCGGAATGACACCACTTTAGGGAACTTGCAAGAACCTCTTGACTACTGTGGCAGCAGACATCATGAAACAGAATGTAAGTGAATAACATTAAAGTCGGTGATTAATTATGTAATAGAGAATTTCAAGCCAATTATTTACTGCCAGTATGGCGTACCACCCTGAGTATGAAGCGTCCACCATTTCAGTTTTCTGTAAAGGAAAAATATTGTGCCGGCTTTGTCTGTCCGTCCGCACGTTTTCTGTTCGCACTTTTTCTGTCCGCCCTCACATCTTAAAAACTACTAAGCCTCGAGGGCTGCAAATTGGCATGTTGATCATCCACCCTCTAATCATCAAACATACCAAATTGCAGCCCTCTAGCCTCAGTAGTTTTTATTTTATTTAAGGTTAAAGTTAGCCGTAATCGTGCATCTGGCAGCGATATAGGATAGGCCACCACCAGGCCGTGGTTAAAGTTTAATGGGCCGCGGTTCATACAGCATTATACCGAGACCACCGAAAGATAGATCCATTTTCGGTGGCCTTGATCGTACGCTGTAGCGGCTGTACAGAAAACTCGATTGTGCCGAAGAAACTTCGGCGCATTTTTTACGTTCATCTGGTGTTCGCATGTAAAAAAAGCATTAGATACAGGAAAGGATAAACGAAAATGATATCTGATGAAAGAAGAATTTTTGCAATGGGTAATAACTAAATAACTAAATCGCGGAGCAAATATAAGCCATTGTAATTACTGTAGGTTTCAATGGCTTATTGTTGACTGAATAACTGAAAATCTACAGAAAGAAAATGTTAAAAAAAAAAGGGGGGGGGAGAAATTGCGGTCAATAACAAGTGCCGGAGAGGAACTTTGTTCCTCTTTGTATTTCGAAAAGATCGAAAATAATGTGTCTTAATGCTTTGATATATATATATATATATATATATATATATATATATATATATATATATATATATATATATATATATATATGTGTGTGTGTGTGTGTGTGTGTGTGTGTGTGTGTGTGTGTGTGTGTGTGTGTGTGTTTAAGGCTTAATTTCTATCAGACCTCTCCGTTTTGGCCGCCGATGGTTGTGCATTGATTTTGGGAAAATTATTTCAAATGCTTAATTCCCTTTCTCAAACCTTCAACTCTGCAATGAATGTGTCTCACATCTTTTGCCAAACGTTCCTAGTTTTTTTTTTTTTTACATCCGAATTGTCGCTGGAAGCGTCACTCCCTTCCAGAGTAGGATCTCCACGGGTTCCTACGATGCCCTTCTTATTCCTTGCCGTCGTCGTCGTACTTGCTAGCGGCTTCGTCTAAGGCCCTGTAGGAGGTGTAGGTGCTCTGGTCCCTGTAGTTATGGTAGTTGTAGTTCGGTGCATACCTGAGGGAAAAATGAATAAAGTGTCACTTTGAATGTAGAATTCAGGCCAAAGGCCAAGTACTGGGACATATGAATTCATTCAGCGCTGAACCGGAAATTGACATTAAAAGGTCTGAAAGGCGTAACAGGAGGAAAACCTCAAAGCAGTTGCACTAAGAATTGTTAGGAGAGGGTGGAAAGTAAGATGGAAGAAAAAGACTATGAAAGGAGGTACAGTAAAAGAAGCGAAACGGGTTGCAGCTAGGTGTCCGAAGGAGCGCTGCAAAGAAGCTTAAGTAATGCCTACTGTGCACCGCATGAGGTGCACTGATGGCACTATACCACTACGGGGTTGCGGAATGTTGGACCGCTGATAAATTAAAAAAATTTAAAATTGGGATAAAAAGGACTCTTGGCTGCTATTGCATTTGTAAAGGCAACTTAAAGCACATTTTTTGATAAACGTTAATCTTAATGCTTTCAGTGGTTTACAGTTATGTAATTGAATGAGTGCGAGTTCTTTGCTTCAAGTTCCGTGCCATATTGACGAATCATCACTCACCATTACTTGAGAAAATTTACCCAGTAATTATTACTGTTAATATTTCAGTAGATGACACCCATTCACATGGAACAAGCTCACCAAACGGGCCACTGACTTGAAATTCAAGCTTCCAAAGAATGTTGGTTCAACCTCCCACTACAGCAGACCCCACACTGCGGCAGTAACTGATCACGACACAGAGCCAGTGATTTTTCAGCCCCCTCGGGGAGACGCGAACCCATGATATCTGAATGGCATTCCACGACCAACAACCTACAATGCTCAGGAGTCTGAAGGACCCTCACAAAAAAGGGGAACAACTCACCAATCGTCTTCGTATGGATCCGTAAACCTGTTGGAGAGGCCCTTGCTGACCGAATAGACGTCTCTCCCAGTGGCCAAGGCGATGATGATCAGGATGATGATGATGATGATCCCGACGATGACGGCCACCCCGATGGCCGTTCCGATGGCTGTCTGAAGTCCCTGAAAGTCCAGGCTCACTCCCGTCCCGTTGAATCCCGTCCCGATGAAGAGGCGTCCTTCGGGCTCATCCACCAGTTGCTTCTCTTCCGCCACTGTTGCTTCTGCTTCTTCTTCTTCTTCTTGCGGAAGCTGGCGCGAGTTTCGGACCGAGTTGTTCTCGCCGTCCAGTTTGATGAGTTTCCCTTCCATCGCGTACCTGGCCACCTTCTCAGCTACCCAGTCGATTCCGTCGTTGATTGCGTTCACCGTGTCGTCCCAGGTGTCCATTGCGCTGGCTTTGGAAGGCCCCGTCACGAGATGGATGGTCAGCCAGGTTACCAGCGCGAAGGTCGTCAGAGTAACTGGAAAGAAAGGGTTTTTTTTTAACTCGGTTTTTTTTCCTTCTTCTTCTTTTTTAGAATTGGAGAGTTTTAATTTTTTTTAATCGATTTACAGTGATGTTAGTGGCAGTCATCATTACTTGCGTAGCGAGTTTACGCTGAATGAAATAACCACCAGTTATAAAATCAAGATCTAGCAACAAGGAAAGGTACCAGAATAAATTGTAGATCAAATCTATATGAAATATATATAGCTACATATATGTATATATATATATATATATATATATATATATATATATATATATATATATATATATATATATATATATATTCAGTATCGGAAGTTACGTATGGATGTTAAATGTCGACGAAAGGAAAAACTGAGAAATGCTGAGAAGAGAATCGGAGAATTCCTGAGAAATGGAAAAAGAGGAGTAATGTGAGAAATAGAGATACGAAGTT
Organism: Macrobrachium rosenbergii; assembly: GCA_039081455.1. Lineage (NCBI taxonomy): Eukaryota > Metazoa > Arthropoda > Malacostraca > Decapoda > Palaemonidae > Macrobrachium > Macrobrachium rosenbergii. Next base: position 19,504,499 of record JANJGK010000022.1, on the reverse strand, counting down.
GATTTTGGATACTGTAAACTGGTTCATCAGAGATGAAACGAAAGTCCAGAGTTTTTCGTCGTAGTCTGGCCTACGGCCTAGTAGAAAAATAGCGCAGCAAAAGCCTGAATAAATTGCAGGAGTCAGGAAAGAGAAGGAGAATGGGGGAGTGGAACAGGACACACTCACGATCAGATATACAATTTCACACAAACAATTGAACTTTGTCAACGACAACAATCACTATTTGAAAAGTCACTCTCCCACTAACCTCTCGGGGCCATTTCACAGAAAAAAACACTTCGCCTTCCTCGACGCAGAATCCAACTGTGGGCAAAAACGAGAACGGCAGACTGATTTGATCCTACTGCAGAAGGATACTGAGTGATACCTTCACTTCCTGGTCCTGGGCCTTTATACCTTCGTGGGTGTCTCTCGTCCCTTTCGTAGGGCGACGCCCTTTCGGAAATTGGTGGTAAAGTGATCTCATTAAGACTGTGTTTGTTTCAGGGGAGAAATTCGCGCGAGAAAGAGAGCCATTTTTCGCTTAATTTCCACTTTCTACGAATGTCTGTAATGAGGCACTATTATCATCATAATCATTATTATTATTATTATTATTATTATTATTATTATTGTTGTTGTTGTTGTTGTTGTGGCTGCTGATGTCATCATCATCATTATTATTATTAGTATTATTATTATTTTTATTATTATTATATTATTATTATTATTATTATTATTATTATTATTATTATTAGTAGTAGTAGTAGTAGTAGTAGTAGTAGTAGTAGTAGTAGTAGTAGTAGTAGTAGTATTTATAATATTATTATTATTTTTTTTTTTTTTTTTTGGTCTCTCACAGTCATACTATTCGACTGGGTGGTTTTTATAGTGTGGGGTTCCGGGTTACATCCTGCCTCCTTAGGAGTCCATCACTTTTCTCACTATGCGCGCTGTTTCCAGCAGGACACCTTTTTTGCATGAGTCCTGGAGCTACTTCGGCATCTAGTTTTTCCAGATTCCTTTTCAGTAATCTTGGGATCGTGCCTAGTGTTCCTTTGAATATGGATACAATTTCCACTGGCATATTCCATATCCTTATTTCGATTTTCGGGTCTTGATACTTATCAGTTTTCTCTCTTTCTTTCTCATCTACTCTGGTGTCCCATGGTACTGCAACATCAGTGAGTGATACTTTCTTCTTGATTTTGTCAATCAACGTCACGTCTGGTCTATTGGCACGTATCACCCTATATGTTCTGATACCATAGTCCCAGAGGATCTTTGCCTGATCGTTTTCTATCACTCCCTCAGGTTGGTGTTCGTACCGCTTTTTACTGCAAGCTAGCTGGTGTTCCTTGCACAGGCTCCACTGGAGGGCTTTTGCTACTGAATCATGCTTCTTTTTGTACTGGTTCTGTGCAAGCGCCGGACATTCACTTGCTATGTGGTTTATGGTCTCGTCTTTCATATTACACTTCCTGCACATGGGTGAGATGTTATTTCCATCTATTGTTCCTTGGATATATCTGGTTCTTACGGCCTGATCTTGTGCCGCTGTTAGCATTCCTTCTGTTTCCTTCTTGAGTTCTCCCCTCTGCAGCCATTGCCATGTTTCGTCACTGGCCAGTTCTTTTGTCTGTCTCATGTACTGTCCGTGCATCTGTTTGTTGGGCCATTCCCCTGTTCTGTTTTTCATTCTCCTGTCTCTGTATATTTCTGGGTCTTCGTCTACTTTTATCAGTCCTTTTTCCCATGCACTCCTTAGCCACTCATCTCCACTGGTTTTCAGATATTGCCCTAGTGCTCTGCTCTCGATGTTGACGCAGTCTTTTACGCTTAGTAGTCCTCTCCCCCCTTCCTTTCGTGTTATGTATAGTCTATCTGTATTTGCTCTTGGGTGTAGTGCTTTGTGTACTGTCATGTGTTTTCTAGTTTTCTGGTCTATGCTGCGGAGTTCAGTCTTCGTCCACACCACTACTCCTGCGCTGTATCTGATCACTGGTACTGGCCATGTGTTTAAGGCTTTCGTCATGTTTCCGGCGTTGAGTTTTGACTTGAGTATCGCCTTAAGTCTCTGTATATATTCTCTCCTGATCGTGTCCTTCATCTCTCGGTGTTTTATATTCTCTCCTTCCATTATCCCCAGGTATTTGTATCCTGTCTCATCTATGTGTTTGATGCTATTCCCGTCTGGTAGCTTTATCCCTTCAGTCCTTGTTACTCTGTCTTTTGGTATGTTGACCAAGACGCATTTTTCTACTCCAGACTCCATCCCGATGTCCCCAGATACAATCCATACAGTCTGGATTAGGGTATCTATTTCCTTGATGCTCTTACCATACAGCCTGATGTCGTCCATGAACATCAGATGGTTAATTCAGTTGCCTCCTTTCTTGAGTTGGTACCCAGCATCCATCTTCTGCAGTACTTTTGTCATGGGAATCATGGCTACTACGAAGAGTAGTGGGTACAGTGAGTCGCCTTGAAAGATCCCTCTCCTGATGTGAACCTCTGCTAGTCTTATCCCAGAGCTTGTAAGTACTGTATTCAAGTTCCGCATTGTATTTTTAAGGAAGCGGATGGTGTTTTCCTCTGCTCCATATATTTTCAGGCATTCTATTAGCCACGTGTTCGGTATCGTGTCGAATGCTTTCTTGTAGTCAATCCATGCCATGCTTAGGTTGGTTCTCCTTCTCTTACTATTCTTCCTTACCATTTTGTCTATCAGGAGCTGGTCTTCTGTGCCCCTACACTTCATTCTGCAGCCTTTCTGTTGGTGGGGGATGGTGTCTGTGTCCTCTAGGTAGTTGTATAGCCTTTCTCTGATGATACCTGTTAGTAACATCCACATTGCTGGTAGGCAGGTGATAGGCCTGTAGTTACTTGCTATATTTCCCTTGTTCTTGTCTTTCTGTACTGATGATGTTCTCCCTGTGGTCATCCATTTGGGCGTCTGGTGGTTTGTGATGCAATGATGGAGTTGTTCTGTTGTTCGTGGGTGTAGGTCCTTGAAGTTTTCGAGCCAGTGTCCATGGATTTCATCGGGACCTGGGGCTTTTTGTATTATTATTATTTTATTATTTTATTATTCAAATAGCCGACATAAATTCACTAGAAAACAGGCGAAAGTAGTATTAACTTAACGTGAAGTGAGAACTGTAAAATACCGATGATTATAATGAAAAAAAGCTTGAAAATCTGTCTAGGAAATAAAACTAAACAAATATAGACAAAATCTGAGAAAAGAACAGCGAAAGGAAAAAAAGAATCGCAGCCAATGAATCACCCATATATGATGTATATATAATTATATATATATACATATATAATATATGTATTTAAATATATATATATATATATATATATATATATATATATATATATATATATATATATATATATGTATATATACTCGTATATATGTTTATATGTGCGTGTGTGTATATGTAGAAATACACTCGTGTCACATATACCTGCATGTTATACACAGACCTAGAAATGTACTTCTGGGACACAAATGAATTAATGACACGCTAAGGTTAAGAAATAATAGACAAAAGGAAAAATGTGAATAAATACATCCACACCCCCATAAACATATACTTCCCCATAAGCGAGCAGCCTCTATGTGGTAGTGTATCTTCACCTTAATACTAACCATTACAAACATCCAGTTTAACCAAACGAGTAAACAGGCAAACAGGTTAATCCGTATCAGCAAAAATCTTCACGTAACTGTGGCGACACAGATTTGGAAAAGTCGCCGAAACGGAAAGACCCATTAATGCAATTATCTCCTCAATTACGAGAGGAGGAGGAGGTGGAGGTGGAGGGAGGAGGAGGAGGAGGAGAGAGAAAAGAATACGCTATTCGATCTAAATACTTCTGGAGGGGTTTTCTGATTCAACGACAATTGCAGGTAACATCCGCGTTTAATTACAGGTGTAAATTACCTGGATTTATGACTTGGTTGTGGCTCAGTTTAGAAAACGAACGGTAAGGTAAGATATTTTGTTCTCTTGTAATACACACCTACACAAATATATATAAACATGTTATACATGTGCGTATGCGTGTGTATGTGTGTAACTACGTTTGTGCATTATACATATACATATACATATACATATACATGAATATATTTTGAGATCAGCGCCTGCCCTATGAGCCTACAGAGGCCCAGGAGGATTTTAACTTTTAATATATGTATATATACATACACACACAGACACTTATGTATATACAAATATGCATAATATACGTATGCATATCATAGATTTAAGAAGTATGAATCATATATACACTGTGACTCCCAAGAAAAGAAAGGACAATAATCACTGCAAATTGTTTGTGTATGTATGTGTATGCACACACACACAAACATAAATATATATATATATATATATATATATATATATATATATATACATACATATATATATATATATATATATATATATATATATATATATATATATATATATATATATATACTTTCTAAACAAAATAACTGAGTCATTCTATATGATGAGAGCTCATCACTATGACAATACTTTTAACACTCAGTTTTCGTTATATTAAACAAAAGCAAAAGTACATTTTTTCTTTTATTTCTCTCTCGAAATCGCCTGCCATGTCTGCGACGGTTTTAAAGCAGCCGACTGAGAAGATGATAATAATTCACTCATGTCATGGTATCTCTAGCCAGTATTGAAGCAAGTGTTTCTCTAGTCGAGAGAGGTTGTTTCATAACTGATAGCTTATTTCAGTATAACTATACTGTAGATGAAGCTAGCGGCATTATCTCAGATATAGTTACAAATGTATATTCCGTTTATATATATATATATATATATATATATATATATATATATATATATATATATATATATATATATATATATATATATATATATATATATATATATACACATACTGTATATATATATGTGTATATATATATACATGTATATATATGTGTGTGTGTATGTGTACATGTGTACCTTATAAAAGAAAAAAAACAGAAACACCTTTTATGAAGATATTAGGAAAGAAATCCTTTGATACCAAATTCCATTACCATAAAGAAATTCAAGATTTATTCATCTCAGCAGACCAGTGAACAATTAGACTGTTAAATCTTCACTTCTAATTCTAACCAACTGAAGACAAACCTCACAAATACCCATAATTGGGAAGAAAACTAACTCCTGGGCATCCATTTCCTTATCTCGGGGCACCTCAGGTAGCGCGAATTCTAAACGGATAATATTTGGTCGATTAGGTTGGACCTGGAAGTTGCCATTACGGGACGATTAGACTCTCGGAGGTGCATTTCCATAGTTAATGAAAGGAAAACAATACTATACGAATATATGAAAAAAATAATGCATTGATAGATTTGCTAATTTTCTAATAATTCCGCTGCTGTGAAGTTGTAACTCTTTCGGTTCTGCTCTTTTTATAGCTTGCACAACGAGTTCATACGCGCGAGCACGCACGCACAAACATACGCATATATATATATATATATATATATATATATATATATATATATATATATATATATATATATATATATATATATATATATATGCTTACATATATATATAATACGTTTATATGTACATATATATATACATCTTCCAGAAAATAACGAGAAATCTCAACTATCCAAGAAAACAATAAATAAAATCTCTCGCCAAGGCACCAAAATAATATGTTGACTGATTTACTTTCTCGTTCACTTAATTTTAAGATGTAAGAAAATTACCTAAACGGCTCCTTTTACTCTTTGTTACGTTAAAGTTTCTCACCGAAGCACCTGAATATGTTTAGCGATTTACTTTCTCACTCACTTAATTTTTTAATATGTAAGGAAATTACCTAATCGGCTCTTTTCACTCTTTTTTTTTTTTTTTTTTGCTTTCAATGCAACTCTTAACTTCGCGACAGGCAATTTCACTGTCATTTGATTTGCCTTCATTATTTCCAGTTTAGGCTTCGTTTTCTGTGAATGGTGATTTTTCTAATCGTGGTCATTTGATATCATTCTTCTTATATTAACGCAGAGTTCTGTCATCTATCGTCACTTCGGCGAATAACCTAAGAATCCTTGTTAGAAGGACTAATTTCAGATTTCATGATCCTTGGCTGTCAAGTGTAGGTTTCTTGAGTGCATTAACAGAACAGGGCCTGTTCAGTCAGAAGTGTAACCAGCTACCAAGAGTATTAATTTTTTTGTGAATTACAGGACGTACAGTTTTCATACAGTTATACAGTTCTTTCTCTGTAGCCTGCAGTTCGTCATTTGCCGTAAGTACTATTTCTGAATCTCTGCTAGTTATGCTGGTAACTGGTGACTGGTAAAATTTGATTTCTTGTTTTTTCAGAAATTCTTGCAATTTCGCGCTCAAATAATATTGTAGCATCAATGTTTGGCATTCTCATTCGCAGTTATTACAGTTATTTCACCATGCCATGTCCATCCACTTAGGAATTCAGTCTTCGTCACGTAGCCCTGAATTCAAAAAATCCCGTCAAGTTGTTCCACCAACTATACCCAGATTTCTGGAGGCAGGTAACCAACTTTAGGCCTAATCTCAGACATACCTGAAAAGATGCACAGTACAGTAGGGTTCCGGGCTAGAAAATAAGAAAAGATAAATAGAATATAAAATATACGACGTGAAATAACACGCAGACTAGTTTTATACGAATGGAAAATGAAGATGAAGACTTAATAAATGACATGGGAGTTGGAATAGGTGAAGAAAGAGGAGGAATGAGAAAAGAGGAAAAGTAGGTCGACGGCAGGACAAGTAGGTCACGGGGTGGGGTGGCGAAGTCCTTGAAGTGGCAGGAGAAAACAAAATGGGGGGTAGGACCCGGATGAGACAGACAGACAGACGTACAGGAAGACAAACAGGGAGAAATTCCTTGAGAGAAAGAGTGGCTGGATTGAAGGTGATGGAAGGTATATAAGACAGACAGAGAAAGAAACAAAAAGATTATGCAAAGAAATGAAGAGGAAGGTGTAAAATGGAAGGAAAGCATTCCTGACAGAGAGAGAGAGAGAGAGAGAGAGAGAGAGAGAGAGAGAGAGAGAGAGAGAGAGAGAAAACCTAGAATAAGAGTACTACAAAGAAATGAAGAGCAAGGTATAAAATGGACCGAATGCATTCCTGACAGAGAGAGAGAGAGAGAGAGAGAGAGAGAGAGAGAGAGGGAGAGAGAGAGAGGTGGGGTACTGGGCATACAGGTAAGAGCTGAACTCTGGTAAAAATGCTTAAGGGTGGCAATGGTGGTTGGCAGAGAGAGAGAGAGAGAGAGAGAGAGATAGAGAGAGAGAGAGAGGGAGGGGGGGGGGCGGGGTGGGGAGGAAGATGGCCGCGGTCAGGATGAGACCGGATTGCTTTAAGACAAAGGCACAAAAATGTCTTTTCTCTCGCCTCGAAGATTCTCCTACAGACTTTCTCCCTCACTCGTTTTAACTTCTTGTTCTTTAGTGGGGAAAGTACAATGTCTGTTTGTTTATTTTGGTCTTTTTATACAGATATTTTTTTCTGTTAAGATATAGGTTCTTACTCATTCATTTTTGTAAGTTTATGATTAACTGTACTGTTTAGCATACACTCAAAAAAAAAAAAAAAAAAAAAAAAAAAAAAAATATATATATATATATATATATATATATATATATATATATATATATATATATATATATATATATATACAGTATATGTATGCACTGTATATTTTATATATATATATATATATATATATATATATATATATATATACATATATATGTGATTGTTCTGTGCATTAATAGAATTACTAAAAGGACCTCATTCAAACTGGATGGTATCACATATATATGTAATATGTATATCAATATATGTAAACACACACATATATATATAGAATATATATATATATATATATATATATATATATATATATATATATATATATATATATATATATATATATTACTCAGAAAAATCACCCGGTAGTTTCTTCCATAGTAAGGCTACCTTATACAATACGTTTATGAATCACTCTGACCCAAGGGAAGAGTCATTGAGAGAGAGAGAGAGAGAGAGAGAGAGAGAGAGAGAGAGAGAGAGAGAGAGAGAGACAGACAGAGAGAGACTGGTAAATAATGTCAAAGAAAAAATTAATGGCTGCCATATATGCATCAAGAATGTAACGGTCTGGATAACTGACTCCCTAATTAAAACTAACGGCAATATAAATGGTCTCTAATAACTTCTTCCTGGTATGTATCTCTCGCCGTTCTGTATTGAGGTGACATCCGACCGCAGACAAAGACTGAGTTCTCCACACGTACAATTTTTGCACAGAATGGCAGTGGGTTTTCGTCGTAGGTCGGAACAACTCTGAGCGGAAATCTCGTGTGGGGAGTTCTGATATTTTGAGAAATATTAATCAATATTTTTCGTTTCGTTTGCATAGAATTGCAGTAGGATTTTGTCGTAGGTCAGAACAACTCTGAGCGGAAATCTCGTGTGAGGAATTCTGATATTTTGAGAAATATTAATCAATATTTTTCGTTTTGTTTGCATAGAATTGCAGTAGGATTTTGTCGTAGGTCAGAACAACTCTGAGAGGAAATCTCGTGTGAGGAATTCTGATATTTTGAGAAATATTAATCAATATTTTTCGTTTTGTTTACAATGAATTGCAGTAGGATTTTGTCGTAGGTCAGAGCAACGCTGGGCGAAAATCTCATGTGGGAATTCTGATGTTTTGAGAAATATTAATCAATATTTTTCGTTTTGTTTGCATAGAATTGCAGTAGGATTTTGTCGTAGGTCAGAGCAACGCTGAGAGAAAATCTCGTGAGAGAAATTCTGATATTTTGAGAAATATTAATCAATATTTTTCGTTTTGTTTTTGAAATCTCCATACGTACATATTTTTGCAAAGAATTGCAGTGGGTTTTTTTCGTAGGTCAGAACAACGCTAAACGGAAATCTTGTGTGAGAATTCTGATATTTTGAGAGAGTGTTAATCCAGAGCTTTCTTTTATTTTTGCATCATTAGTTTATGTTAGTTTATATAATGGCAGTTTATTAGTGTTTTGTGAGATTTTAATGTTGTAAAGCTTCCCATATGAAAGGGTGGCTCTAAAGAAAGCAAACTAGTAAAAAATGCGCCGAAGTTTCTTCGGTGCAATCATGTTTTCTGTACAGCCGCTACAGCGTATATTCAAGGCCACAGAAAATATATCTGTCTTTAGGTGGTCTCGGTATAATGCTGTATGAGCCGCTGCCAATGAAACTTTAACCACGGCCTGGTGGTGGCCTATCCTATATAGTCGACAGAAGCACGATTATGGCTAACTTTAACCTAAGATAAAAATAAAAACTGCTGAGGCTAGAGGGCTGCAATTTGGTATATTTGATGATTGGTGGGTGGATGATCAACATACCAATTTGCAGCCCTCTAGCCTCAGTAGTTTTTAAGATCTGAGGGCGGACAGAAAAAGTGCGGACATAAAAAAGTGCGGACGGACAGACAAAGCCGCCACAATAGTTTCCTTTTACAGCAAACTAAAAAATCAGTAATTGCCTATCGTATCCTTTAAATTCTAAATCAAGGATGAACCTTTTTGCAGAATATCCGAAAACATAACCTACTTTATTAAGTCACAAAAGCTCATTTGCAGCTTACTGACCGCTCTTATAGATACTACAGCATTCATTACAATATTGTAGTCATTTGTGGTTCTTAGAAATAATGGGCTCTACATTTCAGCACCTCTAACGAACTCTTTATAGATCCCCTTTCCTCCTTTCATCCCAAATTATGAAAATTATTTTCGTTTCTGACAAATCTGTCGCCTTTCATCTTTTCTACGCGTACCGAATCACCACATTTCCGTGTCTCTCAGTCTCTCATTTCTCAGCTTTTAAACCCTTCTTTCCCCACCAACAGGAAGAAATATCATTTATTTTAACGGCTTTTATCTTTTTGATTATTTACTCTCCGACTGTACATCACCCCTGTAAATTAGTAAAAAATGTGTCCTTATATTATTTTTTACAGTCACTAGTGTCCTGTTTCCCCATACGCGAAGGAACAAGTATATCTTTCTCCAGTTCTCTAGGAACCCTTCCCTCCTCTCCCCGTAGTGGGGTAGTGCCGTCATTGCGTCTTACATGGTGCACTGTAGGAATTACTAAAGGTTCTTTGCAGCGTCCCTTCGGCCCCTAGCTGCAGCCTCTTTCATTCCTTTTACTCTACTTCCGTTCATAATCTCCGTCTTCCATCTCGCTGTCCACCTTCTCAACAAATATTTCATAGTGCAACTGCTTTGAGGTTTTCCTCCTGTTACACCTTTCAGACCTACCTACTCTCAGTTTCCTTTCCAGCGCTGAATGACCTCATAGGTCGAAGTACTTGGCCTTTGGCCTAAACTCTATATTCAGTTTAGTTCAATTCAATTCCTTTCCCTCCTCCTCCACACACACACACACACACACACACACACACACACACACATCAGTTTACAAATATAGGAAAGGCCATCTTTCAGTGTATTTGTGGTAATTTGCCCGGCATGAAAACCAGCCTTCCATAAATGAAGAAAGACCAAAAGCTATCGTGGCGTTACTGGATAAAATAGATGTGAAACTAATGTATGGACAAGCTTATGATGGTGCGGTTATGATGTCATGTGGTACAAATGTAACACGGGCAATAATATGAGACATTGCATCAGTGGCATTATGAAACTATTGCTCTTGTTACCTGCTAAAGCTGTGTGTTTTACCCTTATGCAAAAATCAGGAAGTGTATATAGCAGGTGAGGTAAATTAGATATATTTTGATACTTCTGCAGCAGAATTTATCCATGTGCAGATAAATGAGAAGTGTAATCAAGAGAATGTACTTACAATGAAAACCTTTTGTTTTGTTTTGTTTTAAGCATCTTGAAAAGAAGATCTGCCTTCACCAGATATTATTTTTACCTTTGAACCATAATATATAGTTTATAGATAGTCTTATATAGTTTTTGTAATTCAATATACGGATGTACGGTCATTTTTATCAGTTGCTTTCAATCACTCACGAGTTATGAGACGAGATAGGGACCTATTTCCTCTTTGCTTAGTATACCATCTAATTTAAAGAAAATGGTCCCTTAAAGTTGTTCTGAGAAAACTGAAAGTTAGTAAGGGGTAACTATAATATATTCTAGTTCAGCTTTACTTTTCTTTTGCTTAAGCTATGCGGTGCCAAGAATATTATATCTGTGTCATGTACTATCAAGGAATACAGTCCCTGCCATCTGACTTTAAGGTTGTGATTGCAGTTCCAAAACCGAACCGTGAAAAAACAAATTCGTAAAAAAAAGTATTAGCCTAGTAAGAGAACCATGAATTTTTTAAGGAACACTCCCCTCTTAATGCACTAATACTTGGCATGTCCTACATGAAGTCTCTTCTTACATAAGTTGACACACTTTGGGACCGATTCTATCAACTTTCGGCAGAGACCGGGATCGGTGGTTCGGATGCTCAGTAAATCCATGGAGAAAAAATCGACTGAGGAAATTTACTAACTGACAACTAAACCCTATCCTTCCACGAAACAGGGGGAAATTTAGGGATAAGTGGGGGGCGGGAAATTAAGGAGGTGAAGTTATCAGTGTCAAAGCAGAGTTCATGGATGACCTTCACTCATTCATGTTTTGCTGTTTGGATCTACTTCTATATTCGTGAATCGGAATGCTTCAATAATCCGTCGAAACAAAATCGACGGGAAAAAAATTGACTATCCTCTTACGCAATAGGGGGAAAAAATAGGGATGTGGCAAGGGTCGGGAGATCAAGCAGAGAGAAAACGATTAACATCCAAATAGAGTGCATGAATTACCTTCACTCTATCAGGTTTTGCGAGTTTAAATCTACTTCTATATTCGTGTATCGGAATGCATAAAAAAAATCCATAATGGAAAAAAACCGACTGGAAGAAATGACTAACTGACAACTGAGCCTATCCTTCCACCGGATGGGGGAAATATAGGGATAAAGAAAGGGTGGATAGAAATCAGTATCAAAGCAGAGACCGTCCTTGATGGTTACTCCTCGAAATTTATCCTTTTTGAACCTGATTGCCGTCGATTGGAATCACTTCCCGTAAATTAAGGCGACATGTCAAGGCCTTATACATCACATGGTGACATAGTGCGTGATATTAAGTGCTACAAATTACGTTTAAAGACCGGTGTGAACCCTCGGGCTCGGACAAGACATAGCCTTTATAGAAGTACGACTATGGAGGAGGAAGAGTTGTACGGACGCGCAAGCATGGAGGGGGTAGGGGGAGGCAATCCCCTTGGAACCCTAACCTCGTGAAGAGAGAGATTGAAGCAAATTAGACCCTTACTGCCAGGTAGCTTAAGGATGAAAAGCCTGATTTCCTCCGTAGACCCTCAATATACCATTCAGTATAATCAATATTAATGAAACAAGCAGCTTGGATTTAAGGAAGTGTCTGCTAAAAATAAAAAAAAAAAAGGTTGGATTTAACTGAAACTTATTAAGAAAAGTCTTTCACATGTTATTAATATTCATAAAGAACAGGGTTTAATTCTATCAATTCGTAAAATTTGATAGAATTGATAAAATTGGCCCCAAAGCGTAACAAATTGTGCGAGAAGTGTTATGGAGGACATAACCAAGTATTTGTGCATTAGTAGGTGAGTGTTCCATAAAAATTTTATTGTTTTAGTACTGATACTTTTTCTTTTACATTTTTTTTTTTTTTACGGTTCGGTGTTGTGCTTGCAATTGCACCCATAGCACAAAGGCAAATTGTGGAAACTGTATCTCCAAGCCCCCTCGACATATGAGATATTATATATATATATATATATATATATATATATATATATATATATATATATATATATATATATATAGGTACTTGACAAGGCAGGGCAATAAGCCTAACACGAGGCAATAATAATGAATATGACTTGATCAGCGTGTAGGTACTGTGAAGTACTTTCTTAGCCCGTATGAATATTTATGCACATGTAAAACATCATTTTCACACTAAACGTGTATGAAGCAGCCAACGAGTATCACTTGGCGCTGCCTTCAAAACAGCAATGAGATTCGTAACACTTCTGTACATTATGAAAACATGAAAAGACTGCCAGGAACTGACGTTTTTATGGTTTTGATCTTCTTGCCAACCGCAGTTTCTCGTTGAGGTGTCACATCTAAGCGTGTAACGAACTTTTCGGCGCGAAATTGTACCTCGTTACCGAGGAGAAACACTGTCAGACCACAGTTGAGACATTATGAGCTCGCGCGCTTTTATATATTCTAACCGTTTTGCCAAGAAAGCACATGCAGCAGGCTACCAGGTTACTCGTAATGGATTTTTCATGTCTGATTCAAATAGCTTTCAGCTTCATAACCATCTCCAGATGACATTCACATATTTCATTTTCCATATTTAAATTTATTTCAGTGATACTTTGGCCTGTAGTCTACGCGCCACCTCCGAGGTGCTAGTACTAAGCATGGCATAAGTCCAGTGAGCCGCCGTGTTTAGTACTAGCCCCTCGGGGATCAAAGATATCGTTTGTTAATATAATTTGTCGATCGCACAATATAGAAATGGGCGTATAATGTCTTTCAAAAAAGGGGCTTTCTCGAAATCCCATCATTAGCAACATGGCAGAGAGTATTAGAAGCAAAAAGGCCTCGGGGATTCCACATAAAAGACTTTTAATTAGGGATTTCTCACGCAAGCTATTTGCAGTAACTGGCAGCGTCTGGTGTTCAAATGACCGCTGCAAATGCTAATTGCAGCCAGGTGCTGCTAATTGGCTCTGGAAGAATTATAAATGGGAGATATTTCTGTTTAGGTTAATCCGTTTTGCTCAGAATGGATAAAGTTCATTATATGATTAAATTTATATATATATATATATATATATATATATATATATATATATATATATATATATATATATATATATATATATATATATATATATATATTATGCGTGTGTGTGCAGTATGTATATATATATATATATATATATATATATATATATATATATAATTAACTTACATGTTACGATACAAAAAGTAAATATATTATAATTTAACATATTTTACAATACACAAAAATTTATATATTATAATTTAACAT